>JAODTK010000666.1:0-453095 GCA_026419785.1 Sclerodactyla briareus | reverse complement strand
GGCGTCATTATTCATTAAAATGCATCAAGTAGATATGCATGTATAACTGGTTATGTACTCACGTGTTAAACATCTGTAGCGATCACTTTCTTCGGGACCATGAACATATATTAGGCTATATTTACTGATGGCGTTTTGGAGAGCTTTCGGTAGCCGTTAAGACGGGAATTCAATCCCTCAGAAGTGCCATCGTGTTCTCTCCTTAAATATTTGGCCCATCCATAAAAAAAAAATCTTTGCGCTCCACGCCCGTGGGCACCCCGCATATGCACGTTTTGCCAGTTTTACATTGCTCACATCCAACTGTTAAGACCACACTCACTGTTAATATTTTACACCACTATCGTCTATTTTTCTTCACGCTCCACATTATTCCCGGATGGCACGTCCCCCCCCCCCTCTCGCATCCCCTGCTGATGCCGCCCCTTCATGCCTTCAATCCGCATGATTACGGCAGCGATTTATCTCAAGACAATTAGCTGTTTTAACTGCTGGAGTCGACCTCGGCCGGCAAACGATTCCATTTACCTTGAGGGTGGGTCCTGCTACTTCAGTGGTGCTCCTCGTTTGTGAGATGTTGTCAAACCCCATACTGTTATACAGACTGGTTACATATTCCTAAATACGATGAACATCACCATTTCAGCGCTCCCCATGTTGGCAATGTAGTAATCGGCGCCACTCTTGGAGTATGAGCATTCATTTAGTCCGGCTTGTTCAAGCATTTTACACCTCACATTACATGTTTGAGATTTTTTTGTTTTTTTTTTTTTTTTTTGATAAACATGGTAGGCCTAGTAACGTTCATGTCTTACATAGCTTAATTCGCAACACACCACTACTCAGTAAGATGACCACCTGTTGATCACGCCATCTGTCAAACACCCTTCCGAAAGTTGATTACCGCACACTTCTTTTTTGTGATCTGCAGAATGAGCACTGTCACGGGTCCTCTTCGTGTGCCAAATTATATAAGGAGAATATGAGACACCTGTCATCCGTTGACATTGCACCGGTGGCGTATGCAGGATTTGTCAAGCCCGGGAGGCGCAGTTGCTATATAATCGAGCGCACCATGGTTGCGCGGATCGTACAGGGAACATTTGGTGTGTTTGCCCCTCCACCTGACTGGAAATGACCCTTTGGTGCCCTAGAGGACGTATTATCCTCAATATCGTGAAAACTAAGTGCCTCTCCGGTAGAATGACACTAAAAGCCAAAATAATCTATGCCTCTCACCTGAAATATGTTGAATCTGATATGAGGGTTGGGTGGTACCTTCTCCACTACTACTCACACTACAGAGGCCATAACCATCCGAGTGACACCATTGATTCCTCCGCCCGTCAGCCTAAGTAATATGCCCCGACGCTAACAACCTCTCATTCATGTTCACTGTTAGTTAGCAGAGGCATTTTTCTTCAAACAATCCCCCCCCCCCCCCTTGCGGCCGTTCGTTGTGCAGAAGTGTGTAGTTACTCCCACACCCCACTCTCCCCATCTCCCTCTCTCCTCCACCCCCCCCTCTCTCTCTGACGTTTTCCTCCTCATAGGTACCTTAATGCCGATCAGGGGCTTCGATCCGTTTTGAAACATGGGTTTCGATTTTCGATGACCTCTAAGCGGGAGTGCCACCATTTAGTTTTGCGCGTAGCGTAGGTTGAAAATCCTGGCTCTTGTACTCCTAGTCCTAATCGCCGGAAATGGCACTTGCTGGCCTAATTGCGAAAGATCTAATGTGTGAATTTAGTAAAGACGAACGTTGAAAATTTCACGCTGCGGATATAGCCAGATAATCATAGCAACACAGCATATACGGCCTTCCATATTTTTGTAAAAAAAATGTCAGCAAATTTTACCAACTAGCTAATTACCAAGAGCCCACTGAAAGTTTACATATATGTACACAGGTGGAACTAGGAAACCAACTCCCTTCATTTTACCCATTAATATCTGACCGGCTAAGTGACAATAGTTTAGTTCATGTACACACGTTGCGAACTGTGGGAGATAATTTTACCGGGTATTTAAACGGAGCCCAACCATAAGTTGGCACGAATCGTTGAGCAAGTTTCGAGAGAATGGGTCACCACATGCTCGCAGGAAATTGTACTTCGGTACTTGACAATTGAATCCTGGGTTGGCGCCTATGGTGGGGGGGGGGGGAGATCAACTTCAAGGTTCGTCGAGTTACTAACTAAGGGGAAAGCAACATCGGTTTGGCGCGTACGTACACGTAAATGTGGGAAGATAAGGCTCCCAGATCCAGGAAATAGTACTTCCTCAGCTTCCCTGACCTATTTAATGGAGCTGATGCAGTGACGTAGCCATAGTTTCTGTGGGGGCGCTAGACATTGACATGGGGGTGGTGGTCTGTGATATTACCCGATTACATTTGTCCCTAAAAAGTCTAAACGAAAAAAAACCACATTTTGGGGGGCACTCCGTAAATATTTTGGGTAAACATTTCAATTTCGCATCACCTGGTGTACCAGCTCGGGCTTAAAATGTAAAGCCTGGTGTAATGCCACAGCCAAACAGAACTTCCCCCCCAGAAAGTTTAAGCCCACCCTACACGTGAAGTCTCCATACATTCATGGGCGTCCACGTCGTCAACAGAGGATTGAATTCAAATAGAGCACAACTTTACAATTCCGCCTATATGAACGCTTTCCGCCTATATGCAATTACAGGCTCGTTTGAGTCAGTTTTGTGTAGAATCATATTATTTCTTCCTTGGGAGGGGGGGGGGAGATGTATCCATCTAGGCGGAGTTGCCATTTACCCCTGATGCGGGGGATCGTTTAAGGATTTTTGATGGGGGAGGGGGGCTTAGTAGAGTTCGCGTTAGTAGAGTTGGGATGAAACGAGTGTAATGTTTGTGCTATTTTGAGCCTGATTCTGCCGGCTTGCTGCTTCTATATAAGCCCGATTATGGTCCATCTTTCGGCAGAGAATGTACACATTAATTTAGTCGAAGTGGATACGGGTATGTGGTGATCCCCCGGAATCATCATGATCCCATGACTTATTCCGCAGATAACGCCTGTAGTGGGTAGAGATAGGGAGATGGCTCCCGACCTCCTCCAAAATTGTATCAATTCGAGATGCGAACGATGATGTAACACTGATTGGACTGGCGAGGGGGCATTTTTGAGCAGGCATTATAGGCTAAGCCTATATTTATCAGTTGGTAGATGGGGCGGAGTGGAGGGGAAAGCAGTCTAAAGTCGTGAGAACATTCAGAACAACATGATTCCCATTTTGCATATATAATTTCACTTTAGCCGACGTCCCTTTCCCAGTTTCTTGGTTTCTCTTGCATCTTCACTCTTCCCCTCTCTCGCACTTCCCCCTCTCCTTTTTTTCTTTTCATTACTCCTCTTTCCTTTATCTCCTCCTCTTTTCTCCCCTGTCTTACTCCTCTTTCTCTCTTTTTCCCCATCCTCCCCTTTTCTTCCCCCCCCCCCGCCCCTTTTTCCCCTTTTCCTCCTTTCCTTACTCGGGGGGCGCGCTCCCCCGAAGCCCACTCCGGATAACCGTCTGTCACCACACACAACACACACCGCACACAACACGCACACGCAACACACACCCACACCCGCGCACACACACACACACACACACACTCCCAAGTGGACCATTAAGTCTCTTCCTGAATTTCAATTCAGGAGACAAAAGGTGTGATGTGGAAGAGAGCAATTTCATTCTCTATGCTTTTCAATGCAAGATAATGCAGTCACATTTTACCAATTCATAACTATTATTTTTTTTATTGGACTGTATTGTGCCTGTACTATTACGCCACCAGGCCTACAAGATGACTCCCATTTGTGTTGCCCCCAAAGTTTAGTCATATTGGCCTTTGTATCTCGTTAACAGAGTAAATCATAGACCAATCTGAATGCGGATATTGGCACCTGTCAGTCCATGAGGGTAATGACTAGCCCAGTTCGCTATTTAAAATTTTCTTTTTATTCCATACATTGTTAATCAGGAGCCACTGCACTCAAAACGTTGCCTGGTAGCAAGCAATACAGCGTTTGTTAAGTTATGGCCTTAGTGTGTGAAATAGTACAGGTCAAATTTTGATAAGGACATCGAGACCTGTGACTCGGAACTCTGGAGCCATGACTCGGACTCGGATACTTATGACTGGGCTCGGACTCGGATTGAGAGGACTCGACTCCAGCACTGTGTCTCACTATTGGGCAGGGGGGGGGGGGATTTAATTACGTGGCCCATCTAAGTGAGCCCACGTCGCTGCTGGTGGATCGTATCAAGCATTTTATTAGGCAGGGGCTTATAGTAGTATAGTATATAGTAGTATGAACCACGCCGATAAAATGGTTTCGAGTTAGGTTAACGGTTGGAATCGTTGTACTATTTTAGCTGATTCTGCAGGCCTCGCGGCTTCATGAGAGCATATTATGGACTGTCTTCAACAAAGGATGTCAACAGAACTTATGTCGAAATTGCAGTCCAACTCGAACTGCCTTTTAGCGGGTATGTGGCGGATCACCGACATAAAATTACCCCAGACTTTCCCCTGATCGCCTGTAGTGGGTGGGGGGGGGGGGGGGGGAGGCCTCGATCCAATATGGCAGCACGGAAACTGATGATGTAACACGCTCATTATAGACAGGCGAGGGGGAGGGTGGGGGGGGGTGGTGCAAGTCGTGAAACAATCTTCGACACGGTTTATTTGCGTATTGACACACAATAGCCTTCGTCACTTTTTCCAGTGTTTTTGTTTCCCTCGTATTTTTCACCACCTCTTCATCCTCTTTGTTTCCCTCTTCCCCTTTCTCTTGTTCCTTCTCCCTCTTTCTTTTCCTCTCCACTCTCTCTCCCCTCCCTGTCTCCCTCTCATCCTCCTTATTTTTCCCCCTCCCCTTTTCCTTCTTTCCCCCTTTTCCCTTTTTCCCCCCCTCTTTCTCCTACCCGGGGGCGCGCGCCCCAAAAGCCCCCCCCCCCTGGATACGCGCCTGACCACACCTACCAGTAATCGTCATCCATCCAGGTGGTGTCGTGTTATTGTGTTTAAAAGCTGAAAGTGACCAAAATATCACTTTTTGACAATTTCTTCATTTCTCCCGAACATGACCCCAATCAACATCCAAAACTTAGGGGTTCTTATACTCCCCATAATAAAGCTACACACCAAATTTCCGTTGATCGGACCAACTGTTCCAGACTTATAGTGTTTACGAGGATTTAGATTTGACCTCTGGTGACCTCAGAGACCTTTGACGGACCCCAAAACCCACTACGGATCATTGTACTCATCATGGGACGAACACACATACCAAGTATGAGCTTACATCCATCCAGGTGGGGTTGAGTTAGTGTGTTTACAGCCAAAATAGGCCAAAATATAAATTTTGACTATTGTCTAATTTCTCCCAAATGACCCCCAATCAACCCCAAAGCAAAAAAGGGTTCTTGTACTCCCCTAAAGAAAAAAGCTACACACCAAATTTCAGTTTCGATTGGACAATGTTTGGAATCATGTGTTCCAAGGGATTTCAGACTTGACCTCTGGTGACCTCTAGACCGTGACTGAACCCCAAAACAATAGGGATCATGTACATTGTACTCATCAGGGAACACACATACCAAGAGTATGAGCTCAATCATCAGGTGGGGTCTGAGGCTAGTGTGTTTACAAGCAAAAGCGTCACACACATACATACACCACACACACATACATACGACACGACTACATTTGTCCAGGTATCAAAAATTGATTTCTTGGTTCACCTGGTACGGACACAAATACAACATTGATCATCACAGCGTGCGGCAGGCGCAGCGTTCACGGGGATCGTGGCGTCGGATTGTAGCCAAATCTCAGGAGGAAAGAAATATAACGGAGTCCGTCTGCAGACTGAAAAAGCAGTTCCGAAAATGGTTTTAATTTGGCCTTGATCAGGCAGAAAATCAGAGAGATTAGCGTCTGAGTATCGTTTTATTCACTTGATCTGTAGCATTCTGTTCGGGGATGATATCTGGGGATAGTTGTCCGGGTTTAAGTTATCCTTGGAGAAGTACTTGACCTCTGGAGTATGTCCTGGGGGTAACTGTCCGGTCAGTTAAATTCCCCCGGGGGTATTGTGCTCGGGGGTGATGGTCTGGGGGTGGTAATTGTCTGGAGGGTTAGTTTTCCTCGGTGGGGTAATTGTCCTAGGGGGTAATGGGTAATTGCTCGGGGGTAAGTGTCCGGGGGGTGGTAATTGTCCAGCGGGTAATGGCCGAGGGTATATGTCCAGGGGGTTGTTGTCCTCGGGGGTAGTTGTCTGAGGGGTTATTGTCCGGGGTTATTGTCCAGGGGTGGTGGTAGTTGCCCTAGGCACCGCCCCAAGGGGCTACGGCACTATGGTCCATGTGAGTTGATTGAAAGTTGTCGGTGGGAATTGTCCGGAGAGGGAATTGTCCGGGAGGCAATTGTCCAGAGGGTAATTGTCCGAGTGGGAATTGCAGGAGTGCAATTGTCCGGAGGGCAATTGTCCTGTGGGAGTGGTATGGGTGCGAGTTTGTCAGGGGAAGACCTCCGGGGGAAGTTGTCGGATGCCAATGTCCGGGTGGGAGTTGTCTGGGTGGTGCCAATTGTCGGTCAGGCCACAAAAATGACTCTATGGTGGGAAACAAGGGGTAGTGTAGTGTGTTTTTCACCTCCCCAAACGGGAAACGTGGACTTATTTCCATATCCAATGCGATCTCTCCGAATACCAGGATAGACAGACTCTCTACATGTCACCGAGAGGTAATGCTCCCATACTTGAAAAGTACCACAGGAAAGAGGTGCTGTTATAAAAGCGATAATAAATAACTTACACACGTGGGTAAGCGTGGGTGTAAGACTTTCTACCGCATAACCGAGGAAATTGCTCAATTTGATTCAACAGCACATTTCCGTGAGAGCGGATGGTGACAGAGCAGAGAGCGCCTCAATACCCTTATCTAACGAGGTATCCTTGGTTTGTCGGTGGAACCTCGATTGACAGGTGTAAAACCTTAAGTGTTACCTCGGTTTCCACCACTTTACAAACCCACACATACACACAAACACAACTGCTACGTATTCCCTGAAACTTTGGTCAGTGAGACAAAAGGTAGGGCCTATTGCATGCCTGTCAGCCTGTGTACTCATTATTGGGAATCCATATTAACCAAGTATGAACTTGATCCATCCAAGTGGAGGAGGTTATCATGTTGAGCTAACAATTTGCCAACTTTTCACAATTTCCAAATCTGACCACGATTTCACCAAAAACCCAATAGGGTCCTGTTATCCTTCATTAAGAAAGCTGAATCCAAATTTCAAACCATGATCGGACCAGGCAATCTGGACTTATCGCTTAGCAAGATTTTCAGACTCTTGACCTCTGAACTTTGACCTGACCACAAAACAATAGGGATCAGTTCTCATTATGGGGAGGCCCATATACCAAGCATGAAATGATCCATCCAGTGGTGTCGAGTTCGTGTTAACGAGCTCTGGCTAACTTATCGAATTTTCCATTTTTTCTAAAATCTGACCGATTCACACCAAAGCAATGGGTTGCTGCACCCTAAGAAAGCTGCATACAAAATTTCAACCTGATAGGACCAGTCATCGGACTTATCGTGTAACAGATTCTCAGACTTTGACTCTCTTGCCTACGACCTGACCCCAAAATGATCAGAATGATGTTGACTCATTACGGGACCACCCATCTACAAGTGTGAACTTCATCCATCCCAGGGTGGGGTCAAAGTGCAAAGTTATCATGTTAACAGGTTAGGCATCACAGACACACTGTCATGACTGCAGATTCCTCTGACTTCGTCAGGGAATGAAAAAAGGAGGCAAAAAATATTTGCAGGAATGCCCAAGTATGACAACATATATATCAGCCTCTTCCTACTCAATCCTCCAAATGCCCTTCGAAGGCAGTCTCAATAGGTGAGAAATTGCCCACAGTAAGGCACTGTACCAGCACCTGCATCCAAACTTATCTCTTTGCTCCGCGTTCGAACTAGGGAGTGACAACGATTATGTATGTGACAGGGAATTAACTGTGCGAAGACTTGTACTAGTTTTGTAATTTTATTTCCACTCTATAGATCAGCAACATGAAGATTTACAACTAAATAGGCCATAGCATTGCATCAAAGGCAATCAGTAAAAGTAAACCTATTACAAGACTCCTGGTTGATGGTGATAGTGGGTGCCACTGGGAGAAAGAACACATGTATTGCTTTAATAACATAATGAGAGATGTACCGAATGACAAATATATTCACAGCAATAGTATGATATACATATAATGCTATGTTCAAGGGGTGTTATGTGGAGGAAATGCAAATAAACAAGATAAGGCTCCCCACTGTGTAAAGGTTACTACAATTTACTGATAGCTCGATACATAATGGGTAGCTGATTTCACCAACGGTCGTCTTTAAAGCAAACACTAGTTACCGTGATAGGGCTCATATGACGTGATGCAATATAAGTAGTGGACTGGGCAGTAGGTAGACTAGAAAAACCCACACACACTCACACAAAACAGTAGCCTAGGGTTGTAGTGCCCCTCCCACCTTAACCTTCTGGAACTAGAAATCTGAGTGCTGTCGAAGTAAAATCAGTAACCTGTTTTTTCAACTGAGACATTGTGGCACAATCTTTACAGGAAAAAAGTATGCTGAAAATGATTGGTGTATATGTTCGAGAAGCACATTGCGACCACTCTCATTCCCACGTGCCAGAAAACAACTCCAGTAAAAATATCACTCATTAAGAGTGCAAGTGTTCAAAGAAGTATAATGAAGTGAAGAAAAAATTACTCCTGAGAAAATCAAGTGGATTCTTAAGAGGTAAAAACTGTACAAAAAATTCTTACACACGAATTGACTCGTACACTGGTAGGACAATAAGTCAATAACCATAGTCAACTTTGTTTTCAAGGGAGCGGAGCCCAGCAATTGAGACCCTCTACTGGGAACCAAATTCATGTAATTTTGGATGAAAATAATCTTTATTCGGTACTGAGCATAGGGTGTGCATAGGGTCTCGAAAGAAGGCTTCAAAGGACAGTGTTTCCGTCCATGTGTGACTATGTCAATGGCGCTTGGAGCACTACCATGGATAATTTGGGCATCGGCTTTTCACCTCTCCTATAGTGCATAATGGAATCGTAACACTAAATGGACACAAACAAGTGCCTCTTACAAAAGCAGGAAACATTATAGGCCTAATTCAATCCAGTAGCATTCTGCTCACTTCCTACAGTCCATTCAATCACGGTTTCAGCCACCCAATTCAGAAGACCCAAATGTCAAAGGTCAAATGTGTTCGTCGGTTAGTGCGACACAGTTCTTGAATAGTATACACAGCTCACGCTCCAACCACCTCTACAGTATAATCTAAAGTTTTTGATTGATAGTCGCTGTAGTAGGGATCGCCTACCAATGTCCGGTGGATCACATCGAAATGCGATGACACCATCACTGCGCATTCTATATATACCTATATGTTTTTCATGTGTCTAATGTGCCACAAATAAATGAGACCAAGGTGTCAACCACTATCCCCTACTTTTCACAGCTCATACCATTTACCACTGACTAAACGCTGTCCATTAAGCCATTTACAGACATACAGTAGGTCTCATAGGCATTTCAAGAGTTCCAGTAGTTGCAAAGTAATTTCCATCTGCCTCTACGGAGCCAAGTGAGCAGTATTCCTATGCTAAGTTGGATTTCGGTAGGCCGAGTTGGTTCCTTTATCCCATGGATTACATACGTTAGACGAAACTGGCCCAATTCCATGTTCTTTTTCCCGTCAAAATTCAACTTTTTAGCGGATATTCCTATTGGTCTTGCCTAGACGACCTCCGAGTCACCCCAGGATGAGGACAGGAGGGGGAGATGTATGGAAGTCATACAGTGTAAACGACCTCAATTTCACAGGAATGGGTGCAGTCAAAGCATGTTATCTGAGCTGACACAAGAATGCCATTGCAAATGTCATTAATGTTGGGTCTTTTCTCACTTTCAACAATGTTGGCACATGTGAACCATGCCACTCCAGCGGACATTTCCCAACCTGCCTCTACGAGGTCCCGTTGGCTTCCGGTAGCTGGCCCATCTCGAAGTCCCGTGGTTTCAAAATTCCTTCGGCCTGATCACCACATCTTCTTTCTCTTCCTTGATCCTCATCCTCTCGTACTCCTCAAGCTCCTCGGCAGTCGTGCTGCGGTCCCTCGCCGTACCTCCCGCCGCGGCCGTCGTAAGTCACGGTCACGGTCCCTCCTGCGCCGACTGCTGTCGCGGTCCCTGTCACGGCGGTCGCGCCCACGGCGGTCACGGTCACGGTCGGCACCGCGGTCAGCACCTCGGTCGCGTCAACGGCGCCTGTCGCGGCTCCTGCTACGGCTGCGCCGGCGACGGTCATCACGGCGGCCACGCTCACGGCGGTCGTCAGTTTCTGCCCCCCTGAATCAGTTTAAGAAAGATGAGAGTGTGAAGCATTTGTACGGGTCTTGGCAAAACAATAATCACAGATAATAAAGCATAAGCAATAAAAATAGGAAATTTGTACACAGCGAAAGAAGTAGCCTGAAGCCCACCAACCAACGCACTTATGGTAGCACTCATGTGGAATGTACCAAGACTCACCCCAATTTATTCAACCATAGATGACCCAGGTCCCTGGGATTGACCATAGCCTAACTGCCCCCTAGGGGTTGCTGGCAGTATGAGGGTACAGTCATTTCATGGAAAAGGGCCCTTAGGGTAGGAAGGGGAAGGAATGCTGGTGGTTGGGCATGAAGAGATCAGCCATTTCATGAATGGGAGCTCTCGGGTGGGGAGGGGGCGGGATTCTGGTTGGAGGAGAGTGGCGACACTAGCCATTTCATGGATAGGAGCCCTTAAGGTAGTGTGTGACTGATGGTGGTAGGAGAGTAAGGACCATCCATTATATGGGTAGGAGCCCTGAAGGGGGGGGGGGGGGGAGGATTGCTGGCAGTTAGCGGTAGAGAACCAGCCTCTCATGACAGGAACCACTCGGCGAACGGGCGATTGCTGTTGGTTAGGGGTCGAGAGCTCAGCAATTCCATGGAAAGGAGCCCTTAAATGTTCAATGCACGCGGGCGGTCGGGTGCTGCGTTTTAACACACTCATGCACCTCTTCACACTTTCAGTGTGTATATCGCTTTATAAGACCGTGTAACTATTCTTTATTATTGTATCATTTTTATTTGATTTGTTATTATTAGTTAGTAACACCTGATGCATACTAATGTTTAAACCTAAACACTGGTGTTTTATTTCTAGGAACCATTGGTTTAAATGTCCAACGCTAGCGCTTAAAATACTATTAGAACTTCACAATTGACAGGTTTAGATTTAATTAGCAAATACTTGACACGTAAATGGTATAAACATGCAACTATTTGACCAAAAAGGTGTCTGGCTGTTAAATAGAGACAATTTGTAAAAGATATCATCACGAGTGTTGAAACAGTTATGAATGTCGTTTGGAACATTATTTGAACATAAACTTGGTTTTCTCTGCTCTGCACTATCGGCTACAAGCCATAAGATTGCAGGGGAATCCCGGAAATCGATGATGAAATACCACGCGGGCAAAATCGCTACATGACCGATCAAGAAAACGCCCGCGAGCATGGAAACTGTTCCATTTACATATAGGTGAGCAATTCTACCCGCCCGCCTGCATGCATGGAAACGACGCTTCAGGTAGGAGGGAGGGAGTCCAACATACCTCCAATGGACCCAGATGGATCTTCTCTCCCAGAGTGACGGGTATTCACGTCCGGTGCTCCTCGCCTGGTTCCACCAAGTCCTCCGCCTGAGGAAACAGGGAAAGTGTAGTGATTTCAACTTTGACTTCTGCCGACTTGACCTGACCCTAAAACAATAGGGATCCTTGCTTTATATGGCTAACCTTTTTCATGGCAGTTTGACCTGTCTACATCCCCATCATGTTTACAAGCGAGTTTTGAAATGTTGGACATTATTTCCTAGTTCCCACCCACGAGAAAATACTACTGCATGCTCCCACAAAATAGAGTGACCAATTTCTGAGTGAAGTTTTTCCACAGGCTCCAGTGCTCTCTACTGGTCATCTGTTTTTTCTGGGTGCTTCAAATGTTGTGGATCAATAGTGAATTCCAGCTTCGCAAAGGATTGAAAGTAGTGGCTCCAGTCCAAGAAGCCTAGTCTAGCCTTTTTTTTCCAGACGTGATGTGTTTTTTGCCTTGATTTAGTATGTTTTCAACCAACCAACCTGATCTATAGGTCAAATTGAGCAATTTGGCCAGTTTTGCAAATGATAACAGCCTGGTATTATAAAGGTGGATATGGGGTGCCTGCCCCCAAGAAGTGCTACCAATACAATTCACTAATCAGTGGCCAAATTCAAATTCATAAGGGACTGATGTGTTTCGCATGTCTACCAAACAGAAGTACTATGTTTCCTGAGAGCATGTAAGTAAAGTGCCTATCTTGTGCAAATTAGACAACACTAGGACTCCCAGTGACCCCATTTTCTAATTTCAAATGTCTCAGGGCCAACAATGGACCACACTCTCATTATGTTCCATGAATCCAACGAACCTAAAAAGTCACATAATCGACCCATCAGATAATGTGAGATGACTGAAGGTAGATCATATCATCAAGTATCATGAAAATTGGAGAAACTGAAATTGGGCATAAATTATGCAGATTAGACACAGTGAATTACTTTCAGTGACTATGTTAAACATGGGGACACGGATTGGAACCATACCCTCTAAGTTTCATAAAATCTGGCCACTCAAATAAGCATAATTTATGCCAATCATGCAAATTTTGACAATTGGATTAACCCTCCAGTGCCTCTGGAACCATGTTTTGAACATGGTAAACGATACCCACCAGGTTTATGGAAATCCATTAAACCAAGATTTAAAATGAATTATGCAAATGCCACACTTCGAATACCCCTATGAACTTGAATCTGGGTTAGAAATGTGGGGGACTGAAGGTAACCATAAACCACCAGGTTTCATGGAAATTCACAAACTTTGACACAAATCCTAATTTAGGCAGATTAGACTCATTGAATGCTCCAGTGCACTTCATTATTCCCTTTTACACAAAATTGAATCCGTTCATCCACCTTATATCCTGTACCTGTGTGTCAAACCAAATCAGCATAGCACCTACATTTGTCTATAATCTAGTTAACAGACAACAAATTACATGAGATTAACCCTACTCAATGTTAATAACCCTACTCAATTAGTGGACATGTTGCCCACAATCTAATCAGAACGTGTTCACCTAAACCAGCTACTACATACAAAGTTTTCCTGTTTTAGCCATTTTTGGAGAAATCCCGCTAACGAGAAACAGGTGACCACCACGTAACACACACACTCCGTCTCTCTCTCCTGAACTTTTGTTTCAGGTGGAGAATAAAGGACCAGTTTGTTTCTCTTTGAGAAATGTTTGTAAACTGACCTAATCTTCTGGGGACCAATCCCTTGCACCGTACTGGGCCCTCTCCCACTCCACATCGACCATGACCCCCGTCGGGAACGATCTTCTTGCCATCGGCGTGTTTGTAGGCATCTAGAGAAGAGAAAGACAAACCGGCAGAGTTAGAAATTGGAAGAAAAAATATATCCAGCTCTTGAGACAGAACGCGCAGACTCGTTGCTCGTTGGAAAACGCACTCCAGTCATTTTAATTACCTGCCAACAGAAACAGCACTGCGGAAAAAGCTGGTGGCGATGGGTTCGCAAGACTAGTACAGTACCTCATCACTTGAGTGATCTGCGATCTAACTGCTTGAAGAGCTCCATAGACCGCCTCTGTTCAGTTCTCACTACTGAAGCAGCTACAAAATGTCCATATTGTCCAGAGATCAAAGTAGACACACTGGGGCAATTCATCAAAGGTCAAGTCGGTCATTTTCTAATGAAACCTGGCCATTTTGTAGGAAGTTTTTTTTAAGTATGTTGTGCTGGTTATTACTCCAAATGCCTCGATGGCATCACACCTGAACTTCAAATACATGATAAAATATCACATTTGCGAATACATCTCCCCCCCTTTTTTTGACGTCGTTGAAAGATGTTTACCTGACATTCCCCCCTCTTGCCCCAATAATAGAACACTATTCAACACTTTTGTTTGTCAACTATCAGGAATGAAAAATTGTTATACCTACGTAAACTTACGCAGCTCGCACTTGGATTAGTGGGTGGTTTTGCTTAACCCTCCCTGGAAACCTTGAAGTTGCAACTTGTTGAGGAGATTCTCAAGGCCCTTACCAAGCCAACACTGGCCTTACCGGGCCACAGAAACTTCACAGCAAAGACAGAACTAGCAGGAGATACTTTTGTGTTCTCGATTTTACTATAACCAAAGGGAGGATTACCTTCAAATGGGTAGGTTTTCTCTATTGTACTTTCAGCAGATAATAACTTAGAGCCATGGGTCTTTAATTATGGTCTATCTAGTAAAACCTAGTAATTCTGTTTTTCTTTTTTTTCTGGTAGATTGCTGCACTTCTTTAAACATAAATGCTTGACTTGTGTAACAACAAAGGCCGTGCAATACATTATATAGTCTTTATAACAATTTGTCCAGACTTCCTTCCACTGCTTGACCCAAGTGAGAGACCAACATTGACAACTTACACCGAATGCAAACTACTGAGGATTGGATTAATCAGATACCTACGTAAACTTACGCAGCTCGCACTTGGATTAGTGGTGGTTGCTTTAACCCCTCCCTGGAAACCTTGAAGTTGCAACGCGGAGTACCAAGGCCTTACCGAGCCAACATAATGGCCTTACCGGGACACATGGATTTTTTTTTTTTTTGGGGGGGGGATCAATGACAGAGCTGTCTAACGGAAATCAAATTTGCCATACCTAAAGTATCAGGGACAAATTTATTTCAATAGAGGTTTTCTTTCCCACTTGTTCTTTGGTGACAGATACGATGTTGCCTAAGAGTAGTGCTACCTGTAATTGGAAGTTTGCCATTGCCAGCCCCGAGATATAGATCCACTGAAAAAATATTTCATGAGGAGGGTGCTTCCCGAAGTGGAGGGTGCCCAATGGAAAGGTCCAACTATTTTTCTGAACAGGGTACACCAACACTGAGCTACTCCACAACTCAAGCAGTCAAGAATCTCTTTCAAATAGAAACACCTACGCCAACTTACACATTTCACCCTGGACTGGGACGTTATGGTCAATTCAACTGCGTAACATTCGGAAGAACGTGGGCCTTACCAGGCCAAACCATGGGCCTTACCAGGCCAAACCATGGGCCTTACCAGGCCAAACCATGGGCCTTACCAGGCCAAACCATGGGCCTTACCAGGCCAAACCATGGGCCTTACCAGGCCAAACCTGGAGTCTTACCATGCCAAAATTTCTGGTTTGAACACAAACCAAAGTCACCAATCTGCAATAGCCCATTTTATGCAGCCTAAAGTTCTGAGCAGTCGCTGCAATATAGGATAGACTTAATTTGTTAAGCAGCCCAGAAGGTATGTTTTGACATTTTCAGGACAGCATGATAACTCGGGGGTAAGAACCCCAATGACTCATGTGACCAATACATTTAATGCAAGAAACACTTTTATTACTGTTCAGTAGATTTGTACAGCGGTCCTATCAAAAATTGCAACGACATGTGTCTAGAGGTCCATAAATTGCATCTATTTGCCAATAGGGAGGGGGACGTTATAACAAGGGCATAGCCACTAGGGGGGTCATGACCCCCCAACTTTCGGGAAGGCCTCCATACATGATTCTTTCACACACAAAATGTTTCCCATCACTGCTTCGGACCCCCCCAAAATGCTCTTGACCCCCCAACCTTCAGACAGTGGCTGCGCCCTTGCGTTATGATAGAGAGCACACTTCTCTTGGGTGCCGGCCTCAAACCCCCACTCCACTCCGACATCTCTGTGTAGGCCACAGTGCACTGGACCTCGCGATGGTGGCCTTGAGGGAGCCAGGACACAGCTTCACTTGAAACCTGTACTACGAATCTGTTTGTCATTTCAAATCGGCTGCACTTGCTCATATAAAACAAGGCCGTTCCAGGAAGCTACAAAACTCGCACCTCGACTGTTGGAGTCTGCCTGCTGGGAACTTTAAAAGAACTTCTTTTAACAACTTCCTGAAAAGAGCCAAGACCTCCCTCCCCTCCCCCTATGGGAAAATGGCATTACTGAGCCACAAAAATCATGTTGGACAGCAAAGCCACTAGAATAGCTGGTGACCTCTTGACATGAACCAAGGCCTTACCGAGTCGGAAACACTGGCCTTACCGGGCCACCAAGAACTTCAATAAAATTGCTGGAGAGCATAACCCCATCCATGACTGTACAGTGCATCTCAAGTTACAGATTCCAAGTAGGAAGGGTGGGGGATAATTAAATTTGTAGTTGATGATATCCAGACAGTCATCGGTCAGTTTTTTGTGACAGATGACTAGCACCAGATCAAGTCAATTTGCACTGTCATGTTGGCCAGTGATGGTGTTCGCCGTTCCGACACATTTCACCAGGACAAGCAACAATTACTTTATTTCCAATTTTTTTGTTGAACAGCCACTTAGGAATGAATATATGCAACACTCTGCACTCATATTGAGGGTACGACAATGACCGTCTGAAGACCTTTGCAAGAACTAGCCCGCCAACTGATCACCAGAAATCGAAGCAGGCCTCACCAGGCAAACAAACCTTTCCAATGCCATGTTGCAACATACAGAGAAGCATACCAAAACTAGCACACGCCCCACTACTATGCAACAACACAAAGCTGACAAATTCCTAATAGCGTGAAGGGCAGAGATCAGTCAAATACCATTGAATGTATTGCCTTGCATAACAAGGAGTAAGAGGAGCCCACTGAGAACTGTAAACAGACAGTTTCTTGCAAAGGGGGTCGGGCAAACCAATGCAATTTTTTTTTCTTCCTTTTAAACAGGAAACATTCAGCTCAAGTTCAAATTTTTTTCAGCACTCTGAATGAGATACCTACGCAGACTACGCAACTCGCAATGGGCACAGTGACGGCTGTCCGACCGGAGGCTTTTTGGTGACTTGCAACTTCGGGACAAGAACCAAGGCCTTACCAAGCCACAAGAATTTCAATTAAAAGACAGACTATTTTGCCACAAAAAAGAGTTTGAACCACAACACGATGTCTATCGAAATGTTTTTAAAACTCTGCTTTTTGCCAATAGCTTTTTCCTTTTACACTTTGGTAGCGTTTGTTATTTTCCAAAACAATGGCACAGGAGAGTACAGAATTAGGTATCGCTCAAGTTTACGAATTCTGAATTATTTTGTTGGGAGAGGATGGTAATCCTTTTTTCCCCCAACTTTACCACACCAAAGCTGTGCAACCCTGTGAAATAGAATTCTCTTTCCTAGATCAGAGCCATAACCGTTCTAGTCGTTTCAAGTTCCCTACCCCCACCCACCCAAGAAAACATCAGCGGCACTACTGTTTCTTCCACTCATGAAAGCAACAGGTCAAAATTTAGTGTAAACGTAGTGTACTCTAATAAAACAACCCAACCGCTTTATGCTCCAACCTTTTCTCATAATACTAAAATTTCATTTTTCCCTCAAAAATCCCTACTTCCCCCAGTATCACTCCTTTGTGACTGAAATCCACAGTAGTGTTTTAGAAGACCCCATACAAGAATAACACACGTTTACAACAGTGCTCTCGATAACATTCTAGAACAATCTAATCAGATTTTTTTCCCCAATTTCTAGGAAATGCTACTTATATCCTACTGCATGCATAATCCCCCAACTATCCTCATTTTTAAAAATTTTAGGCAATCAAAATCAAAATCGAAGTCAGTTTCAGGCCTCAGTTTGATTTTGATTTTTAGTCAATTTTTCGAAACTGCCCAATATATCCGTCCGAAAGCAACCCAGAATTTAGTGTTCCTTTTCCGAACTGCTGTTTGGCCCTGAAAAAACACCTAAATGAACCGACCATGCTTAGGGTGATGAATGACCAATGGCCAACCGACGCATCTTTACCGTGGAGCCGCCCTCCGAGAAGCAGGACGCCCCCAGAAGTTATGCTTACCAGGACGCTCTACAAACCTAAGGCAGAAGCTTTTAGGGATCAGAGCAGGGCCTCTAGACCAGACTATTATATATTTTGCAGTGGCTGTGTATGGATGACAAAAGAAAAAAGAGTTCAGAACAATCTTCCAGGCCTGATTAGACAGACACTGTCGGAGGTCCAAGGTCATGCTGGGCAACGGACGGTGGTGTCACCACCTGCACTCACCTTTTACAGTCAAAGGTGGGGGAGAGTGGAGGCTTATTTCATTATACCAGTCAGTTTTACCTTGCCACTACTGTACTACCACAAAACTGTAAATAAGGTATATATTATGCCTGTGGTGACAACTTATATAATACTGTATGTACTAGCCCCAGTGACCTCTGTGTGAATTGACAAGTGATAAAATTAGGCCATGAAGGCTGACATTTCAAATTTCGGGTCAACTCGAAATAATTTCGTGACATCAAAATATGCGCATTCATTCACAACAGCAATGCCATATCTTTCCCTATGTGGTGCGTTGAATTGGAGCTCTCTTTCCTACTTGACCTAGCACTACACACTGATGCTACAACCCAGCTTCGGCGGTTTCAGTATGGATCGAGCAGCAGATCTCTCGACCACAGAGAACTGCAAAGTTTAAAGTACGGTTTAATGGGACTGCATGGTGTATACATTACGGTTGTCATCCAGGAGCACAGTCAGTCGTAATGAAAGGTAAAAAAAATCAAGTACGTCAACAGAATATATATACTGTTTATTAGACAATGGCAATCAAGTTTGAGACGATATCAGCAATATTTATAAATTTTCATATATTTATCATCAATATGGTGTTATGCTTCCTTAAGGGGCCATCATACAATTCCAACTTGCCTTCAGCTCCCTGCAAAACATAACATGGCCGTCAATGGTCCGTGCATACAGTTTTTAGATGGGCTCACTGCACCTACTCCGAAGAATCGGCATTTGTTGTTTGATATCTGCATCCCGGGGTTTTGAACATTTTTTAGAAAATTGGTAGAAATGAAGGCCCCTTATCAATAACATCCAGTACCTTAGGCTGTGCACTGAGACTACAATAGAGCATCGCACGTTCATTTTATCATTTGGGGGATCGATCAGGATTAATGTAGGGGAGATGTACAGCACAGGGGTGGCCAAACGAATCAAGTCTTCCCCCCAGACGAGTGCCTGAACATACTTGTGTAACCCCAAATGAGCCTGTTTTCCGAGCCAGCAGTGTCGATTGTCACCAGTGTGGCTAGAAACACGATTACTCTCGAGCAAACATCCGTTGAGCGTGATTCTTTTATATGGAAAAGAAGTGTCTTGTGATTAGGATGTCGTTCTCTACCCAGGGAAAATTAGGTCAAAACAAGTTTTGACATACAATTTGCAGATCTTGTCTCGAGTCCTGGTCAACACAATCATTGTAAGCCCAGTGGAGTCAGATGGACCAATTTCACACATATCCATTATGCACTATCATTCGTTAGCCGCTTCCTATTTATTTAGCCAACATGACACAGTCCACATATTTTGTGTAGTCAATCAGACTTCTTCTAACTCTGGACAATACTCCACAGACATTCAATCAGAGCTAGGAGGTCAACTGGGATTCATGATTGGCCACCCCTGCGAGAATGCATCGACATGTCGAATGCAATAGAATCAGAAAAACGACATGTCAGGAGACCCTCTAGAGAGTGTGAGCAGCATCACTCTTGGATATGAGATTGCCAGTGGATGAGAATCACAGTGATTTTTTTTAATAACGCTGCCCCACTATGCAAATGGTCACATCACTCAAAACCTGCAGTTGTTTGAGCAGCTGCAGGTATTATGTTCAGAGCCTGGCCCAGCGACACTTCTTCACTTGTAGAATACTTTGGCTGCACTCGCCCCAGCCTGGTCAAGGAGGGTAGCTACGGCGAGTGATGGATCTGGGTAAAGTGACAGCACAACACGTATTCTGACCTGTGACCAGTTTACTTGGTATAACAATGTGACCATGCTTGAGCAAAGTAGATTTTTGGAGCCATGGACGGAGAATTGCCCTATGTGTGAGTGCAAAACCCCCCCCACCCAACCCCCCCCCCCCCCAATGCACAGTACAGATTGCCCAACCATTCTGGCAATGTCCTTTCCAATGTGCATGCTCTCACACCACCGCTAGGGGCCATCCAGTCGGACTACCAGCACCACGGAGGGCGTGTCTTACCGTGCAGTCCCTCTCGTGCTTCGTACTCGAGAAGGCGTAGCCGCGGGGCTTGCCGGTGGTCTGCATAGTGGAACCAGGTTTGATCTAACGGATGTGCGGGCAAGGGAACATACCAATTTACAATTTACAATGACATATTAGCAAACACCCATAGCAAAAATTGTGTAATAAAACTTTTTGATGGTACCTTGAGAACTTTGTGATGAACAGTTGATGAATTTGACCTGTTTTTGATATTTTATTTATACTAATTGGAGAGACAATGAGGCTGCATCCTGGGTTCCCATTTGAAACAAACATGCTTGTATCACCTGCTGTTTATAGCAGTCTGCACAGTAGGTAACTGAAAACACCCATTAGGATGCCCCAATCAATGAACTTTCCATCTTCCAACAAAAGCAATATTGTGTGTGCCGTGTGAGTGTATGTCAGCTGCCCGCATATCGCAGACTCCGTTTGCATGTTGCCGAACGCTTGACCACTCCAAGAACGATCTTGACCTTTTTTTCCGGGAGGTGGGCGATAATTCTAGTCCCCGATTCCTCTTCCTTTTGGGATGTTTCATTTATCAGGGTGGTTCATGACGATTTTTTACTTCTTGAGTACCCCCGCCATCTTTCTTACAAACTGAAATAAACTATTATACTGACTATATAATACTGACTAATGAGAACTTTTTTTTGACTAGGGAGAATGAACCCTTCATACACACAGAAAGACACATGCCATTCCACTCACCTTTTTTATTGGCCCATAGTGCGCAAATTCCGCCTCAGCTGTGATTCGATGTTCATAGTTCGGGAGAAAAGTTAAAATACGTGTAATGAGGCCAGCATGCAATGGGAATGTACCAAACCGCTACGTACTGACCCTTATCATAAAGCCAAATGCTTATAACTTACACATTACATACGGTACAAGCTACATAGTTTCCAACTGCAGAGGCCTGAATGGGGAAGGGCTGAGATTCATTCAGTGGTCAAATACTGATAACAGTCCATAGTTTGAGATAACATCTAAGTTCAGACAGTCAAACTGGAAGCCCCCTCTGCGGCGACAAAAAGAGATTTCATTGAGACACGGGTCACCAGGTTTGGGGAATATTCTGATATATTTGCATCCCTTGATCTGACTTCGTGATATTTTCATCCACAGTGGAAACCGTGAAATCTGTCGAAGTTTTAGTCCAAATTCCTATCTAAGCAGTCCTTTGATAATCACTGTTCAGCCCCGCTCATGTTGAATAGGGGAAATCTTTCAAACTTTCGTGTAGTAGCTTCTTGCTCGGCTCCGATTAATTTTGTAGGTCTCGGTACAAGCGCCACTGCATATGTCCAATCAATTATCTTGCTAGTTCACTAAACCTGTTTCCCAATGAATCACATGTCCCAATGAATGCAAATGCTCAAAAGTTTGCATGCTTCTACTGGCAATTCTAGAATAATGCGTATCAAATTCCTCCAAAACACAATCAGTCAAACTTAAACATAATACTGCCAACAAAGAGGGTCTTGAAAGCGTCCGTCGTCGCTGTAGGGGGGGATTCTGACGGCATCCCCTCGTTCAGGAAAAATTAAAGTCGGGTAAAATTGATGGTTAGTGAGTCCTTTGTCAAAATGGGCAAACTGCCCGTTCCTCTTCCATTATATCTTTCCTCTAGGCACATAGACAAGCAGAATTTTGGGGGTCCATGGTTAAATGGGCCACTGGTTATCATAATCTGCTGTGATCGATCCATGAGGACGACAATCGGACGTCTCAGTCTTGTACAACGTGAGCTTAATGCTAAACAACATTTGCGAGAGCTTGGGCGGTGGGTCAACTGTGGAAGCAGCTTGCAGACTATGAGTTTTCTTGTGATTGCAACAAAAAAAAAAAAGCAGTTGGTGGCCTTGAGAGCAGCTTGTCCTGTCATTTGAGATTTTTTTTTTTGGCTCCATGGGACACAGAAGCCCATATTACCACATTATTTATTCCTTGCACCGGTTTTTGTCACTACAGTATATTCGCACAGAAGCTGCAATTGTCAATCAAGATAATGCTTACATTGTGCCCTGTCTTGTTCTACTCTGGGCAGCTGCTATCTCCGTCTTCTCCTCCTCTTACTCTCTCCACTCTCTCCTCCTTCGTCTCCCCTCTCTTAGCTGGTGGAGTCTCCTTGGGATCCTGAGAAAAAAAAATGTGTATACTACTTCTACATGTGTACACCATTGAGCACATAGACTATGAACTATCAAGTCCTGTGTTTCACTCTGATCATCAATTGCATACAAATTGCAAAATTCACTTTGCGTCACATTAGTCAGGTACTGTTTATGACTTAGTTATATAAATCACACTGATCGGGCATCACAGCATTGGTACACTTTTCGTACGGTGATAATAATCGAATGGCCTTCTTCGGCTATGCACGTCCACAACACTAGCCTAGCGCATCAGCAATCACATTAGTACCGATAGGGACCATTAGGACAGCCTCTGCCCCTGCTATACAGACTGGCTTTGTAGTCAGGCTTAATAAAATAGTGCCAGACACTAGCAATTTGGGGAGGAATATAGAAAACCTGTATGCGGTCCATACATTTGTGTCCAAAACTAACAGCTATGAACGTCCTGAAGTGTGTAGCAATTTTGCTCATTCGAGGAGCTTTTACGATGCAGCCACCAGCTATCAGAGGTGCATACAATATCTTCTGTTGTTGTAAGATTTTACCCAAAAAACAGAAGGTTGAGCGATGACATAGCAGAAACTTCATTATTTCAAACATGTAATACGTCGTGGAATGTTACTTCACTGCAGTGGATACACCAATACAAGTCATAAATGACAATCACAATTCACTATACTGGCTGGAACATCTGTCTTCACCCTGCCTAACACAGGGCATCAAATCCCATATGCCATATGGGTCGAATATTCATGCAAATCAGTTCCCAGTCTACCGGAAGAAGAGTTACCGCAGTGGGCAGACTGCCA
Source organism: Sclerodactyla briareus (assembly GCA_026419785.1). NCBI lineage: Eukaryota > Metazoa > Echinodermata > Holothuroidea > Dendrochirotida > Sclerodactylidae > Sclerodactyla > Sclerodactyla briareus. The sequence continues at coordinate 429,766 of JAODTK010000666.1, read as the reverse complement.
CATGAAAATCCGTGGGAGTGGGAGACGCATGGGTGCAGCAAATGACTTACTTAGAAGGGTGGCGCCAGTCACAAAGGCTCATAAAGGTGTTTTATTCCCCAATTACAGACATATATTTGAGATGAGGTGACATGCTAATGGGTAGACAAAATACCTCAGAATATAATCAACAACTGGTTATCGTTTAACAAGACAAACAATATTGAAACTCCAAAAGTATTGTGATAGTAATTTTATTTATTTCCTTCAAATGAGGAGCAAGTTCTCCAGTCATCAGAAAGATATGTAAAGCAACTATATAAACAATTCCACACAGAAAACAACCTAACGGGGGTCAAATTAGATTGACGCGTATTTGGTATTATCCAGTTGAGGAGCGGCACAATGGGTGGAATATCAGTGTATGACTTTGCAAACTCAAACCCCCCCCCCCCCCCCAAAAAAAATTAGGGATCAACCGTTTAACTGCCAACTAAATGCCATAGATAATATCAACCAGCTTAATAAGCACTGATATGCTAGTCATCAGTTGATAGGATTGACTGTTACACCCTTGTAAATAATGATACAGGAAGACAGCACCTACAAAATTGAAGTAACACTGTGGGATTTACTGGTTGAGAAGTCAGCACATAGGGACACGCACTGCATGATCAGTCGATATTATTGAATTTCTAAAGTTATGGATAACCGGAACAAATCAAAAATGGTCACAATCAATATGTTACACACTGTGAGTGTATGGTTCATGCATTACAATAGTACTCCGCCAATTTTATTTGCCCCTAGGCCCTACCTTCCATCAACAAAATAATGCAAATGAAAACAACACGATATCATGTAGTTGATCCTAGAGCTGTGATCGTGTGGCAAATCATAAACGACGGAAAAATTGGGACGTTTAGCGATTAATCCGCACGTGAGTTTGAATGATACAGAACAACTAGAGAAAAAGTTCAATATCGCACCAATAGTTTACATATAGAAAATAACAGGTTACGTCTTGATGTCATATCGTCACTTTAATTTCCAACGCAAAATACTTCAGCTTCAAATCGAAGCTGAAGTCAATATTTATTCCAAAGCTTTTGCGGACGAAGGTCGGTTGGGTTAGTGGTTAGGTTCAGAGTTTTTTTTTTTTCTTTCTTCTTTTTTCAGTTTGTCTTCAGCGCTTAGCTCGCTGATACCTTGTGAGTTGGCATTCAGCGCTATACAAGTGACTTAGTATTAACAGTATTATTATTATTAGTCTCCGATCCCCTAAGGACGTGATTTAGCGACTCTGCAAGATAGTATCTGACCAGCAGCCTTCGTAGAATTGATACAAATTGAACAATAACATAGTAGCAGGGCGCAACCACCGGCTGGAAAGTTGGTGGGGTCTGAGGCAGTCACAAAAAGTTTTGTCGTGTGGGAAAAAATTGTAGGAGACGTTCCGAAAGTTGGAGGGGTCATGACCCCCCATCCTAGGAACAAGAGATAAATTAAATCCTAGGAGCACATCTGCACAGTGCACACTATAACCACTTCGTATTAATCATGCAAAGTTTGCAAACAAATTCTGGTTCCCCCCTGACTTGACGAATCCGAAAATAGAGCAGACACTTCAATACAAAATAGTATAATTAGCATAATGAATGATCGACATGACAGAGCCACAAATTATTTCCCCCGCTGGACAGCGCTGTGCAGGAGGCCCGGGCCTGCCTCTGCAAACGCATAGTGACAAGGTGACTACGAGTGGGTGACGCAGCTCTGATGGCCATCACTACAACCTGATAAAACCCATTGGCTTTCTGTGAAAATATACAATTTACTGGCAGTAGTAAACATAGAGGAATATAAAAAACAACGAGAATGGCAATCCTGGCAAGAGCATTTTTTTTAGCAGAAATCGCAGTTTACGAAGGTGCAGTAGACCTACAAGAACCGGTTCAAACCGGTTAATGGGTTTGGGTAATATCACCATTGTATGTTCCTTGCAAACGTCTCGCCATTCTCTGTCAATACGGCCACTGCATTGCCCAGTTGACTTTCACACAATTTCCAGTAGTGCTGCCTCTACATGGCCAGCCTATTAATTCGCACTGCAGGTGCAGCCCGAACCCACTGCACGCGTTAACTTACATTTTTAGAGAAAAAAATTGCAGGTGTTCATCACGAATGATAAAACGTCCTAACTGATTATTGACGTGCAAGATTATATGTTCTGAGGAGAACTGTTGTGCGCTTATTTAATATATATCCTGATTTATACTTCCTATAGATAGTTGAAAACAATTGTGATTAAAAATTCAACCAAAAAGTTTCGGAATCCACATCTGTATGAAGCCATGTACACATTCTGACGTTTCGTGGTGCCACCCGCACACGTGTGATGGGGAGGAGTAGGTTAGTTACAAACTTTTCCCAGGATTCGCACTGACAGGCATAAAGGCGTGATTCGTCGCGATGCAGACGGAGTCCGGTCTTAATGAAAATAATCAATTTCGAGTTTCACATTTAAAAAATGCCAAGATAGATGCAGAAGAGATGGGGAGGGAAATGGGATAAACAATGGAAATGAAGGAAAACGAACCATTGAAAAGTAATCACAAGTAACATGGGTAAGCATTTTATTCCATTTGTTCAGTTATATTGAATGTCAAAGCAGACCACACTTTATTTTAATCATCATCATGGCCTATCCCGTCGTGTACGAAGATGAAGTTTGGCTCTCTCTAAGCTCGGCATTCGTTACAAGATGAAACATAGGATTGGGTGGCAATGACCTTTCCCTTGGTGTTGGGGGACCTCCAGATGGATCTGTTGGCCGCTGTTTCTTCTCAGGTAGAAACAGGGATATTAAGGGACAAGGTCACGTTAGGACATCCTGAGGCGTACTTGTGGGTCATCACAGGGACGTGGGGCATCTGGCAGTTTCGCCATAAACGAGACTAAAGTTTAACCCTTACAAGTCAATGTGACAGTCCCTTTCCTGACATCGCGATCAATCTTTTCAGGTACATTCAATGTGAATTTCCTTCCAAACGACACAAGTAAAATAAAAGAATTTCCATTAATATTTTTGTCCCTTTGCAAATAATTGGCCACACGCCACTAAAAAAAGGGAGTAATTCGACTGCAAAAGCTTAGGAGGAGCCCTTCAGTGGTAAACGGAGATAGGACTATTCCAGCCACTTTCCAGCCAACTATCGGACCAGTTGTCTCTCACTCCATTCCCAAATGCAAGATTCTTGACCTATTATTCACCACCATATCATGGACACTCTTTATAAACAACCATCCTAACCCAAAGGCAACATGCTTTCGGAAAGGGAGCTCTGCAAACACACCGCTGCTGGACTTTTGGATGCCTTGCAAAATTCGTCTACCCGAAAAGCCAGTGGGATTTGGGTTATTTCATGATAAACGGCCATCTCCCAGAAATGTTGCTCGTCATGTCTGATTTGGCTTATTGGTGAATTTGAGCTATTGTTGACTGGTATGGTAAATCATATGTGTAGCAACCTACAAACCATTTTTTTACAGCATCTGAATGTACTTTTTCTCATTGGAATTTCGTGAAATATGCGTTTTTTCCCAATTTGGAGTCTCATTCACTTTTTCCAGGTAATTAAAATGATTATTTTAACAGTTCTGTGCATTGTTCAGTAATTGTTTGTGCTGTTTTCCCAAAGCATGAATATTGGTAATACAATGACCATGTCGAATGGTTAAAATTGATGCACAAATGTCCAGTTCATGAACATTCTTGTGAAAATCAATTTTGGTTAAAATTTATTTTTAAACACCCTCTCTGGGTCAATTCCATATTCTTGATCAATTAAAAGAAGAATTTCATAGTGCACACGTGATTATTTTATCTTTCTATTACCCACTAAGAAACCTGAAACATCAGGTAGGTGTACTCGGTTTTGTTGCACATATTATTTTAACATGGTTTCTATACTCTCGATTCCGTTTAAAATGTGTCCGCTCCATAAACTGTCATTAGTTTGCAATTGTAGGGGAAACCAAGGAGTGGGGTGAGTTATATTATACTTTTTGGGGAACAGTCTGCCTTACGTAGCTCATAACACAAGACTTGGATCCTATTAGAATACAGGAGTCGAACCATGTTATATGCATTGTTTAACAAATGTCCTCTCCAGAACAATGTCTCTATTCTGCTGAAGTGGCTGAAAATTGGAAATAGAAGAATGAGGAATGGTAGTCTTGCTTAGAAACCATAATCTAACCATCATCTGCTATGTTATTAACAATAAAAGTAATAATTAACACTATTGGGTGTGTCAGCATTCCAAACTACCATGTGTACACTAGCGACAAAAGTGGCGAAGAGGTAACTAATAACCATTCCCACCAAGAAAAGTTGTGTTTATTGCAATGGGGGGGGGGGGGGGAGGTGGGTCAGCATTACTCTTCATTTCAACTTTTGAGTATCATATTCAGTTCATTACATCATTATATCTCCAAGTTCCCAAGATCATACTGATTCTTCTGTTCTGGAGAGGACATAATTTTTAACAAGAAGATTTGTGTTAATTGAAAGCCTACCAACGGCCCATCGGCTGAGTAACTGATCAGTGCACTCATCTTTTGAAAAGCAAGCCTGTACAGTTGAGCTAAGTTCAACTATCCTCAGGAATTGCAAGCATGGAGCTAACTTCCAACCAAGATTCAGAAAGCTGTACTGTCCAGCTCAACCTGGTATTGCACAATTCAACACATGCACAGGTGAACATGCGGAGATATTTGGTAAGCTTTTTCTTTGCTTCGGCCTAGAACACTACATTAACATTTTCATTTCTTTAGATTTTAAACTACTGGGCGGGCCCACAGTCCCATTCACATACTTATAATTCAGCTCATGAAGAAATACATCTTGGCCTAGGTTCTCTGTTACTCTGTGTTAGCCGAACATACTTTATATAGGCTGTAACGCACAGTAGCATGCCTAAGCATGAGACGGAAACCACACATTATCTCCCACTTTGTTCTCTGAAATGAGAAGTCAAGTGTATCTTGATGCAATCTGAGCACATAATTTGTGATGATGTGAATTGTGGACCTCAACCCCCCAAAGGAACAGTATACCCCCTGCTCTTGAATATTTAGTACCTGTAATTGGTCGTAAGCTTGCTCCAGCAGTCCCCATGCCTCTGTCTGTTCTTTTCCGTGTATCTGTTGCCTGTTAATTTCATAATATTCGTACTTGTAGACATCATGCTATTGGTTGAAACCTGTGGGATATCAGTACCATTGCACACTCCTTAAAACATTTCAAGCTTGGTATTTGTTAATTAGGTTTAGCTAATTTGTGTGATCATCTTAATCATTGATGATATGAAATGAAGGCCAAATTAATTAAACTATTCCCAGCTACTGAGACTTTTCCTCTCTTCTCTCTCTTCTATACGATATCAGGTGAAATTCGATAACCACTGCCTGCGCTGTTGAGTGCAGAAATAGTCTACTGTACCCTACATGGCATCCATTGTAACATGGCAGGACAGACCCTCAAAGAAAGTTTTACTTGGAATTTACGAGCGTGGCACCAATGAACAATCAAGGAGAGTGAAAAGAGAAATCAAGGCAAGAGCAGAGGTGCTAGATATGTTGGCAAATATCAAGCATAGAAATCCAGACAAGTACACAAAACACACCTAGTTAAGGATGCAAGAAAAAACGAGCTATTATGTGAGCATACAAGATAGGAAGATCACTGAACAAGCCTGCAACAGAGACCGATGCGCTGATGAGGCAGAGAGCAGAGGCAGAAAGGTGCTGGGGCCAGTGGAGGTTTGCCAGAGAACAGGCAGAGGGCAACGTTACAAAGACATGAACAAGGAGGAGAAAAAAGGAGTATCACAGAGAAAAATGCAGGAGTCGCGTGCGTACATGTCAAAGCAAAAGAGAACTGCAGGGACAGAAACGACAACGAAAGTAGTTCAGCAGCATCACAAATCTCAAAGGCATGCAGCATCACACGAAAAGCAGAGCGACATTCTTCAGGCGAAGAGAAGTATAGTCACTGCAATGCCAGAAAGTCCACGTCATATTGGAAAGTGCTGGCTAATCTAGTTTCCCATGCTACACCCAAAAAGTACTTACCTGGAGAGCAGGTATCCTGAAACAGAATCCATGGCAGAAACTAATTGCTAAAAAAAATGTGGAGACAACATCAGGCATCTGGTATGTCCACGCGAAAATGCAGACAGACAGGCACTATCGCCATCCTCCAGACATGCACCAGCTCACCAGTCCTGGCAGATCCAAGAAACGGCGCTCCGGCTCCGTCTATCCAGCACCAACGCTCCTCCTCTGGCTGACCAAGCAACACGCTCCTGCTCCAACTGATCCAAGCAACAGCGCTCCTGCCCAAATGATCAAGCAACCAGAGCTCTACTCCGGATGATCCAAGCAACAGCGCTCCGATTCCGGCTGATTCAAACAACAGTCTCCTGCGACAGCTGTCAGGTTTCGATCGAAGCACAAGTGTCCCAGCGGATCCAAAACCTAACCAATGCAAGGTCTGACCGCGATCGTTAGGAAGCTCACCGAACAGTCGAGCATTGAAAAAGTTGAAGATGCGAAAAACAAGACGGTAATTCTACATCAACAAACACAGAAAAGGGCTTCCACCTGGCGTGTGAAAAGTCATGGAGTTCTGGCTGTCACCAGCTGGATCCCGACCACTGCCTCTTCAAGAACGCGTACATGGGGTACCAGCACACCTTCTGGAGTGCTCATACACGGAAGCTTCAATCAACAAATTCCGAGAAGAGCATCCCCAATCAAATCGGCGGCTATGTGAAGTTTATTCAGTCTGAGGCCGAAAATGTCAAGACTATGAGGGTTGATGAAGAAATGTTTGCTGCTGCTCAAATGTGAAATGTAAAGCTGAAAGCTGAGAGCAGTTAATAACCTGCTTACGGCGAGAGGAATGCCAAAGATTGCAGCTAGTGAGCATGCTCTATCAGATTTGACCATGTGCAAACCTGAAAGCACTGCATTGCCATCCAAAGAATGCATCGACCGCCAATGCCCAGATTGTTGGGTGTAAGTAAGATCAGAGAATGCTTGCAGCCTGTGCTCAACGAGGGAAGTGCATCTGATGTGAAGTACCAGGAGTGTAGGACGGGTTGTGAAGAAAGTTCAAACCAAGAAGAGAAGCCCTATCAGGTGATGGTTTGGTAACCACTGAAAAACCTTGGAGGCCTTATCAGCAGTTGGAGGATGAGCTGGTCAACTTTAGCAGTCCCTGGTTTAAGCCAAGTGGCACAGACCACTGAAGATGGCAAAGACGAAGCTGAAGCCCCACCTCACAGTTGGTCATCCTGTTAATCAAGAACTATGTATGCTCAAGTCAAGCTGAATCCCGAGCGCACCATTTGGTCACCAAGCTGTGACAATACATCCACTGAGGCTTTCATCAATTCAATCCGGATTAGCCGGGAACACCACCAACACAGAGGCGCTGACGTTCATCACCATTGACCTCATTCATGATGCTGATGGGGTGTCACACTTCCTCTCAATTGCCTACCCAGACCTAAACAACAGAAGTATGGCATTCATCACGTAAAGAGTTTTCAGACTGTTGTGCAGTGCATTAACCGTTGCGCCAGAGAGTCTTGCCGACATAAGTTTCGCTGGTAATGTCTCTGTGAACCACCACTCTTCGAATCATCCCATGGAAAGTCATCAGCGGAGGAATTGGGCCATCACTAACAGCACATCGATGGCGGTGACCAGACGTCAGTAATTCATCCAGAATGCTCAGGAGTTCTACGAGTTCTGCAAAAAGGACTCACAGCAGTTGGCAAAGGTGTGTTTCCATCGCAGGCATAGAAGTAATTCCATCCAGCGCTTCCAGGTATTCTTCTACTGACTGACTTTCTTACTGCGAGAACACAAACATGCCCGACCAGACGGGAGTCAAAACAGTCAGAGGCAGCAATGAAGAATCCACTGTGTGAGTGGGCCTGGCCAACCATACCGCCTCAGACAGAGACTTAACATGCACATGTGGATTCTGTTGGGAGGGTACTGGTGCATCAGTGTCAACAGAGTGCTTATGTTGGACCATGGAAGGAGGTTTAACTGTAACTGATCACCCAGCTGCTGGAAACAACATTGAAGAGGGAGAAAGTCTTCAGACAAAATCGCCATGTGCGCCGAGTACCCTTTTCTCTATACCAATACTCTCTTCCTTGCTTCCCTCATCATCAAAGCAAGTTATCATACAAGCTCTCACACTAAAGGTATCATACAGGTGTTCACAAAAAATGCCTCACCCATTAAAATTGTTTCAGAATGTAACCTCCAGTCACATAGCCATTAGTAATTACCCAATGCATGTTTTCCTTAACATGTTCTCAGTGGATGTTTAACTGAGAATGACACAGATGGACAGGGACAGAACAGTTATTCTGACCCCAAGAGCACCGCCTTTCAGTTCATGCAAGACGACTTCTAGGGCAGTCCTTTGGTTAACACCCGTGGGAAGGCGCAATGTAATCTTGCGAAGGTCGTTTAAATGATTGGACCATGCAGGAATTGTCCCTAGCATTTATGAATTTCCAGTAAAATTCCAAGTTCACTGATAGATGCTTCACTCATTCCAACTCTTGTACTGTCTTGATTTATAGCTGATTTATTTACGTTTTATTTAGCAGGTGTTGAGTGTTGACGAAGATGTTCATCTGCGATTCCTCCTAGCTGCCCGTGAACAGCCCTGGGAATATACACTTGCAAATCTGATGATGTGTCCCATGGCAGTCAGGGGATGACAATCATCATTTCACTGGTCAAGGCCTACTCTCCTCCCAGGCAGAGCATTCCTCTTCAATTTGCTGAAGATGACTGAAAAAATGTTGTATCCTACTTAAGGATTAACTTTCATTCTCCATGCTGTTGTTCATGAGCGCCAAGTTGCTGCAGCATCCTCTTTGTGTTTATTGTTCACTGTTGAAGTGTTTATGGTTAACAAGTTTGATATTTTTCAATTGACTTGTCACTGCATCACAGTAACCATGTGTTTGGAAGCATTATCAGAAATTACGAAATTAACCACGGAAGTGATGAAACAAATCTGACTAATACCCACAATCTGAGTTGGTATTGTACATGCATTGCAATCCCCGCATCATACTAACAAAATTCATGTTTTACCTTGCTGGTTACTCATAACTGACACTGGTATTTCCAAGTGAAGATTATCCTTCATACATGGTGTTTAAAGATGTCCTCTCCAGAAACAATCACCATTGACCTACCATCAGTTCATATTTCAGGTCACACCTAGCTTGCTTGCCAACCATTGGCATTGAAAAAACCCCATAAAAAGACCTTTGTATGCCATGTTAATCTGTCTTGGTTCACTCATGAATCTCTAGGGCTTAATCTATTTGCCAAAATAACTTGCTGCAGTAGACCTATTTGGAAACATATGAGAAGAAAGATCCACTGAGTTGACTTTATGCATAGCATACAGGTACCTTCATTGTTTATACGTCATTTTCTCCAAGTTTATAACTTGGAGTTCTCATTATTGTTGGTAATTGCTATGTCTTGGAGCAACCTTAACGTATGTTAAAAAAATTCTCCCTCCAGAATGGTTAAATCAATGATGCTTCATCAGTTAAAATCTCACAAGCTGAGCATGCCAGCCAGGCCCAAATTGATATGAAATCATTATTCTTTGCTAGCACTGATCTTATTGCATTAGACACTTCAGGGATATTCAGAGTACATTCAATTTGAATACTACCGGAAAAAAAAAATAACAACAGTAGGTGCATGATATGGAATGATGCTAATTGTGGTGGGACTGGGCACCACCATTGTTAAGGTAGTGTTCATATTTTGACGGGTAGTTGAAGTAGTATAGACATTGTTTGCATGTTTCAATCAACCATTGAATTCATTCCTGTTACTAATTTCTGAGTTATTGCAGGCTGTACATTGTGTTAAACATGTCCTCTCCAGAACGGGTGAAACTTGCCTATATAGCGTTCAAATACCGAAGTTGCACAGGATATACTCACGCATCAATTGACCTAGCCTGTTGCTATGCATGTGGGCGAACATATGTTGAAATTTTATATACTTTCAAGACTATAATACGTGAGATTAATTAAATGTCTTACTTTTTATGAAGTTTCATTCACATCTATCCCGGGGTTATGTATGAAAGCTCACTCATGTTACCAAATATTAGTAAATTACACATACAACCTCCCAAAATGTCGGCCATTACCCCGGTGTTGTATAGACTAACACATGTTGATATCCCCTTTGTGTATTTCACATATCCCTTATTAATACTTGTATGGTGTTCTGTTAAATAAAATGTCCTCTCCAGACAGGGGATTTTGCATCATTATTTTGAGGTTTTTTTTTCAATAGTTGCTAATAACTTGACGCTCCGTTGTTTTTAAATTTGATGGGAAACATTTTTAAGTTGTCAAAAATGATAAGTTCCACAAACAAACTTGTTGAATGTGATACCCCATTTGAGACTCCCCTATGCAGATTTATAATTGAAATAAACCCATTTAGCCGTATTGGTTTTAGTAAAGGGCCTGACACGGGTACCACACCAGAGACTATTGCTTAAAAGAAGAATCTAGGTGGTATAAAGGACAACCTATTGAATTGGATAGGGTGTTTCCTCAAGAACAGAAAGCAAAGATTCCTGGTAGAGGCGTTTCATCATCACAGTCCCCAGTCACCTCCGGAGTTCCCCAGGAAGTATTGGGTCCGCTCTATGTTTATTATTATTAATGGCATCCAATGCCGAGTGTCTCTTCAGACGTTAGACTTTTTGCTGATGACTGCATATTGTACAGAGAGATTAAATCGACACAGACCAGTGATTTGTAAAGAAAGGACATTGATCTCTTGTAAATGGGAGAAAAACTGGCAGATGTAGTTAAGGCTTAGAAGTGTTACAGTATGCAGTAACTCATACAATGAAACCTCTTGTTCGGGACTACAACATGAACGGGACAGTTCTACAGTCTGCTAGCCACCAACCTTACTTGGGCAGCGAAGAGCAATGACCTTAGTTGGTCCCAGCACATTAGCCTTAAAGCGAATTATAAAGAGAACAAAATGCTCGGAAGTCTAAGGAGAAACGTACATTCCTTGCCGGAAATCAGTTGAAATGAAAGAAACGGCATATAAAGTATTAGTTCGTTCAAAGAGGAATATTGTGCATCTATATCTGGGACCCATACTACAAAACCAAATACCGATAAATCCACCCTGGAGAAAGTTCAACGTCGTGCAGCTCGTTTCGTTCTTAACGATTATAATTATAGCAGTAGTGTATCGAATATGCTGGAAGAACCTCCATTGGGAGCCACTTGAAGAGAGACGCACAAGACTTCGGCTATTTCATTCAAAGAATTACATACACATCACGCCCCCTAGTGAGCATATTCAGCAACAGAACATATTAGGAGCACTAGAAGAAGTCAAGGCGAACATCTATGATTACCCGCAGTTGCAGTTAAGAGTTAATAAGATATGTATCAGTACTCGTTGTATCCTAGAACTATTAGAGAATGGACTACTCCCTTCTGAGATTCGCGAAGCACCTACTATTGAGTCATTCAAATCCAGATTGGCAGCCATTGCCTACGGATTTGGATATAAAAAGCACATTTTAAAATTAGTTGCCAACTTCCACACTGGCGCTTGCGTGATAACCGCCATCTGGAGGTGTTTGCCAGAATCAGCAGAAGCCGAAACGAATAACCTTAGGTCACTGTGCGTACATGGCTGCACGTAACGGCGAATCCTGAATTGTTTACCGATGTGTGTTCCAATGAAAACATGTTAGGTCATTTCACCACCATTTTTTTCATGTTTAGTGTGATATCATGTGAATTATTTGGGTAATGTTCTCTGTGTTCAAAACTCCCATATGAACTGGAGAGTGAACAGGAATATAAATTGCATTCAGGCATAGGCCTAGTGTTTACAGCCTAACCGTAGTATTATATATGTGCCTAGGCCTAACCGTGTCAACCTAGCATACGTGCCCGAAGTGAAGTGTTCACGGTCTAGGCCTAGGTGCTCTGAGTAGGTTCTCGTTAAGCAACGAATCGCAAAGTGCGAATTTTACGAAGAGAATGCTACTTACCTCAAAGAAGTCTAAACCATCAACCTCTCCTTGATATCCTTCTGTTTTCTTGTCTACAACGAGTTTTGTGGGTGGCGCAAGGTAACGAATCGGATCACGGGGAGCGATACCGCCAACAATTAGGTGCAAGACTGCGTCCATTTTCTCTTCGTCGCCGCGAATTCCAGTGTACCGCTGCTTTTAATCATAAAAGATGTGCTATTCTATATACTCAAAACTCAAGTGAACCCCATCTTGAAGAAATAAAGGCTAAACAAATTTATAAATCTTTCCCCGCACCGTGTCAGCGCTTCGTTTTGTTACTAGGTACAGAATAGACCGTACGTAGAATGATGATGGTTAGCCTAGCCGAATGTGTACGTACTCACGCATGCATGCATGATATGCGGTGCTTGGGCAGAGCTGGTGGCATTTTGGGTGCAAAGCGTGCGCCGCACTGAATGCACTCCCAATTATTTCATCGGATGACAGAGGAATGGCAAAATGATGTGTCTATGCGTTGGAGTTCGTGAATGAAAGTGATGTGATATTGTAATTCAATCATGTTTGATTTGACTTGATGGAGGAAGCAAACAAAAAGATGGGCCTTTACAATACGATTAAATTCTCAATTGATTTTATTCGAACTCGTATATTTTAAAAAATATTTAGAAGACCAAAGTTCAAAAGCAACCCTCACACCGGATTAGACGTTGACTAGGTAATAGTGGCGCCCAATTGACGATAGAAATCGCATAGCGGCTCAGGAACTTGGTGAACACCGCGTTCAGCAGTCGTTGAGGACAGACAGACACAGTAGAGATCCGGGGACAGACAAATTCAAGGACGGATAGAACAGATACACCAGGGCAGGGGCGGCGCCACCGGGGGAGGGGCAGGGAGGGTGGTGCCCCCCTATGGGCTTTGGGCCGCAAAAATAAAATCGACAGAATGATGTTTTAATGCACCACCGGGTTGTCGGGGTTTTTGTTTTGGGGTGAAGTGTCAAAATACGTTATCCAACAGTGTATTATTATTAGTTCATGCGAGACTCAATCGAAGACTCAAAACTGTGGCGGTAGTATGCGTCGCAAATGTAGCGTTATGTTGACTGTTTTGAGAACACTGCGGTCATTATGAAGCCATCGTTTGTTTAATTTAGGTAAAAAAGAAAGGACAATTCGCTCCCGCAACACAAAAAAAACATGCAAAATCACCCACCAGGTCAAAAGGTCAATTAGTTCAAAAGGTACTAGGTCAAATGAGGTCGAAGTCGGCACCAGATGTATTTCACCAGACGAACGAAACTTTCATTACGACAGTCCTCCAAAATGTTTCGTTGCCGAGATATATGCGATTTTAGCTGTCTGACTTCACCCATTCATTGAGATCGCTGTGATAAGAGTATCGTTAGTATGGTAGTGTCATGACTTTGTGTTTGTCTTACAGACGCTTCCCGCCAACACAAAAAGCAGGCAAAAATCACAGTCAAAAGGTTCAAATGAGTCAGAAGGTAAAAAGTTCAAATGAGGTCAAAGTCGGTCACCAGATGTATTTTTCACCCAGAACGAACGAAACTTCCATTAAGACAGTCCTCCTAAATGTTTCGTTGACGAGTTATATGACGATTTCCTATGGTTACCTCGAATGCCCTTGACCTGACAACCAAAAACAATGAGGGTTCATCCTCACCACAATGCTACCCCACATACCCATTGGAATTGATAGATACTTGCGTTCGCTAGATATCGTGCTGACAAGGCTTTTGAACTTGCCCTCTCGTGACTTGAATGAACTTGAACGGGCACCCAAAACAATAGGGTTATTCATCCCCATATGTGCAATCCTTATCTATATCCTAATTGAAACTTGATACCGTTTGCCGTACGTAGATATCGTGTGACAAGGGGTGTCACACACCACAAACACACACACAGGAACGACACACACACAAACACCATACGCACGGTGGAGACTGCATAGATTCTGTTGCCTTCGGCAAGGACATCAAAATGATCTCAAATGTCTAATGACTGACTCAATTCGTTTTAATCAAATGCCGAAAAGCACACATTTTCCATGACAGCGATGATCAAGCAAATTTTCAATTACGGCCGCAGTCTCCAACCCCCAATGGAGGGTCTCGATGGAAGATCTCCAGGAGACCATGATGTGAAGAAATGTACGGATTAACATCGATCAGGTTTCGGAAATTTATTGTCAATTTCATGTTTCTTGAAATAAAAATTCCTGAATTTATGCCAACTTTAGGGATGTTGTTTACTGCCATATGGCCCCAGAAGTGCCGTTCCCTGCAATCTGGGGGGTCTGTAAACAAAAAATCCATTGTACGCTGCGCGCCAACCGATGGTGGCGCTCCACTTAGATGGTCTGACCTCATATGTCCCTCCCCACATATTTAGCATAAATCGCCGCCCCTGGAACGTAGGTACAGTATCATCGGGGGATTTGGTGTCCGGGTGTATCAAATAAATATGACCTGCCTGGAAAAATTGTCATGCATTTTATTTTTTTCCTGAAATTTATGGATTTCTTTTTCAAACTCGTTTGACGTAATACACTAACAAAGTATATCAAATGTGTCACCATTTTGCATCGCAGTATTACTGACTCAAAAAATACTCGCAAGAGAGGGGGTTACCCCTCCCCTTAGACCCCTCCCCTTAGACCCCTCCCCCATGTCAGACACCCATGCCAAATCCTGCCCCCCTATCGTAAAACACTGGTGCTGCCCCCCTGCTCAAGGGGACAGTTTTCCAGTGAGCGAGAAATCTAAAATAGTCAATAGAGTAGTTAAACAAATCAGTAGCGGATACGGGAGGAGCCAGGGGGTACGACCCCCCTTGGTTTAGAGCTTTCTGAAACCTAATGCATATACCAATCAGGAAGTAGATGCTTCTGGGGTAGGACCCCCTCCTCCCTTCGTTTTCACGCTAGTAAGGCGGTGTATGCGAGGAGGTAGACGATGAGGCAGTGAACGAAGTGCCTTCGTAAATTTCAGAAATACCGAGCCGATTTCAGGAAATCTTGAAGACAACTGGCAGGATGAATTATTATAATTGATATAATTGATATAATAGTGGCTAATAACTGAATGCGTCAGTCCAACCGGAAGTTCATACGACTTTCCGTTATGGAGTTATAGTCATTTGAAGTTTGTGTATTGTGAAGCATGTGTTTGCGCAGATGAAAAACCTCCCATAGTGGGGACCCACGGGGTGTTTGGGGGTCAGATCAATAAATTGTTAACACAAAAAACTGATTTTCTGCAGTTCAGTAGAGGTTTTGCAGCTGTTATTCGCCAATATTTGCAGCAGCATGTGTGTAGGGGTTCATTGTACATATCTGCCAATAGGGAGGTTTTTTTTTTTTCGAAAATTACACTTTCATCGGGGGGGGGGCAGGGGAGAGGAGCACATGGTTTTCGAGAGGGTCTCGTGCCCCTCCCCCGTTGCCCCCCCCCCCGATGAAATGTGTAATTTTCGAGAAAAAAATATTCTGTCCCTATTTTGTCCCTACTGGGCTAGAGTACTTCATATGGTCGTTGATTCAATATCCGATCGAAGAGACAGCATCGGTTGGTAAGTGTTTACACAGAAATTTCGGATTATGAGCCCTCCAAGATGTTAGAAAAGGCACTTACCAATCGCCCTGATCTTTTCACAGCAGTTTAGTTTTTGTGGGGGCGTTAGACATTGAAATTGTGAGCTTGTCAATTTCCGAATATAATTACGCAAAATCTCAGAGTTGCCTAAATTTCACTGAAGTTAAAGAAGAAACCATCATTTTTGTGGGGCCTCAGTAGTTTATTGTGTGAACATTTCACTTTTGCTTCAAGAAAAATAAATCTGATCAGTATAAATAGAGACCAGTTTGATATAGACCAGCTATTGTGGGTTTTCAATGAAATGAAAGGCAGTCGCTAATGTGCAAATTGTGCCAGTAAGTAATAAAGTAATAATATAAGTGTACTACGCTCGTGCTTCGGCGGTGGCTACTAGTGTGGAATTCGTCCCGTTGCTCTCCCGACATCTCTGCAAGCTCTGTAGGGGGAAAATAAGTCTTCGATTGGCCCCAGCTTATACATGTCGTGAGGTGAAAACAGGAGTGGCCGCCAGGGGGGGGGGAGGCAGGGGGACCATGCCCCCCGTTAGAGGAAGCCTGCCCCCCCCCCCGAGGGGAATTTTTCCCATCTCGTCGGGAGCCCCCGAGTGGGTACGCTAAAATGTACACACCGAGAGGGGCCTTTTGGCCCCCGACAGTATATATTTCCAAACGTCTTTATAGTGAAACGTTCCTATACTGAAGCTGAGAATGGCGCCTCGCTTCGCGAGCCCCATATCTTTCTCATGATAGTAAGCCAGTTCTCTCTCGAGTTTAAGATCAGGTAATCATCTTCCTCAGAATATACACTCGTGGAAATATATAGATAGGATACACATTCCTTATGGATATCTTCGAAATGTCCCTGAAGAGATTAAGGTTAAAATTCGTTGGGGAGGATGCTCGTTATGCCATTTCTACCACTGTTCAGGCCTCTGTGTAGAGTGGTGCGCTTTCACGACGCAGTGCCCAGGTATTTCCTGTGCAGTTAGTGGGATACCGACCCTATTTACTAATAAGGGCGTCTGATTCGAGTGGGAAGCTATGAAAGTAAATATGCTCTCCAACAATGTGTATGTCATGTTTTCGTTTTTTTTTCTTCAAGAAAGTTCCAAAAAATGGAAACATCAAAATGGGCAGGTTGAAAAACTTTAAAGGGGGTTGGTAGGTGAGCCTCGTCGGGGGGAACTGGCCCCCCCCGCCGGGGAACTCGAACCCCGTCGGGGAAATCCTGGCGCCACCACTGGGTGAAAATATAGACAGCTACCATTCCCATTGAACGTAGTAGCCTACTTGACAACTACAATCAACCTCTTTTTATACCAAACCCTTTAGCCTCTTGTCCGTTATTCTGTCTCTCAACACGCGCAATTTTGAACTGCAGTATCATAGGCTATCAGACTGCTTGAATTTTCGCGCGTTGTTTGTTTCTCCGGGACTATACGAATCGGAACTAGCCTGCTCTCTGATGGCAAAAGTTTTTATATCATGATTGGGACAGTAGAGCTAAAGTTGGCTTAAATGTTCTAATTCTGCGGGCTGTATGATTTTTCTCAGATGGGCTCTGGGAATCTTGAGAAAATTGCGCGCTTCCCGCGCAATGGAAGGAGAGTGGTATGGCGCAGCAATCGTGAACATTCTGGCTGGAAAAGTAAAAGTCGGGGCGGATAGACCGAGGTCTGGCATAATGTCAAAATTTTCCACCGATACAAAATTTGTGATCGAGAACAAAATGATAATAAAACGACCCGGGGGGGGGAAAGGCCATTTCCGGACACCTGGGGGCTTGCAAGATTAAACTTGTTTGTGCCTCGCGGCAACACATGGTTTGGCGCGCTCGCTTCAGAAGGCCTTCTCGTCCCCCCTGTGCCCCCTCCCAAGATGAAAAGTATGGCGACGCCACCTGCTCTAGCTCCACCCTCCTCCAGAGCCTCCCACTGAATAAAAATCCTAGCTGCGTCACCGAATTCAAGTACGGAATTGGAGAGAAAGTCTACTAGCTATGTCCTGCAATCTGAGTGATCTATTGCTCTTGATGAAAACTTCTCAACGATTCGTGCCAACTTATGGTTGGGCTCCGTTTAGACACCCGGCAAAGTCATCTCCCACATTTCATACGGGTCTGGGTACATCACCGGCCATTTTTAATTCACATATTGTCACGGATATTTAGGGGCTAAAATGAAGGAGGTTGGTTTCAATCCGAGCTCCACCTGTTTACGGCAATTGTAAATTTGCAGTAGGTCTTTTTGGTATTTAGTTGAACTTCTCGCTGACGTACATTCTTCATAAAAACATAGAGGGCTGTGGCTGTAGATGCTGTGTTGCTATACTTATCTGCCTATATCCTGCTGAGTGAAAACTCTTCAAAATTCTTTCTTACTGAAATTGCCCATTCAGTTTTTTGCAATTAGGCCCGGCAAGTTCCATTTTCGGCGACGATTTGGAGGGATAAAAGCCAAAGTTTCTGAGCGCTACGCGCCAACCAATGGTGGCGCTCCGCTAGGTAGTAATCTTGCCAGTCCACATGCCTACCACCCCCCACATTTTCGAAAAACGGATGACGCCCAGAAGAAACGACAGAGAGAATGGGCTAAATAACCACAGGATTCGAAGTGATTCTGCACTAGGGTAACGCACACAGCAAGCTGCCAAGTATACCGTAACCCTTATATATCAAAGCATGGAGGTGGGGCGTTTGCGAACGGTGCCACTGCTCCTGGCAAATCATGCATGATTCCAGGCGATTGTATGTTGTTTCTGCATTGGGTTAGCGAGTTTCCCAGTCAGCTGCAGCAGCCAAAGCCCGATGCAGTTAGCCTCATTCCCGGACAGGAAGAAGGCGTTTGATGTGCATCGTGATCTCAGCCTGATATGTGAATGTGTACGTTTATGAAGGAGATAAATCAGTCAATACACTTACACATCGTTGTCTACCGAACCGATTGTACGTTCATTTCTCCAGACAGGTTCTAAAAGATTAAACGAGGGGTAACATATACGGCACTGTCATCATATCAGTGACCATAAATGAGAGGTTTGTTTTGTGTTGGGATATACTGTATGGGCACGGGCAGAGGAATCAATTCTGTCAATCGTATGGCGTTGGTGCGTTGGTTTATATATGGTGAATATGGATGTAGAGAAGGAAAACCCAACCCTGACAGTTAGATTCAATCTATTTCAGTATGAGTGCAAAGGTCATTTTTGTTTCTCGGTAATTCCACGACAAAAGGCACATTGTTTTTAGCGATAGTGGAGTATATTAAAAAACGGTTCCCTCTCATGCTCCCGAGGGGCATTCAAGCAGATGGGGAGGTGTTGAACCTCAAAATTTCCGTACGATCCGCGCCAAAAAACGAGTGGCGCTCCGCTTAGATAGTCCACCCCCCCAACCCCGGGTGACAATCCTGCATACGCGCCTGCACTACTCAATAGTGAAAAAGCAATATCGTCTAGTGTCGCGGGGATTCGAATTGTCAACTCGCAATCCTTTGATACCAGAGGCACTCTAATGGGCTCATTCTCTTCTCCACCTAATAGGACCCTGATGGCGCCACTGGCCAAAATTGCAAGAAAAGAAAACAACGCCATCATTTCTAACGTCACGGGAAAGCGAATTTCAAGGATTACTAAGGGCCTATCCTTCGATTTGTCGTCCATTGGGACACTATGGGAGGCGGAGGCCGGTTTCTGGACATGCCTCGCCGGAAGAGTAGGAAATATTTTGCCGAGAGAAATTTTCGTGGATCGAAAATCCCTGGGGACGTTTAACTCAAGGTGTACTAGATTATTTGGAGACGCGTCAACAGTCAAAACTGAAGGCTAGGGAAGTGCGGCCGTTTATGCAATCTGAGGGCGCGAATACGCGAAACAAAAACCTCCAAAAATTACAATGAGAGTAGCGGAAAATATGTGAAAATGGAAAAAAAAAGGGCTTGAAATGTAGTATTCTGCTTAATGTCACCCAATTTGATAATTTCGCCTAATGACTAGGGAAAATGGAACAATTTAGGCGTGTGTAAACTTTTATAATGTTCTTCCACTACAAACTGTGAATATTAGCGAGAGGGTATATGAACAATAAAAGAAAATCAGCTGAATTGGTGACAAGGTGTGGAAATATAGTGATGTACTTAGTCACTCTGCGACGCCCTTTTTGACGCAAATTTGACCTTCCGATGACCTTGAATGACCTCCAACAGTTTTCGGGATCAACTGTAGTCCCTACCCAACACGTTCCGTTGAATCCGACTAACTGAAAATTTCGCGGTGAATATGCAAAATTCACGGACTCAGCATTGCAGCGATGCCACTTCGAACTCATACATGATTTCACTGGGGCCACCATGTTGTACCAGTTTCAGCTCAAGCGGATAAAGCGTTAAAGAGTATTGCGCGAACCGCCTGAAGTTTCCGCGCCGGCGCGGCCGGACGGAGCCTGGGACGGCGGGCTACACACCCAAAAACCTAATATCCCGGACACTTACAGTGTCCCGGGGATATAATGCAAGAGAATACAAAATGACTCGACTCGTGGTAATTCTTCACTCCATGTGTTATTGATTATACAAGCCGTTGCCAGGTCTGTCATGTTGCGGGTGCGAGCGTGTGCGGAGCGATGCGTAGGGGAGACCGTGGCGCATTGGGACACTTCCCGCTGTGGGACCGTGTGAATATCTGCCGACCATAGAGTTGGTACGACCCTTTTCTTACCGTGGCAGCAATAAGTCAGTGAGCACATTTTAACGTGGTTACAATCTTCTGGGTACTGTCAAAATGGACGAAAAAATCTTTTTTTTTTTGCAATGTGACGAACTTATGCAACATTTTAATCAGATGCCACTATGCGGTCCGGTCCACTTGAAAACAAATGTACTGTAACTGTGCGAGACTGCGAGGTAAGTAAAAACCTGTAAGACACGATGAGCAGACTGCATAAATTATTTCGCCCGTATCTGGTGCATATTGTCCATTACAGTGAAAAACCACTAAGGGGCGCATTGGGACAACATGGAGGGGCGGCGCACGCATTGGGAGTGTTATATGTACGGGGAAAAGAGGTGGTGACTAAGGATTATGATATAGTATTTTGAAAAAGACAAAGAGTGACATCAAGTAGGGGTGTTTGCTACCGTTATTGGACGATAAACGGGACTACATGGAAGGATCAGTTCATTCGGTAAGGTTGAAGCTTGGTAACAGGTTAATTATAGCTTTGATACGGTATGTGACACTAATGGTGTCTCAATGCGGGAAGGTACGGGGTGCATTGGGTCACCTTTTTTTCTTTTTTTCGAACTCCAAATTCTGAAAGAAGTGAAGGAATATCAAGTATTGCCGGCATGTGGATGCTGCCTAACACGATTATGCTCTATATTCAGTGTGCGCAATAGAACTATTTAAAAAATGTAAGAAATTCGCAATGTTCCGCTATTGTCACCTGTGCAGCGGACATGTCTTGACGAGCTTCTGGGGAATTCCAGATATCGAATGAAGTTTGGAGATTCTGCATGATGTGCCTCGGAAACTCACGTAATAGATTTCTATTCAGCTTTGAGGGGCTTGAATGAAGGGTTGAATCGTTCAGCTGGAAGGCTAATTTATCTCACAGAAAGCTAGAAGTTGACGGAATTCAATTGCATCTTACAATTATCAACGACAAGGGGGACCAAATTCACGTGGAACACCTAGCGAGCAGAACCGACCGAGCCAAGAAAGACTGAGCTTGTCAAAACGGTTGAGCCAAGCAGTATCGGAATTTTTGGCCGAATTACCCTGGTTGGATTTGCTACAACTAGTCTACATGTTTAGGACATCATAGAATGAAGCGAGCTAGCCCAGTCAATAGAGCTCCAGACTGCATTGATTGCGAGTCGGAGCCCATTGCAAACCGGGGATTTTTCCGCAGTGCGTAGTTGACGAAAACATGCATGCTCCTGAAACTGTAAAGAGAAGCGCACGCCGTTGTGACGCCCTATTATGAAAGTTACCCCCAGGCAGGGGTCACGATGAAGGATATGAAATGGTACGTGAGAGAGAACCAGCAAGAAGTGCGTGCTGTATAGTTAACAAGTCACTATTACAAGTCACTATTACCAATAATCAACCTGGCTAGTAACTATAAGGCGCTTCGACGTGGGAAAGCCCTATATAAGAAACTAGATATTACTATTATTTGACTAATATTTATTTTATATGTGAGCAGTAATGTTTAGGTGTATGAAGGTTCCCTTAAACATAATAATTCGTTACACAACTTGAGTATTTGTTCTGACAAAATGGAGGTCTTTATGGGGGTTCGATACTTTTCCAATGATGGCTCAAAAGCGGGGATATACACGTTGGCGGTCTAACGCCTACACATGTCTAGTTTATTCTGTCTGCCATGCCTCGGATGAAGGAAGGGGGTGAATGCGCGGCAAAACAGGAAAGGCCGTCCAGAGTGACTAAGTACATCCACGATATTTCACCACACAGTGTCACCAATTCAGCTGATTTTCTTTTATGTCCTTCGCTAATATCACAGTTTGGAGTGGCAGAACAGTATTAAAATTGTACACACGCAAAAATGTTCCATTTTCCCTAGAATTAGGCGAAAATTATCAAAATTGTGAAATTAAGAGGGAAGAATACATTTCAAGACTTTTCCATTGTCACATATTCTACGCTACTTTTCATTGAATTTTGGAGGTTTTTTGTTTTCCCCCCATATTGCAGGAAACGGCCGGCACTTACCGAGCCTTTTGACTGTTTGACGCTGTCTCCAAAGGTTCCCTTAAACATAATAATTCGTTACACAACTTGAGTAGGGAGGGAAAGTGGTATCAGTGACGTTTGAAGCAAATGTCACGGGTTCGAATTCCAGCATTCCCTAGGTGGCTGTACCTGCAGGTTCAATGAGCGAGACCTTGTCTTCACTCAACAACAATGCCAAAAGACAACAACGACACCGAAGACAACAACAAAACTCATTGATCTTTTGCGTAATATAGGACTGTGAGCAGTCACGCGCTACTCCGGTCCAGGTTCCGAGAAACTGATAGTTTTTTTTTCGGAAGGGACGTGAAATAGCCGTCCTGGAAGCAGGTTGGGATTGATTACCATCCCGCCTCGATAAAATCTGAGCACTGTCGAGGACGAGACGGAGTTTAGCGGTGCTCAGCCAGGGTCTCCGTGAGAAGCCTTTACGTCGCTAAGATGAACCCGTTAGAATTCAAATCGAATCAAAATCAAAACACAGGCAGCAAACACATATCTATACACCTGCACAAACGCGCGTATACACATACCATGCAATGAATATAATCTTCCATGGCTTCCCCTATGACCGGGTGAGTCGCGCTGCCGTTTCATACCAAAATACACTGCTGCTGGTCGCCATAACAACATGTTGTTATGGTTACATTTTTATGTGGGAAGCCTAAACTTCGATCTGAACTTCTGCCCTTTTCACAGATTACACTAGATGTATTTTCAAAACTGATGATTCTGCAATACTCAGACGTATACCCACGCAGGTACTCGAGAAAGCTACTGCACTGGTTCAATGTCAATACACCTCCCTGAATACGAGTTGAACACATTCTTTATTCACGTCTTCATTTCCCCCCTTCTAATTATATATAAAAATTATTATTCATTATATTTCTTTTTATGGACATACCATAACAATTTATCTTGATGGAGCAGATATTTGATATTTCTCAGGATGAGTCAGAGGACCGAAACTCTGGCTCTTGGGGGGCTTCTTGTATTGTTTCCGATTTATACAATTTTTACAGAATAGCTAAAACCAGTATATTTGATACAAAATTGAAATACAGAACGAGCTCCTCACTTAATGCTTTGAATATTACAGTTATCAAATTGTGCCGATAGTAGCCTATATTTGAGGAAATACCTAATCCACTTATTATATTATAGAATTCATCGTTTACAGGAGTAAAGCGAGTTCGTATCGTCACAGGAGGGTTTTCATGATATATATATATATATATCTGTTCATCTGTTCTATATCAAGCGACTAAAACACCCTCTTAAAATCAATGGAGACTTAACGCTCGATTTAAGTTTTTTTATAGAAAGTTTCATTCCCAATAATTTCGGTTGGGTCTGTTGTTCGTGATAGCCCATACACTCCCAGTATCAGGGCGTATATAGGTCAACTGGGGCCGCCTTAGCTTCCGGCGAGATTTTGCGCGGATATCTAAGGAAATATCATCAGCTTAAATATGGGGTCATTAGTCATTAGAGAACCGTAAGAACGTGTGTCCAAAGCGTTTCTTAATGGATATTTTCTTCAGAGCTACATGTAATCATGCATAACATATGTGTATCGTGATTGAGGTGCTCTAGACATTGGTTTGGGCTCCAATCACACGCTACTAAACTGCGCATGCTTGTGCAGGTTCTAACAATCACGGATTGTTTAACCGAACAATCTTATCTGTTAGTGCATTAATATACATAATCCATGTATACTGTATGGTAAACATGCAGCATCGGTGTTTTTGTAGGCCTACCCCGGGCTTTTTTCAATATTTATGTGGAGGCTTCCCAGAGATTAGACCTATTGAGTTCATTGCGTAAGCATCTAGTGGAATTCTATTCCATACAAAAGTGGACGATATATGTTCAAGAAAAATAAATGCTAATTATTTGCAAAGCATTGTGGTCGAGGGTGGGAGTAGAATTATGTCATGGTCTGGATGGCATTAACTTGAACCACCATAGAGAAAATACTTACTTGATATCATGGAACTTTTTCCTTCGTCAAAGAATTGTTTAGCTATCAGAAGAAACTCCGTTGTGTTCAACATAGGCATTGCTTCGCGGAGTTCCTGGCCCGATTCGTTCTGCCCATACAAATTAGGGAGGGCCCGTCCGCCTGTGCTTGGATACGCACCAAATAGATCCTAAATTCGTTAGGGGGTGTAGATATGGGAAATATGCTTTTCAAATGCTCGGCTGGCAAATCACATCTGAACGCATCTAGAATTCTAATTTTATTGGGAGGGGAGCGGCAAGCACATCGTCGCGACTTCGAGATTGCTTGCCTTGCAATGTTGGCCTCGACCGACGGTGTGGTGTGCGCCTCATGCACTCTTCAGTGAGTCTAAAATCCTGAATTAGTGCATGTTCTCGGTGTTACCACTCAATTTTCAGTACAAACGCTCTTCTCTAAAAAGCAGAGGCCAATTTCAAAATCCCTCATGTGGTGCGATGTAGCAGCAACGATTAGTCTCACAAGAATACTCAGTTCTAGCAAAAAATGGACATAAAAAAAAAAATCGAAAGAAAATTTCTCGAATTGAACTTTCTGTCTGATGCTATAGGAATATGGTCCGTTGTGATAGAAATCGCACAGGGGAGTGCCTTTTTCTGCAACATGAGGAAACACCGAGGCAATTTCCAGTGTATAAGGCCTATGAAACTGATCTGCCGAGCATCCATGTCACATTGCTTCCAAGTGTTAACGCTGTATGGCACCGTTGATGTGTCCAATTGACACGAGTGAAGAAGAGGAGACGGGTAGATGTGAGGTTCCCTTATAAACGGGGTATGTCATGGTTCACGGGTTTCGCGGTAATATCGAACATCGGGAAATCGAAAACCCCCGGGAACTTGGAACCAACAGGAACATGGGGTTGACCCCATAAAACCATGGTGGACAGCGTCTCGGCCTAGAAATCACGTGGCGACACCATATATTTGGTTTGGGGGTTAGGTAAAGCTAAAAGAGGGAACAATGCTTTTGAATAGGGGTACTCTGGAAACTGAGGGGTCTAAGGGGAGAGAATCCCCCTCCCTTTAGAAAAATCGTCCGATGAATCAGTCCCATAGGCAATCTGGTGCACTACCGCTCACGGTGAAATAGTGGCAGGGTACACATGTTACCACCATAAGAACTGACGATCCATATTTTTGTCATCCCCAAATTTCATTCGGGAGAGAAACCTTTTCCGGGTGGACGCGCGTCCCCCCCCGCTTCGAAATCGCACGAAATCAGAGTTATGATTATGCGGCAGGCATGGCTATTACACACTGCCAAACAGAAGGTACGCTGAGGGGGATAACCCCCCCCCCCCCCTCCCTTGACACACCCTGACCCACTGGCTTTACAGCTGCTGTTTATCAAATTGAGCAACAGTAGGGGTCTAGGGGCCCATAAAGGGGCATTCAAATGCCAATGGGGAGGGTGAGGCATTTTATGAGGGCGCACTTACCTTGGATCCGAACATACCCCCCCCCCCCGCAACTCCCCCCCCCCCCCCACCCCCCTCAACTCACCTCCCCCCAGAGTTACAAGAGCACGCTGGGGTTCGAGATCTAAGGGCGCGTTCAAGTTTACCCAGCCTACCCTGAAACTGAATTATAAAAAACAACAGTCGGTTCGCGATCTGGACAGACTGGTAAAGGGATAAGTTCGAGAAGAGTTGCAGAATGAACTGTTGAACATGATGACTGGCGGATTGCGAGATATTTTCAATCGGTGCCTGGTAATAACACGATCGCCCCTTCAGAGGAACAATCAAACCGTCAAACCGTGTCCCAGCGTGTTGCGTCGACTTGTCAAACTATCAATAATATATTCTTCTCATTGGGCTCGGGGGGCGGCGCGTGATACCTTTCCTCGAAACGCAAAAAGGGCTTTTTGTCTGTAAAAACCTCGAAAAAAGTATTCAATAGATGCGAATTAATGGTAACAAAGCAAATTCAAAGATGGATTAGCTCACTTCTCATGGGAAGGAAAAAGGGTTGTGTAGGTCCTTTCGGGATTTCCAGGGTTTAGGCCCTCCCGGAATTTCGAGGTACAGCTGGTATGTGCACTCGTAAAAACATCAGCGATAGCTACGATCGGAGTCAGGGGTCCGTAAGCTAGGTTTATGGAGAAGAGGAAATACAAAAGGTATTGGCGAGGCTGACATGCGGTAGTACGTGCCCTCGAATTAAAATAATATTATCAGCGAGAAGAAAATTTATCCCTGGTCGATAAGATAAATCGTAGTAGTGATACCCCTTTGAGGTTTTCAAGAGCGTGTGCGGTACCGCCGTTCAAAACGGGATACGGTCGGTTGCGGTGATACATTTGCAGCAGGGGTCGTTGCCATGAACCCTCCAAGTACCTCTTTCAGTGTACAGACCCTACTAGGAACATGGACAGGTTGAACTGCGTACGGTGACAAGGGGGAAGCACGCGAGCGGGTCAGGTCTGTACATATAATTACTCTGGTACAACATACAAGTCAGTCAGCCTACCAACTGAAATCCGCAACCGGCGGGCGGGAATCAACGTTCGTGGAACTGGGAAGGCTGGGGTTACTAAGCGTTGACCACCAATTCAAGGAGTAGGCCTTTTACCCGGTAAGTTTGTCTGAAACTAGCTTGCTCTGTCTAAAAAACCGTGATGTTAAAGGTTATCTAACTTCCGAAGTGCCAAAGAACAGAAACTAAAGTTGTTGGTTGTCGTCGTTATTAATATTATTACCATTATTGTTATTATATATGTTATTATATCCGTGGTCATACTGCGTCTATAGTGAGTGCGTCAGTATTCGACCCAGGCAGTTCACATGTAGGCAGTCCAATGTGCGGCTATGCGCAGAGCGAGAATGAGAATAATAGGATTTCAATTTTCATAGTTTTATTATTGTCCTCAGGTTTTGGGCTATGACGTGAAGTTTCACAATAGTAGTATCACGAAAATTATTTTTGTTCGAGCATATACTACCTGATTATACTATGCTTCCGAAATTAAATCCAACTAATTAACCAATAAGTCTTCTGATTCGTAACTTCCTGAACCGTACAGCATCAGGTTGAACTTGGTGGTGGATGAAGCATTGCACTGGTAGGCTGAGGTACATTTATGTTTGCATATGTGATTAGATTTTAATTAAATCAAGAATTACCCCAATTCAACTTCCATTGAGCTAGCTCATTTGTGACAGTGTGAGAGAGGTTTGTTTTACATTACTCCAGCCCCTCGCAGAGAGTCTTTATCTTATCTGTCAGAAGGTCCAGGTTTGCACTGGCCATGCTGAAATAAAACCCTATTGTTCCAGTGGGGAAATGATTTGTCTCTCACCACATCTCGCTCTAAATTTTTGGCTGGTGATCCAGAAAGAGAGGTGTTTTCACATGATGAGGTTCTGTTGGGTAGGCTATACAGTATGTAGCTAATATACAGGCAGTACTGATTAGTTGAGTACTTAGTGCTCGGGCACTGATAGCAAATAATTAGGCCAAGTGGAAGCACATGTTCCAAGCCATGGCCAATTATGGGAAAGATGTCAGTAAAGGTCAAATTAACTGGGAACAAACAATGAATGTGGATTGGTGAAGGTGAAGAACATGCAGTGTATCTGTCACAGGAATGTTTGCGTCAAAGTATCAAGACGTTCGACTGCGCTTGTTTCCCATATCAGAGCCGTCGCGCGCCATTTGAAATGCCTCAACGCGCAACTAGGGATATACGCGCGCCGCCGTGAGAAGGCATGGCTTAGACCTATTCACAGATATGAGAGGTAATTCGCATTCAACATTTCACACGTTTTTATTCTAAGTAGGTAAACAACTTTTTTATTACCTGCATAGGTAGCAAGCAATTACATATACCATGGATTTCAATCAGTAAATCAAATTTTTAAATGGGCCAAACTGAAGCAAATGTCTAGTATGGCAATTTCATACAGAACAGACAAGAAAACAATAGGACAGTGTTCACAGAAGTGATAGATAGATAGATAGAATAGATAGATAGATAGATTGTTTGAGTGACGACATAAGCGTTTTGCCACGTCGAAAAAATGAGATGAATAAAATTGTAAGAGTATTTTGTCTTCTATAAATGCAGGTATTTCGTACCATTGCTAGGACGGGAGCGAGCGAAAGGTCAAACATATTACTTAACATCAAATAAATGACCAGCAGACGAAGAGGAGAGAGGAGAGATGTCGGCTGAAAGGTGCTGTCTCCAATGCCTGTATTGATCTGCTTGAGACAGTCCACGGCGTCAGGAGAATAGGTAACGTAGTCGTGTTATTCCTGGAAAATAATGATACCCAGTAATAAATAATATAGGTCATTACCATCGAGATGCAAAAACGCACAACGGTATGAAGCCACGATTGGTGTTTAAACATTAAGAGGGAGGGGTTATCCTAGATCCGAGAAAGTTGTTGTGTGAAAATTCAAACTGTTTTTGTCCATGGTAAACTTGCCGATCAGGGGATCGAAAACCTATCAAGGTCCGGGTTCGAATCTCAGCAGTCACCAGATGTTCCCCCGAGGTTTCTGTACTTGCAGCTGCGGTGGGCGAAGTCTTGGTCTCCACTTCATGGTCCCGCTGCATTGCAGCTGCGGTGGGCGAGGTCTTGGACTCCACTTCATATGGTCCCGCTGCATGATGCAGTGGACTTTCTGGGATTTCTTTCAGGATATTTCCAATAAGTCTCGTCGGTCGGCTGATGTGAGCAGTCATGTTGGAATCTCAGCGTCTCCAGGTTCCCGAGAGGTGTGTGGATCCTAATCGTTCTTTCGGAGGGGTTCGTGAAGCAGCAATCCCTGGAGCAGGTTGGGCGGGATTGGTTACGCCCCTGCCTCGGTATTATTTGAGCACTACCGAAGTCGAAAAGAGTGCTCATCCACGATTCCACGATCATTACGGCCATGGTTCCTCACTTCCTTGAGGGTCTTACTCGGCTCCCGGAACCCGTATGGAATCAAATCAAATCCAATCAGGGTACCATTTTCAGCTGCGGGTGCATAAGCAGCTCTACAAGTCATCATGTTCTCTCCGTTCGTTCGTTCGTTCGTTCGTTCGTTCGTTCGTTCGTTCGTCCGTTCGTTCGTTCGTCCGTTCGTTCGTTCCGTTCGTTCCGTTCATTTTCGTCCGATATGTTCGTCACGTTCACTCATAACTTCAGGTTGAAACTTGGATGGGTGGATGAGCATGCCACTGGCTAAGCTGAGTTACATATTTGTTTGCATACTATGATTAGATGTAATTAAATCCCATTATTATCCCCAATTGTTAACAACAACAGTTTTGGCTATTACAGAGGCTATTCATCCGTTATTAATCCGTCAACATACCTCGCTCTAGTTTCTAATTAGTTCACATTTCCTTGTTAAAGTAATTGGTATAAGTACATAACCTGACCGGGATTTGACCCCAATATCCCGGTGGAAAGCCGACGCTCTTACAGTTGTGTTTAAAAACATGTCGCCCTCACCCCCGCCCCAAGATCGCCGGCCATGCACACATCACATCGATCATGGGGACTTACGGGCATGCTCTTTGGCAATTAGTAGAGTCGAATAGAGTGACTATATGTTTAAACAAAGGTCCCCAATAAAGCCTGGACTGTCGAAACAATGAATCAATTCCTATAGTATATTATCGGAGAACGAACAATTGATCGACTTGGAGTTCAATTTTCAAATCCAATCTCAATCATTGAAATGGACAAACTGTTTGAAGGTTAGCTCACTAATGGAATTGTAAAGTTGACCTCCCGAGAAGTTTCTCTGAGCACTCCGAACAACCAAGTGCGCAAGGCTGACGGGATCATAAATGATCAAAGTTGTTGATTAATTCTGTTGGTGGTGATGTGAGGATGGCGATTTTGCTGATGGTGGGTTGATGATGATAGTGGCGGTGGTGATGATGATCAATGTGATGGTGATGATGAAGATGGTACGTTCATGGTGCTGATAATAGGAATGGTGGTAACTGGTGATGATGCCGGTACAGGTGGTGGCGATAATGGTGGTGGTGATGATGATCAATGTGATGGTGATGATGAAGATGGGTACGTTCATGGCGGTGATATTAAGAATGGTGGTAACAGGTGATGATGCCGGTACAGGTGGTGGCGATAATGGTGGTGGTGATGATGATCAATGTGATGGTGATGATGAAGATGGGTACGTTCATGGCGGTGATATTGAGAATGGTGGTGACTGGTGATGATACCGGTACAGGTGGTAGCGATAATGGTGGTGGTGATGATGATCAATGTGATGGTGATGATGAAGATGGTACGTTCATGGCGGTGATATTGAGAGTGGTGGTGACTAGTGATGATACCGGTACAGGTGGTAGCGATAATGGTGGTGGTGATGATGATCAATGTGATGGTGATGATGAAGATGGGTACGTTCATGGCGGTGATATTGAGAATGGTGGTAACTGGTGATGATGCCGGTACAGGTGGTGGCGATAATGGTGGTGGTGATGATGATCAATGTGATGGTGATGAGGAGGATGGGTGCGATCATGGTGCTGATTTTAACTATGGTGGTAACCATGGTGGTACGGTACCAATGGTGGTGGTAATAATGATCAATATGATAGTGACGATGGGGATTGGTACGATGACATGGTGATGATAATAGGACTAGAGGTAACTGGTGATGATGACGGTACTGGTGGTGGGATTATGGTGGCGGTGTTGATGATTGCGGCGATGTCCTTGATGGCATGATGATGATTAAAATAATGACGATGATTATGATGATTTTATGCTAATGATGAGGATAGTGATGCTGGTTGTGATCATGTTCTTTCTTCATTTTATCAACGTTTCATAAAACTTGGCATGGAGTGTAATAGATGCAGTATTATTCACTGTAAGTAATAATTGATTTTACATATTACAAATTGCAGTACATATCTTGAATAATTCCTGCTTTCAATTTTTAGTCGACTGTTAGGGTTAGATAACGTTAGATAACTTAGTAATTCGTCATCAATTGAGAGACCTGATTGATCTGAAAATTGGAACGCATGTCCGCCCTATTGAAATCTCGGATGGGTTCGAAAGTGGGAATTACTGCATTTCTGCTTCCTCTCTTTTTGCATGTATGAATCGAGTCAGTCCGATTTACACGATTTCAATTTGTTGTTTCTCCTTGTTTTTTTCTCGATTTTTCTAACTTTGTCGGATTTGAACGTTGGACTGTTGTTAGTCCTAAACAACATGGAGGGAATTTCAAGTTTACAGGGGTCAAATTTGCATATTTGTGCGATTACCTAACGAAACTTTGAGAATGTGGACTACAGTTGTTCCCGAACAGCAGGTATAGGTCACTTCAAAGTCACCGGAGGTCATGCATGATGAAGTCCCCAAAGTTGTCTCTTCTGTGGGATTACAACCTTCGGGGGGCTTTTACCCGTCTGCACATGTCCTAGTTTGTTGGGTAAAACGTCATGCATCAGTTCCCTGACACGGGATCGTTAGTCCGAAGCGTCATCTGTCCGACAAGTCGTCAGTCTGAAAATACGGTACACACTATCAGTATAGGGCTACGGAACAACGAATCGCCAGTCCGACACGTCGTCCCATTGAAGTAGTGGTGTAACTAGCTTCACTTCCACAGGAGGGGAGGGGGGGGGGGGTTGTCGAACTGACGGGTACACCCCTTCTATTTGACGGGGAAAAATTTAAAAATGATAATGAATTACTTGATGGTGATGAAAATGATGAAGACAATAATGCTTTGACGGTGATAAATGTTGTTACTGACTTTCCTCCTTTCTCCGCCGACGATTGTTACGCTGATGCAGCGCCCTCTAATGACCCTGTATGCGGGTCAGACGGACGACGTACAACAACAATGTGAGCTTTTAGCTCTCGGAGATGTCGAATATCCCTGACTAAGAAAGGGTAAGGACAGACCGTGCGACGTGGGTAAGTAGCTCTGTGTTTTCGGTGTTTTTGTTAAGAGGCTTGCCCATTAATAATTCAAGCCCATTTCGGATGTTGACGTATACAAAATCGCGGCCTTGACTCTTGACTTCGAGAAGAAAAGCAAATCATAAATCAATGGCAGTTAATCACTACACAATCACACGACCAGGTTCCAGGTTGAGCTCTTTATATAGTGACATCAAATCAATCTAACCAGACAGCTTCGGGCGGCGTAATTAGGCGGGGGAGTAAAAGGCGTCGAGCTTGTTCCCCCCCACCAGAGGTGGTGGTTCGAGTCGACGTTGTACCTCTTGAGCAACTTATCCGCTTGCTTCTATCTTAACCCAGGCGTAAAAGAGGACCGTGAGGTATCAGGACACCACTGGCGCTGACTATAGCTCCGCGTCTACTCTGCGGGATTGACTGGTTCCTATGCTCGGAGTGATGTCTGTGAAGCGATTTGAGCCACCTCGGTGGTGAGCGCTATATACAGAATCTCATTATAATTTTTTTATTTTTAAAAATTTTGACATGGAAACTATTTTAGTCTGACCTTATTGCATCATTACTACACTATTCTGAGTCCGAATGCTAAGATTTTTTGTCAGTGGACACATAGTGGTAAGAAGTTGTTATTGGTTTGGATGTGGTTAAAAGGGCTATGGAAGGGTTAAAAGGTCGAGTTCACACCGCCTGCACTAGTAAGAAGCATGGTGAGGGTCAGGTTGGACAAGTTTTTATGAACCACCTCGCGGCCGAACCGGTCAAGTCCACGAGGCTGAAATGTTGGCAAAACGTATAATGACAACAACATGATAACTCTATAACGATGAGTATTGAGAGTAAACACACGTAACGTATAATAACATTCTGGTCACGTGACACAGAGGCCAGCAATAGGGCCAAGAGGAAACGAACCAAAGTGTTGGTCCAAGTTCAATCCCAAGTCTGTAAAAAAATTTGACCCTCTCGGGGTTCAAATTGTGTCGACCCTAATTCGGGTTCTATATAACCATACATTTTTAGACATAATTTTCATATGTTTGTTTCATACTCTGTGTCCGATCAACCAACCTCAAATCTAATCTATCTATCTATCTATCTATCTATCTATCTATCACTATCTATCTACTCTATCTATCTACATCTATATATATATCTATTATTGTCCCCGAAAGACCGTCTGTCTGTCCTCTGTCCGTCCGCTGTCTACTCTAGCAATAAATTGCACACCATCAATAATCGTTCTCCTCATTCGTTTCTCCTAAGAACTGTCGTTCTTCTTGACACGTTACGCGTGGGACATCCGGGCACCCAAGGTTTAAATCGGTGCTAAGAGCGCTGGTGACGATCAAACATCAAGCGAGGATCGCCACGGGTAGCGATTATCTCAGCGCAGGAGTACTTTGCGGGTTGGTATCTTCGGCAGCGAAATGGCGCCGAGGGTACGGGGATCGGACCCTACGTAGAGCAGACCCTGACCGGCAAGCAACCCCACAAGAACGTCGAAAAGGGGAAGGCTCTGAAGATCAAAAACATCCGGACCCGCGTTCGACCTCAGCAGATCGGATGCGGGACGTAGTACTTCTGTGTCGAGCTCGCTAAGAACGAGGCGTCTTCGACGGACTTTGAACTGAGGGGGGGGGGGGGGGTGGGCAGGTATCCTCCTGGACAGCATTGTTGCATTAAGCGCCTTAGGAATGTCAAAGACCAGAAGTCCAGGTCATCGATGGTGAGTAAACGTTAGCATGGTCGCTCAAGCATGTCATACCATGGCGGTGGAACGAATGTTGAACAGTTTGCACTGGCTAATATCGACCGCCAGAATGCTGATGTTTTCCAAATCAAGGTTATGAATGAAAGAACACAAAAATAAAAGTGATGGCCCTGGTAGGGGGTTACTCCTCTGAAATCACCAAAAAAGCCTTTCATTTGACTCATAGGCGTCGATTCCGTTGAAGATTGGGGGGGGGGGGGTGATGGATTGTAGACTATCTAAGCGGAGCGCCACCATTGGTTGGCGCGGGGGGCATACCAGGACATGTGGCACATGAACCCCGTCAGATGGCAGGGAGGGGCCACTTAGCATGTCTAAACGGCTGTCGTGGAGGAAGGTTTTTTGTGTGTACTACAACCATGGCTTACAAAAATTAAACCGAAATCTCAAAATGGGGACCTCGGGGGCGTTGTAGCCTTCATATAGGGGCAGTGTTGACACTTTCTGATGAGCGTCCGTTAAAAATGTACGTGAATAAACAGCCGTTCGTCAAGCGTCCAACCGATGACTCGAATGTAAGTCCGTCACCGTTGCTATGTGCTCAACTAATGACGGGAACAAAACTTATGAGTGACAGCCACGGTGAGCAGATAAGGTCTAATGAACGAAAATCGGCTGGATCGCGTAAGTATCAACACTGCCTTATACCCCTCCCATCGCTGGGCACTGTGTCTGGGTGTTAAACACAGGCAGCCGTTCAATAGTATCAGCAATTTTCACCAGGTTTACCTCATCCTTCTGGGAATGTCGCCCTCGTCCCAATGATCTTGAAACTACGGGTGATGTAGATAACAAAAAAAAAAGATATTTTCACAGGAAAGAATAGACCCAATAGACAATTTTTTAAGCAGTGATTAGACGGGGGATCTTTGAAACATATATTCAGCATGTAAACCTGAGTTGAAATCACATTGGTAATTTGGAGAGGATGGATTAAACATAATTAAAAGTTATCATTATTGCCTGAAATATGATTATTAAATGAAAGCAGAGACACTTGTTAGCCGTTACCCCCTATATCTAAATATCCGTGGAATGAATTTACAAGGTCAGTAACAGTGCCAACGCCTGATCATTTCTCTAGAATATGCTTATTATGGGACTGGACGCCGTTCGCTTTCGAGTCCTATGTCGGTGAGGATAATAAGGTTCGGCTCCACGCGGCTTCAGCGTTTTCGCACAACCCATTTTTCTTTTCATAGTAGCTTACTGGATTGGGACATTCATGGATGACAAGGTCCACGAGGTCCTTTCAATTTCCCAAGGGATCCGAAGACCGAAGTTCGTCAAGTGTACATAACGCATTGCCTAGCCCACGTCAAGTCTAATAGAGGGGATAGATGCGTAGGTGGTATCTAACAAACAAACATATTCAATTCCTTCCGACCAGGCCCCAACTAAGCTCCCCCCCCCCGTTTTTCTCTACCACATCGGTCGAGAAACAACCTATTAGATGACCGCTGTCTTCGTCGTCAAGTATTGAACTACTTGGGGACTCGCCTGAAATGTTCCCCGTAAGTAGGAGACGTGTCCTAAGCCCTGGTACCGGGCTACGGCCGTTAGTCACCAGGGCATAGGAGTTTTAGGACACCTCTTGCCAGGGGGGTCGGAGCGTTCGCGAAAATTGGCTGGGGGGGGGACTCGCATGCAAATGACCATCTAAGCGGAGGCGCCACCTTCGGTTTGGCGCGGGCGTGTAACGAAAATTTCGATTTTCATACCCTCCAGGTCGACGGGAGGGCGGGGGAATGGGCGGGGAAAAAAAAAACCGGCACTTCCAGGCTCAATAGCACCCTTCTACCTGTGTGATTGAGTAAAACAGACAAAAAAGTTGTCATTGTGCATACTAAGATGATTTACCGAGTGTCACACATGTTATTTTTTTGTTACCTTTCTACGCTGGCTTGTTTACCCCCCCGCGTGGGATCCAGGGGTCACCGAACGTCTCTGTGGTCGAAGGGAAAAGCCATAAGGCGTACAGGATTACTCCAATTTGAGAGCAAAAATTTGGTCCCCGAATTTTAACAAGTCGGTCCATTGAACTACTGGCGCGCGCGAAGCGCGCGAAAAAAAAACTTGAATGTTTCCGTGCCATTTTATCGAAAAAGACTGCAACAAATTCAGGCATTTTTTCACTTTGCTGTTTTTCCTTCCCATATTTTCCACGCATTTTCGCCCCGACTTTTTTCATTTCTAAAAATTGGGGGTGGGGCAGTCTGCCCCTGGATCCCACCAAAATGATTCGAAGCTTCACACCGCCTATTTAGCCTTCAACGCCTTCCGTGGAAGAAAAACGCAATGGTGCGCGAAACACTTGAAAAATTATGCACTTTGGCTATTCGAATTAATATTCGAGGACTCGGCATGAAGCATAATGTAATCCTTCCCCTTCTGCCCTAGTCGGGTCCAGATCTTTCACCTGGGTCCGCACCTGAATTAGTGGACTAAGACATTGTCCAACGGCGATTATTGTTTGGTTGACAAAAATTGAATCATTGAGTGATACAAAATCGGCATGTGCCTATTCTTTTTCACATTACGGTCCGGAAGTTGGGGGGACAAACGATCTGATATACCCCACTTTTAAAGTGGGGGGGGGGGAATTTCCCCCTGTCCCCCACCTGTTGAGCCCCATGGTCTCTCCTACTTTACGTGGAACATTCAAGCGTGTCCCCAAGTAGTTCAATTGTCGCTCATTCAGGGATACTTGCCGAACCTATTCTTAGTGTCTCGGATCGAGAGCGAACTCCCCTTGCAAGAGAATGATCTCAATATCATCAACATATGACCTGTGAACGCTGCAAACTCCAAGAGTTATATGCAGCTGCGTCATCGTGTTTTGCAGCCACGTTTTTCAGACGTCGGAGTGGTGAAAAGCTCCGCTCACACTCACAACTTGTTACGGGGCACACCAGCATTAATTTCAGTAACATTTTTCCACAACCAGACCAGAGCCCTGACTGTCCGGACCTACCACGGTAGGCACTCATAGCCTCGTCAGAACGTCTTCTCCCTCAGACAGACATACATTTGTCAAACTTCATTCAAATTTTTAGTGACTGCATGTTGGCTCAATATGGGGGGGTGGGACCTTACCATAGGGCCCCTGACCAATATGGGGGGGGGGATCATCCCCCATCCCCCCCGGATCGACGGGGCCTAGGATTTGACTACCGAGGCACGCCGATTTGGGGCAAATAGTCACTGGGGTGGGGGGTCGTAGGTCTTGACCCCCCCTCTATGAAAGCATCTATACTTGACATACTTACCACACAAGATAGTTCACGCGCTCTCCCCCCCCCCCCCTCCCTCTTTGGTACGGACTCCCAACCCCACATGTTTGCGCTCTTAACGACGTGGGTACCTTGAAAGGAAAATAAAGAACGTTGCCCGAGAGACCCAAGAAAGTTTTTCGACTTTACATGTGGTATTCCAAGCTTTCACAACGCATTCCGTGAGGCAACCTGAGATACACGCACGCGTCATTCCTGTCTGCGCCAGCTGTATGCTCGAGCACGCGCCCGTGGCTAAAACAATATCACTCTGGTATACCCTGGTAAATAGCTGTCTAATTTTTAGCCCTCTTGGCGGAATACAAGTGCAGTTATGCGCCTCGGGCGCCTCTCATCTCTCGACCCGCGCTATAATGAACGAACTATTTGGGTACCAGTATATACTTCAATTTTCAGAATTTCCCACCAAGGGTGGCCTCCGAAACCAAGCTGATGGTTCATGCCTGCCATCACTTTCAGAGCCCCCAAACGGGGCCCTCTTTTTCACACGCTCTTCGATCGGGCCCTCTGGTTTTCCGTATCTAGGCTCTATAATGAGGTATGAGGCGTAGGTTAAATGAGGCGAATTTGTCCCCATGAACAATTCAACCAAGTCGGGGAAAAAGCTGACGGAAAGAAAAAAAAAACCGGCCAGGACTATACTCAAGCGAAACTCGTCAAGGATGATATGAATAAGAGAATAAATTGTTCGATCTGTAATAAACTGGCGTACACAGGCCCCCATATTGAGAACAAGGGCACGCGGATTTGATTCTATATTTCTACGGTGTTCAGGAATCCCATTGAGGCTCATCAAGGACCGTGGGGCCGTATTGGTCGTGGTGAGCACCGGCGACACACTCGCCTCTCGTTCTCGACTAGTGCTCGGATAATATCGAGGCGTAATTCAATCCCAACCTGCTCCCTGACCGTCATTTACGGTCCTAACTCCTCCGTAAAGTGAAATTGAACTCCAGGACCTGACACTTACTTTCTCGGAAAGTAACTTACCTTAGGGTCGTCGTCGGCTCACAGCGGCGATTGCTGGATTACGAACCCGTACTATTTCCCTCGCAAATGTCACTGATACCAGGCTACCGTTCTTCCGCTCCCTAAAGTATATGCCCCTTCTCATTTGTTTAATGTTATGCATTCTAATATGGAATTCCATCTATCATCTATGACTAGAAATTCAAATATAAAAATCTCTGGGGTCGTATAATTTCGGCTCAGGCCATTTTGGGCCATTTCCGCGTTTCTTGTCGGGAATGCCCTAGCCCTCCATGGGTACTGGCCTTTAGCGAGCAGTGCCCTTTCGACTGCCTTTTTTTGGAGCTGGGGATGTGGTAGTACTGGACCGGTTCAGATTCGAACGACGTACTCATTCGACCATGTCGAAGCTGCTATCGATATCAACCTCGATAATATGAAGATTGATTCATGGAAATCTTTTGTATTTTTTCATCGCTGTCGTTGATTCTGGCACAGATTTGCCTCCAACCTGCCATCAGCCATGCCCACCACGCGGAGTGAATTGGGCTCCGTGTGTGGTACCAACAGCGTACAATACGAAATCTTGCTGTTAGATAACAAGCCGCCCGATGTTCAGCGCGTCCCCCGTAAAGTCGGCGTTTCCTGGTGGAATGTCCCGCCTGGTACGTATCGTTATTTGACAATGGAGGGGGGGGGGGCCTTCTTGCGGACATACGCATTTGGGCGGGGA
Organism: Sclerodactyla briareus; assembly: GCA_026419785.1. Classification (NCBI taxonomy): domain Eukaryota; kingdom Metazoa; phylum Echinodermata; class Holothuroidea; order Dendrochirotida; family Sclerodactylidae; genus Sclerodactyla; species Sclerodactyla briareus. The sequence continues at coordinate 390,531 of JAODTK010000666.1, read as the reverse complement.
AGGTCTCCACTCTTAAGAATGTTGCGTAACTATAGCACACTTATCCCAGTGTTGTGTAGAAATTACACTATCTTTGTGTATAATCTGTATGCACAATTCGTGTAGTTTTTTTCCCCCATATAGCCATTACACAATGTTGTGTAATATCTTCACAACACCGGGGTAGTATGCGTAGTTATACCTGTTGTGTGTCATTCTAACATATGATTTCAAGATGTGGTATCCACCACCAGAGGATACGTCAGCTCCGCTTGTTAAAAAACCATCATATCGAAATTTAGGCGGAAACTTAGGCTGGATTTCCACTGTTGCGTATGCTTGTCCGAGCTGGAATGTGAAATTCACATATTTACGAAAACGATCTATCTTTGCGGAACTAAATGGGACATCTTCAGACACTGGCCTCATCTTCGGCTCATGGAATTCGGTGATTTTTCACATGCGTACCCGACCCGCATGTGGCACAATGGAACCCTGAATCTGTTTTGATAGAAATAATCCATATACCTTTTTTAATAGAGGTGATCGTTTCGACTCTCTACTGGACGGCGGTGGCACGCACACGAGAAAACTTCAGGACTTCCCTTCTGGATGTGGAACTCTTCCTTTTCAACGACCCACGAGTTAACAGAATACCAAAAGGGACAATCTATGGCAGGTTAGCCTGTATGGGAGCGCCGACGAGGCAAGGGTGAAGGCGGGACCGCGTCTCCGAACGTCCGAGCAAGCCTCTCGACAGCGCTGAGTCACGGACTTACAGGGAGGTTACCCCTTTCAAGCTTCCTTCACTGTACCCTTCGACACGTATGGCGGTCGCTGCGAGGAACGCCGCCGCACTATTTTGTCTGGAAATCAAGCGGAACCCGAACGCGACCCGGAAATTTGTTATCAAGAAGACTCGGGTGAAACTGTCGTGATCAGCTGCCGACCGGTGCCGTGTTGCCACGTGAGACTGCGTACGTGAGACTACAATCCTCGCCCAAAAAGATGGTCCCCCAGCACCCTCTTACTATTTTTTGCTATAGGCGATTTCTGTAGCCACAATTGAAACGTGGGGGGGGGGTTTCACACCGGGGATCGTGAACATGATGTCTGGTCTAATCGTTTACTGGAATTGTTCCCCTATCATTTTTGGCGAGGATTGGTAGTTTTTCAAAATTTAAATAAAATACATGGTAAAATGTCTCCCTGTTACACAGTCGTAGGCCATTATTTCCATTTGTATTTAGGGTGAATATTTCCCTTCATTCACAGCTCCTTCGGACAAGGTCCGCCTAATGTTCCGAGAGGTCAGCTGGAACGTCCTCGCTGAGCACTTTCCGTTTCCGGGCGCCGAGCGCCCTCAGCCGGACATATCCTTCCAGGTACAGGAGAAGCAGCGAGGGATCATCGGACGGGCGAACGCTCTGGCGATCGGCCTCTACGGGAGCAGCGCTCGAGCAGGGTATCCGGGGAGAACTGAACTACAACATCCCGCGTTCCGAAGCGGCTCCGACGCGGATAACTCGCCGCGTCCGTCCCGGGCCGCATCCTCGTCTTCCCCGCTCATCACTACGCAGGTCGACATCAGCGCGATCGGGTGCGGCGAGTATCGGTACCTGTGCGTCATGCTGGCCAGGAACCCAAACGACGGAAACGCCGGATTTGAGATCGCGAACAACGAGAACAAGAGACGAAGTCGTGTTTGCCGGAGAGTTTCCAGTGTATCGGTGAGCAGGCCTCTAGAGTGCTATAGGCGAATATGCAAGCCTCGCAATTATGCGCGCTTAAACCGTCTTGGATTTACTATGGGTACATAAACTGAAAGATTCCAACAAGAGGGGATATGTAGCACAGTTCATAATTCTGTTTTGCCGCTCAGTAATGTTATTGAACTGCGTTGGTCATTCAAACAGTGTCAGAGAAGTTTTGTCCACAGAGAAAAAGTGGCTTATAGTATACCGTGAGAAGTGCCTATAGAGTTTTTAGAGTGTTTATGTTTCATTTCCAGGTAGCCCGTGGCGTAGCCGGGGGGAGGGGGAGTTGTTGGCAGGTTGGGGGGGGGGGGGGGGGAGAGATTCCCCTTCCGGAAAAAACTATCGAGAGGGAAAATCGGGAAACGGAACGAAGGGGCTTAAAACGGGAAGGGAAGGAGGAGGAGGGAATTGGGAAAAGTGAGAAGAAAAGAAATGAAAAAAAAAAAATCCAGTAAATTCGGAAATAAAGGGATAGTCGCGAAACTAAGTGGGCCCAAAATGGCACTGAGGGTAATGAGGGCATGTTGAGGTACGAGGAAGGGAGGGAAGCCTGTTTTTCCGTCTCCCCACGGAGTAGAGGTACTCCCCCTCCCCCCCCCCCCCCTCCTCGCTCATCACTTCCGCGTGGACTCATAAGCCGAGGAAAAGCCGGGGGAAATGCCAAAATCGGCATCGTGTCTTACCCCCTCTGACTTCGAGGAATGGCTACTGCGCCTGAGGGACGACAAGAGCAGTTTGATGCAATCGGCACAACTGAACAAAGTTCGCAGAAAAAATATGGACTGAGAGGGTTAAATGGTTTATAAGTCCCAGACCTAGAACGGTGAAGACAGAGCAACAATTACAGAATCATTTGTCGTGGCGCGCCAGGTGTGTGCTGAATTGCCCAACCTACGCGAGTTTAGTTTATGAGAGATTCAATACATAACGTTTCTCCCAGTCCCCCACACCAAAACATCGATCTCATATGCTTTTGAACCCGTTTCGCTGGGCCCTTCTAACGTGATTACCGCCCTTTACTTCTGATCACTCTCTGGAATGGCCTTTTTGTGGCACGGACTTAGAGCGCACTCGAGCGCATTGGAAATATGAGGGTAGCTACGATTTTTCCGGCCAGGCTGATCGAGCAAAATATAGCTGTTATAACATCGGATTCCAAACCCATACGCAAAAACTATCCAATGAGTAACCATTTCAAAACTGAGTCAATTATCTCGAGGAGTTCGCCTTACAAAGTGATCAATCTGACACTTGACTCAGTTTAGGATATGACTTGATTTGACTCACTTTTACTGTCGGGATTGGGGAGTGCCCCCCCCCCCCCCCCACCGTTCATCTTTCGATGTTCGTACGGCCATGAGTAATAAAACCTTTTCAATCCTATGTTACAGAACAAGAAGCGCTCCCACCGCCACGAACGACTGCCCGCCTCAGTTACCTCTACGTGGTGGAAACCTGACGAATCGCGTCGGCGCGGGAGGAGGGGTGTACGTCATAACACATGGCTGTCAACGTAGATACCAGCGCGATACAGACACAGTACGGGGGAACGACCTTTGGCGCATATGGTATGTTCGTTTTAGGGATTGAACCAGGGGGCGTACCACGGGGGGGGGGGGGGAGGGGGTAAGAACCCCCAATGATCCAAGTGATCAATTAATGGTAACCTACAAGAACTTGATTTTTTTGCAGTTCCGTGAGGTTTTGCGCTCTTATTTCGCAAATTACAAAAAGCATGTGTTATAGGGGCCCATATTGTACTTATTTGCCAATAGAGGGGTGATGCCATTTATGAGGGTTGCACTCCCTTGGGTTCCGACCTCGACCACCCCCCCCCAGACAATCTCTCGGTACGCGCCTGGATTGAACGGATTGCTGGGTTTTGCGACGACTATCGTGCTTTTAGTGTCAACTCTGTTTAAGGTGAAACATACATAGTGGTCACTTTGGTGCGTTTTTGGCGTATGTGTCTGTCCGTCCGTCTGTCCATGTGGTGTGGGCGAGTCCCACGGTGTCTGCCGCACCGTGAACGTAAGACGTGATAACATTTGGTGTGGAGTGGCATGGTCAAAGTGTTGTTCGTGCGGCTGCAATGTCCAGCTGGATTGACCATCTATTTGGCATAAATTTGCATATTAATTGAAAAAGCCCAAGAGCTAGGCTTGTCATGTGCACAAGATATCTCTTGTAAGTTGAACAGTGGCATGATGCAGAAAGCATTCAAAACTACGAAATTCACAACAAAACTTACAGATTTCGGCGTAGTAGGCCTATAGCTATAATTCCGTATCTAATTTGCTTACTCTATGCAATTTTTTAAATTTCGTTTGATTTTCCGAAATTCCGGTGGGTAATTAGGGGTATAGGTACGTGATTTCGCAGCAGACAAATATAACAAACCAAGGCCATAGGCTACACTGAAACAATTCCGGATAGTTTTTTCTGAATGTCTGGCAAATCTGCTACCATAATTTACTGTGAATTTTCACAGAACTATTGTTAATGGGTCAGTCAAATTTTGTTTATTATAGTGGCCATTACTATTATTGTTTCTATCGTTCATCTACGGGGTCTTGCTATCCAACGCCACTAGTGGCGTCATGGCGAGGTCCCAGTAACCACGATATCCTACCGAAAGCCTAAGCGCCTCCCCGGTCCGGGGAGAAACACAGCTCTTCACTGAACTAGAAGCGGCCTGACCGTCCAGGGAGTCGGGTTGCTCAGGGCCAGCCTCCAATAAGGGAGGCGGTGCTCAGGGCCACCCTCCAATCGCCTGTCTCGAGTTCGCTCAGGGTGAATCGCCCCAGCCCACTTCATTCTTTCCCCTGGACCAACGGGGACCGCCCACTCCTGGCCGCGGCCTCTTCTGCCACCAGACCACCGTCCGGCTAGCGATGTCCGCAGACAACAATCAGACCCAGCAAAAACAGCTGCAGAGAGCACATATGTGGTATTGTCTTAGCTTTACTCAGCATCTGTTGAGCTGTAAACGGTGACTAGATGATAAAAACTGAACTGGAGACATTTATAGCGTTTGACTGCCATGAATATAATCCAATGAATCAATATCTTATATATTACATAGAATCGATCGATCGACCAATCACATTCCATACTGCCATGTATGTGGCGTTTCGGTCGGTTTAGTTTCACTCGCTTGATTTCAATCGATTTTGATTAGCTGTCTGTCCACCTGCGGCACGTGGCCAGTGTTTGTGAAGTGACCCCAACGGAACGAGCGGATGTTATACGAATATGAACCTTTCCTTTAGACCTGATTTTCGTTCTGGAGAATCATGCTCGTGTTATTTTGTTACGTTAGTCTCAGTGACCATATCTTCAGTAAGCTGGTTGTACTTGCTATATGTGTCACAATTAGTCAATTAGGTTACATATGACGGTGCATGACGAACTACTCAATCACCTAAGCCGCCGAGGTCAGGTGGTTGATTTTTCGTTGATGCTGTCACCGAGGTGGATGCCTCCGAATGAAATTATTGTAAGGGATTTTATCATCATGAAATCTCCAGTAATAAGAAAGTCGATAACGGCTTTTTCCAATTTGGGAACTCGATTGGAGAAAAGGTAATCAGTTTTTTCGCGAATGCAACGGTAGGTTGTTCATCACATGATTTTCTAATAATGTTCTTTCACAGGTGGCGCACATGCGGTGTTCGCGGAATCATTAGGGAAAGCACAAGGCCCGCTATTATGGCTACTACAGTCCCTATAAATGGCAGTGTCTCCTGATCGAAATTGTAAGCCTACACTCTAAAAACGGTGTTTAGAAAAACTGACAATTCTCTACACACTTTTTTGACATCACATCTGAAACATGATCAGACTAAAAGACGTTGTGAAATTCTTGAAAAATATGGTGTTGGATTGTTTCACTAAGATCGTGAGTTCGAATCTACTAAGCCCACTGGCTTTTCCGTAGTGTCCTTAGACAAGGCATGTCTCCTCAACCGTTCCACGTACCCACGTGTAAAATGGACCTGCATGTGAAGTAACTTGTAATTAATAGGCGTGCGTCGTATGTGGCTGCACCCTGCTGTGAAGTCCCGGGGACACGAGGAAGTGGCGCACTGGAATGGTGTTTCGGAGTGAACACGAGAGAGGTGGCACATACTATATAAAATGTACAGGTTGACAAGTCACTAATGATCAGTGGTAATTTCTGTGATGCGCTTGATCACGTCGAAAAAAAAAGCCTATATGAGCACTTAGGTATTATAATTGTCTTCAACTGGAAAACTTGTTTGGAGGATGAGCGCAGTTTCGAAAGTGGAAGAAGGTTTTCGGAAAATGCTTCCATTCCTGAACACTTCCAGAGTGTAGAAGTTGTAAAAATGTAGGATGATGGAATTGGTTCAGTTTCTTGTGGGCACAATGAAGTAACATACGGTGTGTATGCGGTGATGTACAGGAGGGGGGTGCGTAAAAATCACCTGTACAAGAGCAAGTACAATAGGCCCACGGGTCACAAGACAATTAGCCTAAATGAATGGATACGCACTGCCCGAATGATTCGGAAGGTATGTCTGATTTGGTTGGTGGTATCGTACTTATGGTAGCTGCTAGATTCTGTGATAGGGTAGGAGTTAGGCTCAGTATACCACTAACAACCGCCAGAATTCTCCTGAGACGGTGCGTACGAGCAAATCGACCCACGAAAACTCAAGGATAATGATCCTGACGCAATTGAGATGCAATCTACAATGTTAACGCGATATAAAAGATGAATCCGAATAATAATCATTATTAAATGCCTTATTCGCTTCTGTTGAAATGAAATTACCAAACGGAAAGATAATGCACGCCACGAATAATCCGGCATCCCATCCTCCACTTAAATTTCTCGTCTTGAGAGGGAGGAAAAGAGGATAAAAAATGTGTCCTTTCAGGTCGTTGAAAGGTGGCCGCATCGGTGGGAAGGTGGTTGTTTATCGGATGGAAAAGCCATTCCTCCCGAGAGTCCCGCTAATCATCAACATACGGCACTGGTTCCATGAAGGGGCGAGTTCGGGGGGCTATTGGTGACCCGATCACCAATGTGCTCTAACATACGACGCTCTACCAAATGTGCCAACCGCTCGGTGGAAATAGAATTTTAATAAGAAATGTTGAATGATAGGAAGGAAAAATATTTGCATTGATCCGAGTATACAAAACATAACTATTGCATGATGAGAAGCTTTCGATTTTTCCCTAAACACGTGCGCAAACTTCAACGCATCTAACGGAAAATCGTAGGAATGTTGGGTTTTGGGGTGAACATAGGCCTATCTAGTAATTTGTTTCGTTAAGGAAAAAAGGAATTACTTACTGTTGATGCGGTTTTGTCTCGCCTGAACAAAGTTCGAAAGAGACTAGCAATCACTTTTGACGTGTGTGTGCGGTATGTATTATGTAGTATGTATGTATGTATGTATGTATGTATGGATGTATGTATGTTGTATGTATGTATGTATGTATGATGTATGTATGTATGTATGTGACTTGTTTGTGGTGTGTGTTGGCAGCAGGGTCCTCCGAAAGTAAGGCCCGATTTTTATGAAATTTTGTATGTAGTATAGGGGTTGGGTGTTGAACCGATTGATTAGATATTTGGCACAAAAAGTCACTAATTAAGTAAGGTAATTACCCTATATGGTAATTTATTGTTTGGGCTCGTTAGCAGATACGGAGGAACCGTAGTGGCTATGTGATTAGTTTGGCATAATATATGCAGGATATAATAAGGTGGATGAACTGATAGAGTTTCAGCTGAAATAGGCTAATTAAGTGGTTAAGTTGCTAATTTAGGCGAAGTTTAAGTTATCGGATTTTCACGAAAACTGGTGAATATGGTCTACCTTCAGTCCCATTTTTTATGGTCACTGATAGTAAAACTGTTCCTGTTAAATGCGAATACCAAATATTGAAGGCCAACAAATGGAATGCATTGTAATTGTTTGCATGGTCAATTAGAAGAGGGGACCACTGATCGCACAACTAGGCCGAAGACACTGGGGCGATCGCCTTGTTTTTGTTTTTTTTTGTTGTGTGTGTGTGTGGGGTTAGTTTGTGTGGGTGTGTGTTGTCATTGCTCCTGTCAGCAGGATTTTTTCGAAACCGTGAGACCGATACTGATGAAATTTTGTATGAGCTGTAGAGGTTGGGTAAACACAATCGCATTAGATTTCGGGAAACAGAAAGCATTGAATACACCGAAAAGGGGTTTTTTTTTTAGTATTTATGGAGTTTTGGTATAGGTAAGGCTATAGTATATAAGGGATGAGGGTATTCAGCCTACGCGATGTATTCTATAATTGAGTTGGTGGCGAGATAATGACAGACGACCGTGGGAGCTTGGTAATGTGGGTTTGGCACATATGTACAAACCTGAAAAAGTTATTAGGTAGATGAACTGATCAGAGGCCAGCGTTTAAAAGCGTTTCCTGATTTAGCGAATTTTGGACGAATGTTGGACTTCTACGAAATTGGTGATGTGGTCTGCTTTTGATCCTGAGTACTTTTCTAAAATGTCCGTCATTCGAAGTCATTCCAGGATATGATTTGCATATCATTTCAACATTCATTCTGTTTTACGCCACACCAGTGCATGGGGAGAGAGACGGTAGATACAGCTTTCACAGAACCCTCCACTTGATACGATTCCTCGTAGCAGCAGGATCCAGATTTGTCCAGTCAGTGTGTTCCATCTTAGGTGCCCAACTCTCACTGGCATGAGACATGGAGCTTATGAACAGATGTGGTGTATAAGAGCCGCCGAGTTTTGTCGCTAGCTCTTTGTATGGAGGACAGTCAGCATTTTTTGCCCTTCACCCAGACCACAATATTTTTCATCAATTATTTATCTGGTAACCATTCTCGTCAGGTAAACATTACTGTGCCTAACTAACTAAACAAAACTGTGCATCAACAATAATGACATATTGAATATCATCCTCGCGTGATATAAATATACTAATCAATTGATATAACTGAAAAATATTTTCCCTGCTGGGTTCTTAGAGACGGCTTTTCAATCTCAGGTATTAGCTCGTCGGTCGAGTTCGAACCCCGTTGAACGCCGAGGGCTTTTCCGCCCGTTGTTAGACAAGATGTTCCGAGGTCTCACGCTACCCACGTGTAAAAGTGGGTACCGAGAGTAACGACTTAGGCTGACGCTGAGTTGGCTGCCAGGGGTGTAGTAGGTAGTGAGCGAACGTGCATCATGGGTGGTGCAGGCAAGGTTCTTCATCAGGTTACCAACAAACACAGGGGTAGTCGCAGTCGTGTGAAGAGGCGCGCCTTGATACAAGACTAAAACCGAATCTTATATTTAATCTTAAAGGCAATTCTAAAATATGTCGAGTTCACGAATATAGGAAGCTTTTTTCCAAGTTTGCACTTGAAAATGTAAAATTATATGGTAGATAAGAAATTTACGGATGCGTCAGCAATTGCGTATGCCCAAAGAACACATCTTCTCTCGAAAATAAGAAGCATGTATCCATATACCTAAATTTTACATAAAAGAAAGGAGAGGTAATTGGCAGTCCCAAAGGAGATGTTTTTATTGTTTCCGGCAAATTTTGTAAAAGGCACAGAAAAGGACTTTCTATCAAATCCAGTCATGAATACCGAGCATTAGTAACCCAAGATTTCTTTTTGGGTAGAACCGAGATGAAATAATTGCAATTTGAATCTCTCACTGAATACAAACAGACCCCATCTAGTATGAGCTGTATCGTGTATGTCTTCACATCCAAATAATGTACGTATGATCGTTAGCTGAACACCCAAGGAGGTCTGCGTCATCCACCTGTTGAACATCCACTTCCGCATTTTATTCGATCGCTCACCGTTGTCGAGTCGTTTCCGCGTATTGGATGGTACTATGCCTGAGTGATTCGGAACATTTCTATGGACCAGGAGAGACAAGACGGCAGGAAGATGGAATTACAGCTACATTCTTGGCGACACTCTTCACAGGGGAATTGTCCAGAGTCTCCGGGGAATGGGTTTATTTTGGCCTGAGATAATCTACATTCAGTATTCTCAAACGTCACACCCATTGAAAAAAAAGCTTGGTCACTCGTAGATTTGAACCAAAACACTTTACAAACAGCCCGGCCGGGGGAGATACAAGAATACGTAGGTTATACGGACGCACTCCAAATTTAGGAGAGGTGCCTGCATGGGGAAGAAGAAGAAAGAGAAACTAGACATCCCCCACTTTCAAACCAATGGGAGGCGAGGTTGTGTTACTAACGGGAGAGGCGGAAATCTGGAAGTGATAAAAAAATTGATGACTCCACCAGGATTCGAATCGCGGGACCTCTTGCTTTACGTGCAAGCAGCCTACCAATTGAGATATGAAGCCAACTGACGGTCTCGACCCGATACCTTACCTTTCAAGGCTGCGGGATCTGCATCTATGCGTGGAATACGCTTGTTCTATGTTGATGCAAATACCCCCCTCAGAGATCAAATTTGATGAATTCCGACCCGGTACCAATTGGTACCCGGCAATATAGGGCGATACATAGCGAGGTACTATTTGAAGCGTAAGTGGAACCTGTAGTAGCCAATTGTGAAATTAGCCGGAGAGAGACAGGAATTAGGTCGGAATTAGATGTGATGAAAAGCTCATGACTCCACCGGGATGGAACACCGGACCAGTCGTGATTTACGTGTGCACGCTATGAAGCCAGCTGGCAGTCCCGGAAACGAAAAACATGAACATTTAGCCGTCGGGATCAATCTCTAGGTGTTGAAACAATGCGGTCACTCCCCTAGCATGGACCCCTCACCCCTACCCCTAGGATTTGAAGTTTTGTTTCATCACTGCTACCAAGTCTGCCGTGTACGATGGAACGATTCATTTCTCGGCTATCCGCAATTACCATGCACGTGCAATTAATCTGAAATTATTACAGCTGGCAATCCAATTTTTTCCAGTCAGCCAGAGCCGGTGGACACATCCGCGACGGTCAGTCCCGAAGTTCCCAGGGGGGCACTGGGAATTGCTGCGAGGAAACGCGTGGTATGTAGAGCCCCGCAATCTTGGCAAGTTTCCCCGACACCGACAGCACACGTACGAAATATGCGGCTCTTCGAAACAAACGATCAGTGTAATACTATGCTATGACGAAAATAAGATGGCCTTTATCCCACGATCAGGGAGGATGGTGTTGGGCAGTGGTCTGAGAGGGGGCAGGAGGGGAAAGTCGGCGACCCTAACTTTTCGGAGATGTTCCCGATTGGCGACATATATTCCACAGTTTGTTCACTTGAGCTCTAAGGCTACCTCTTCCCGCTCACAACAAAGCACCTGCGCGTAAGGATGTAAGGCTTAGAATGCACGTAGTTGGGTAGGCGCTCCCTATTAGCATTCCAAGAATCCGAGAATATGCCTATGAGAGGAATAGAAATGATAGGCAGCGGCGGCGTAATATGGGGGGGCGGTGGGGGTTTGTGGAGGGGGGGGGGGCGGCACTAATGAGCTATTGAAAAAGTCGCGTCTCGTAGCGGCAAGAAGTCGGTCTTGAGCGGCCAAAGCCGATATTAAGGAACTTCTATAGACCCCCGAAGAGGAGTCGTGAACAAAGAACGCCATAAAAACTGTACAAATGACCAGTTGCACGGAGAAAGCCCAAACCCCTACGGGAAGATTCCCCCCCCCCCACACCTCGACATGGTCGCCGAAGAACCTGAGAAAATTGACAAAGAAATAGTAAATGAAAAAAAAGTCGGTCTTCAGACAGAACATCTGGTTGGTCTCCAAAAAGTCACACCCCCTTTGACAAAAATTGTGTATTTAGTTTAGCCCTATAGTGATTAGGCCTATATATATTAATATGCCCCTGGGGAAGCTCGTCCTTTCGCTTCCCGCGGTGGCAGGCATTCATAGGCTCGATTTCCGTTTTTTGAAGAGTGGGGGGTCTCGAACCCGATTACCTTACTTTGCAAGGCTGCGGGATTTTTTTTTTCCTGCATCTATGCGCGAATACGCTGTTCTATTGTTGATGCACTACCACCCTCAGAGATCAAATTGATTACATCGACCGGGTGTGGGGGGGGGGGCAATCCCCTAATGAGAGTATTGAAAAATCGGGTTTCTCGTAGCGGCAAGAAGTCGGTCTCTGAGCGGCCAAAGCCGATTATTAAGGAACTTCGTATAGACCCCCGAAGATGGCTGGTCGTGAACGAAGTATTGCCATCAAAAACTGTAACAAATAGACCGTTGCACGGAAGCCAAAACCACCTACGGGAAGATCCCCCCCCCCCCCACACCTCGACATGGTCCCGAAAGAAAGAACTGAGAAAATTACACAAAAATAGTTAAAATGAAAAAAGTCGGTCTCAGACAGTAAATCTTGTTGTCTCCAAAAGTTCACACCCCTGGCCCCCCCCTTTGAAAATTGTGTATTTAGGTTACGCCCCTATAGTGATAGGCCTATATTATAATATCCCCTGGGGAACTCGTCCTTTCGCTCCCGCGTTGGGGCAGTCAGTAGGCGTGTCGATTTTCCGTTGATAGATTGGGGGGGTGTGGGGATGATGGACTTGGACTATCTAATCGCAAGCGCCACTATTGGTTGGCGCGGACCTTACAACAAGAAAATTTTTTGGCACCTGAGACCCCCATCATATGGCAGGAGAGGGCAACTCTAGCATGTCTAAACGGCTGTCGTGGAGGAAGGGTTTTTAACTTGTGTACCATCCACCTTGGCTTACAAAATTGACCGAAATCTCAAAATGGTGACCATTCCACCCTCGGGGTCGTTTGTAGCCTCCATCTAGGGCAGTGTTGACACTTTCTGATGAGCCATTCCGTTGAAATAATGTAGTGACAAACAAGCCGTCTCGTCAAGCGTCCACCCGATGACTCTACATGTAAGTCCGACACCGCTGCTATGTGCTCAACTGTTGCCGGGAACCAACTTATCAGTGACAGCCACGGTGAAGCAGATACTCTAAATGAACGAAATGGCTTGATCGTAAGTATCAACACTGCCCTTTATAACCCCTCCCCCCATCGCCTGGGGGCACTGTCGTCCTGTGGAGTCAACACCGTCAGGCCGTTCAATAGTACCAGCAATTTTTGTCATCCAGTTGTTTACCTCATTCTCTCTGGGAACTGTCGCCATCGTCCCAATGACTCATTGAACCTACTGGGTGATATATAAGATAAAAAAAAAAAAAAATAAAAAGAAAAAAAAATCACATGAGAATAGACATGAAGCAGTGATAAAACGAGGTGATCTTGAATATATTCAGCGGTAAACCCGATTGAAACTCCGATCTGATAATTTGGAGAGGATGGAGTAAACATAATTAAAAACTTCAGTATTTCCTGAAATATGAGTATCAATTGAAGCAAGAGACACTTGTTAGCCGTTACGTCCTATATCTAAATATCGGTTGAATGAATTTTACCAGGTCAGTAACAGTTCCTAACGCCTGATGCATTTCTCTAGAATAGGCTTATTATGGGACTGAGACGGCGTTGGCTTTCAAGTCCTAGTCGTTGAGGATAATAGGTTCGGCTCCACGCGTCTTTAGCGTTTCGCACAACCGTTTTCTTTTCTAGTAGGCTTACTGGATATGGGATCATTCCATGGATTACAAGTCACGAGGTCATTTCATTCCCAATGGATCCGAAACTGAATTCGGTCAAGTGGCACATACAAGGCTTGCCTATGACGACGTCAGTCTGATAATAGAGTGGAATAGATGCGTAGTTGAATATACCAACAACATATTCTCGTTCCGACCTGGCCTCAAACTAAAGCCCCCCCCCCCCCCCCCCCAGTTGTTCTCTACCACACCGGTCGAGAAACACTATGTAGGATGACCCCTGGCATCGGTCGTCAGGACTTATTGAACAACTTGGGGACACGCCTGAATGGTTCACGTTAATTAGGATACCGTTTCCTAAGCCCTGGTAACGGCTCCGGCCGTTAGTTACCAGGGCCTAGGAGTTTTTAATTACTCTTATTACGTGGAACATTCAGGCGTGTCCGCAAGTGTAGCTTCAACTTGTGGCAGTCATTCAGGATACTTGCGAACACTATCTTACGTGTCTCTCGGATCGAGAGGCGAACTCCCTTGCAAGATAATTAATCGCCTATCATCACCATAGGACCTGTAACGCTGCCAACTGCGGCAAGAGTTTGAACACAGCTGCGTCATCGTGTTTCGCAGCTAAGTTTTAGACGTCGGAGTGCTGAAAAGCTCGCTCACACTCAAGCTTGTTACGTTACGGGGCACACCACATAATTTCAGCAACAGTTTCGCACCAGGGAACAGAGCCCTGACGTCGGCGGACATACCACGGTCAAGCGTTGTTTCCTTGTACGGACCTACGGACGTGCGAGCGCGGTCAATAAACAAAATACTATTAAAATAGAAAAGTATATATAACTGCGTCGCGGAAGTCATGAATAGAGGGATGGTTGTCACAGGCAGTGGTTTGGATATATCTTCCGCTCCAGCTCGTAGATGGACGACTTTAGAAAGGCCACCATTTGATGAAACTTCATTCAAATTTTTAGTGACCTGTTGGCTCGAATATTTGGGGGGGGGGGGGGGATGATTACATGGGCATCCCCCCTGTGACCAATATTGGGGGGCATACCTCCCCCATCCCCCCGGGTCTGGACGCCTATGGCGGCACATTGCAATTACCTCACTATCACAGTTGATTAGCAAGTTTTTTATTTTGAATTGGTCGGATGTGAAATTGCCTGGAATCACTCCTCACCATCATATGCCTCGCTATATTGGGTCCGATGTGCTTTATTTGGGGGAGTCTCAAGGTCTAAGCAATCCCAAGCAATCCATAGATTCCACAACCATCAGATCGCAGTGGATTTTTCCACAGCAGTTCTAGGCGAGAATCTTAGATGTTGTTGTTCCTTAGAGTAATTACAACATTCTCTTGAAAACACATTTATCACACTATTCCTCCGAGTTAATTACTGCCAAAATAGTTTTGTTCATCATAACTGATACCGATCTTGCAAGACTCAGCGCATAAACTGCATAATCATCGTACTGGTTTAATATAGCCCCAAAAACTATGCGCAAGGGTCGTTCGTCGATGTTTACGTTGTGCTACCTCTATCATGTCGGCTGCAAGAGAGCTTACGGAAACTTTCTCGTCCAGTTTGTCGAATCCTTTTCGACACAATACTGTTTGATTTGTGGTAAGACTATCCCATATTGCCACAATGTTGTCGTTATCTCAGTCTTTCTCAATTTCGACTTTAATCAGTGTAAACAAAGATAGGCGTGAGCTTTCGCGATGGATGCTGAATACGGACTGAGAAAACCTAACACACGCTACTGTATTACTAATATATCCTAGGCCTAGCCATTGGATAAGCCTACACAACTTGACTATCCAGGCTTTGTAAATTCGGACTGATGTACCTGCGCAGTATTGAGTGTATTATGGCACTTGATTGAATGAGGATTAGAGGCACTGCGGATGAATTATAAGGAGCCCATTATTAGCTGGAGAAACACTTGAGTTCTGCGTCCCTGTAGAAAATGAATTGCAAGGGTCCTAATGGGTGGCCCCCTATTGACTTCATTCACCCTGCATATAGGTGCTCCAGTACAAGCATGTCCATGCTTGATGTAACCCAGCAGGTTATCAGAATAATGATGTCATAACACAAGACTAGGCCCATCTTAACAGGCTCTACACGGGGTAGATAGCAGTGTTATGAAAGTGATCTTCTTTTTCCCGATTCATCTATCAACATGTAAGGCCCTTCATTTTACACCCTGTTGTCTTGTTTGTCTACATTTACAGTGTTCTCTGGCACAGCAATGAAGTCGTCAGTCGAGCTCCTTACCTCATCAGCAAGCTGAGGTCAATGGTCAGTGGAACTGTTCGAAATATTATGTCAATCATAAAATGTTAATCCTTTTTGGCCCCCAACCGTCTTTCTGTCTGGATGTCAAAGAAACTTTGAGACAATGTTTAATTATCCATGAGACAATTTTTGACGTTGTGAAATCAAGCGTAAAAGATCATAAAGGACAGTGTAGGTCCATTCTGTGTCAAGATTAAAAATGTATCTCCTATAAATTTTGATGCACATTGCTTATGTTCGGTCATTATGGTCTAACATTGTTTACCTTTTGGGGTGTTCAGGAATTTTTGGTCCAAGTGTCCCGCTTGGGCTCTAGGCCCATCCTGTGGAATCGCAAAATCTCTCACTAGGCCCAGAGGGCCCATTTATAAGTTTTTACCACAATGGTACTTGAAATGCATCTCCTCCC
The DNA here is from genome assembly GCA_026419785.1 of Sclerodactyla briareus. Classification (NCBI taxonomy): domain Eukaryota; kingdom Metazoa; phylum Echinodermata; class Holothuroidea; order Dendrochirotida; family Sclerodactylidae; genus Sclerodactyla; species Sclerodactyla briareus. The sequence goes on along the minus strand of JAODTK010000666.1, from coordinate 374,503 downwards.
CCAAGCTTCAATTTACATGTAATGGTCCCTTGTGTAGATGGCCATGGGGGGTGTTTGGGATTTTTGAGCCCAGGATCCATTATGGTCTCTAGGCCCATTATGATGAAATTAAACCGCTACTTTTTTCTCACAGTGCTGATGCCGGTCATAATGATGTTTAATAGCCATGCCTCAGGGTGACCAGGGATGAAGACCCCAAGGCCCAGTGTAGTCATTCAGGGATCAGGCCCATCGTTGGAATTACGTAAAATGCCTCTCCTCTTACAAGTTTTTTGGTGCACAGTGCTGACATGAAATCTCACACAATGTACTTGAAATGCATCTCCTTCCCACAAGTTCAGTTACTGTAATGGTCTTGGGGAGAGGCCATTTGGAATTTTTGGGCCAAGGATCCAGTTTTGGCCCTAGGCCAACATTCCTTTTCATCCCAAGTCCCATTTCATGAAATTTTCACACAATAGTAATTGAAAAGCATCTCCTCCTCTCACACGTTTCAATTGATTCAAAAGTTCATTTTACATGCGTTTTTGGTAGTGGTCCATCGTGGTGTTTGCGAACTTACTTCTGGTTCGAGGTCCATGTGGCCAGGTGCCCATCATGGAAATATGCACAATGCTTCTACAAATTTTGATGCACATGTTAGTCTGATGTTCGTCATAATTAGGGTTTAATAGCCATACCTTCAGAAGTTTCTCAGGAATTTTGAACTGAGGCCCATTGTGGGCACCTCGCCACCGCCGCTGTCAGGATCTCTAGCCGTTATTTGTGCCTGACTCTTCAACGTCTTTGTATCGCATTGATCTGAAACTTGTTACACATGTCAGCCTTAGTGAAATCTCGTATGGGTTCGAAAGTAGGCTCACTGCATGGCTGCTGCCCTCTATTTTGGCAGGGTTTACTAGATAAATACTGATTTTCTCCGATTTACACGAAACTTGGGTGGGTGGGGTCAAAAGTTGTTCCCGAAAAACATGATGGTGAATAAAAAGGTTCCAGAGGTCAAATTTGGCTAACTCCACAGAAATGTTGGAGTGGAAGAATTCTCAAAGTTGTTTCTATTTTAACCAAATTATATTTCTCTGCAAAATAGCAATCCATTTCCATGAATCATCTTTGGTTTTGGTAACACTGGTAAATATATCTATTTTTCCTTGAGAATGTGAAGTTGAAGGATTTGAAGTTTCAACAAAAATACACTAAATAAGCAAAAATTCTCATCGAAATGTTACATAGAACATCATTCAAAATTCTTTCTAATGGCTAATACAAGCTTTGGTCTACTTTTTACATCCAGAATAATTATTTACCCAGTGGATGTATTTTGAATGAATGACTATACTTTCAAGTTATGTTGTGAAATGTCCGTCGTCACAAAAAAAACATGAAAAAAGTTTGTCTTTTATCATTCAAGGATTATTTTGGCCCTAAGCTCATTCCTATCGTAATAGATCTACCCACAAACAGAAGCCAAAATAAATGGTTTGTGATTATGAGTGATTAAGACTATTCCAACACAAACTTCTGTCCGTCCGTCACAATGTCCGTCGTCACATTTGTCAATCATCACGAATATATTCAGTGTGTCCTGTCACTTCTTCTTACGAAATCATTAACAGAAATCACAATACACTATTTTAAAAGACTTGTTTCTAACCTTATAGGTCAATTTGATGAAGACCCTTCAGTACAGCGTTTTGAAACCATACCAGGTCAACACTGTCTAAACCCCAGCCAAAAAGCAAAAAGCACATCTATCGTTCAGTTTCAGGGAGTTGTTTCAGAGATCTAGTTCACACAGCCCCAAGTATGTCCGGACAAGCACTACTCTAGCATAGCCTCCTGGTCACACATTGAACTTATTATCCATCAGAGAACATATGAGGTATGGTCCATGGGATATTAGGGATAAAGTGGGTTTTTTTGTAGATGAGGTCTTATAGGCCCAACCATAGGAATAAATTGTATGATACTGTACAATGATTGCCTAAAAGGGTGAAAGACTTTCATTTTGCCAACCAGAAGAGGTGATAGTTAATTTGTTTGGTACAAAGGGAGGATATGTAGAGCCAATGGAACATGTCAAACCAGTGATATGTGAGGCTTTGAGGCTTATGTTCTCAAATAATTGAACTAATTTATGCCACCCCCCTGTTGGTGTAGCTGGAAATTAGTTAGCCATAAATTGAAGGTTCATAGAGCCTAGGCTAAGGGGGTGGGTATCAATTGGGGTAGGGTATGATTTCAAGAGAGGAAAAGTCATAATTTTCTCAGGTCCTATACAATGTAACAAAATGTATCGGAAATCACGTTCTCCACCTTCTCTGGTAAAACTTCATACATTTCTTCCCTCGAAAAAACTCCCCTCAAATAATCACCCTAGTTAAATTAATTGCTCCCAATTGGCGTCCGCTCTTTAAGGGGGTTTTGCTCATGGTGTTCAGATTTTCTCTGGTTTACAGCATCAATGGGTTCACCATTGTGGGGCCAAAATGATACTTTCTAACTTTTTGCATATTCAAATGAGAACAGAAACTGAAAACAGTAACTGAAAATGTCCCGTCCGTCACGTCACGGTCCGATTAAGTCTTGCAGTCACATTTCCTGATTGGACTGATTAGAGATTTTTACAATCTTTGATGTGTATGGTAGGAGCCATGATGCTTCATTATGTATTCATTAAAGCTCATAATGAAAATTGATGTTTTAAAATTCTAATTAAGGTAGAATGAAAAAAGTGTAAAAAATGTCCCGTCCGTCACGTCCCGTCCATCACAAATTTGACATCCACTGTTTTACAAGGGTAAGCTTTTACTAGATAATTCTATTTTTTTGTGATAGTTAATATACCAATAAGTAATTCGCACAATTATTCGAAGCAACTTTGAATCAAACACCAGCGAGCTTTTCGAGAAAATATGTTTTTTTCAGAAAAGTGAGTGTTTTTGTTGTCCCGTCCGTCACACTGATTTAAAATGGAAGCATGAACCACTGAATCACATCCTCGTTTCTTTTGTTTCTAATTGAAAGTTTATGTATTTGTTATGCCCTCAAAGCAGTACAATTGTCATTACACTCTTTAAATAGTTTTGAAAAGGCTTGTGAAATAAAAAAAGTAGCTCCAAATTTCCGTCCGTCACGCGTGGAGGAGCCATGTTGTGTTTTTCTAAAAGAATATATACAGAGAAATCACACAAAAACTTTGTGGTGACTGACTAGTTCTTCATGGATTGTTGACCCAACCCACTGAGTAAACAATGTTTATTGACTGCTAAGACATCTTGGCCATATGATGATCAAGGGTCAGAACATTTTACAGGGGCACAATGGGCCATGGTTGAAACTTGCTCTTTCTGGCCTCATGATTTGAACATTAAAATAATTGTACATTCTTAATACTTAATAGTTTTCAGTTGTAGTCTCATATCAAGTCAATACAGAATTACTGCAGTATGTGTAGCTTCATAGCTGGAATGGGAGGACATGAAATAAGGGATGAATGGAACTGTGTATAGGACACCATGGAATGATTCACTCGCATTGGACGATGACCAAGAAACACACTAATAGTCGTTAAGCCTGGTTGAACTTAAGGGGTGGATTGAGAAATGAGAAAAGCATTGCAACCTGATGATTTTTAGGAGCAAAAATTCCACAAAAAAACTCCAAAATATGTTTTTTAAAATAGCGTTGACGAGTACAGATATCAGGTATCTACCTTTATCAGAATTCAGTTATTTCCGATTATGAATGTTCAAGATTCATAATACTGTAGAAGAAGATAGAAGAAGAAAAAAAATTGAATTATTCATCATTATAATAAATTTATAACAATTATTGAAACAAAGAAAAATTCTTTCTCCATAGGGGAAGCAGCCACTCTTTGTCACCAAAAACAGCACGAAATCAGGAGCAGTACCTGAGAAGTTTGAGACGTTGGGTTTTCAGGTCTCTGAGGTAAGAAGGGAAAATCATCCTGACAATTCGGTTTGGAGTGGAGGACATTCAGTTGAGGCTCATCTCAGTCATGATGTGGTGGATAAGTAGTGGTACCATCATGTCTGTTCACTTACAGTTTATCCATTCATTAATCTGTCCACGAATGATTTTGATTGATATCCTCCTACATCTTAAATTGTGATCATGATGAAACTTAGTCACTTTGGGGACGACCCGGGTAAAGCATCACATAGGGCATGAAAAGTGAGGTTAAAGGTCATCCAGTAGGTTTTGGCCCATTTGTGATTACGGGCCACGTGCTCCTCCTATGCCTGGATGTCTTTGTAGATGCCAGCAAATACTGGAAAAGTTGATTATTGATCTCATGTGACCTCCAATGACCTACAACATTTTGTGTCTCTCTGTGTTTACTATATGTACCAGTATCCATGATAACCAATTCAATGTTGCTAAATGAAGGACAACTGCAAGGATGAATTGTAAAGAGGCTAATATATAGCTGGAGGAAACTGAATGCGGCAGTTCAAACCTGAAGTTTCCATACGACTTTACGTTACGGAGTTACAGTCCATTGAAGTTTGGCTGGTATTGTTGCATATTTTGCAGTATTCATCATGCAATAATAAATGATGTCATACTTGCCACAATCTGCAAAAACCTTTGTTTTCTAGAAATTCACACATACTTTCACTTAGGATGGCATTTAGATCTATGGAAAGAATGCGTCGTGTGTTGGAGGTGTTGATGGTTACTTTGGTGAGAGAAAGCACAGAACTCCTGCAAATGTTGATTATTCAACGAAATGAAACAATGACGTGAAAAGACATGACATACCTCCAGGGGTTGTCCAAAGTGTAACATCATGGTTATTGTGCAATTGAGATTCTCCCCAATTTCTCTGCATTAAGGACCAATAGCTTGAGGGACAATAACCCCACAAGGAACATCGTTTGTGAAATGGTTTGGGACCCTACAGATACAGTTTTCCATCTCGTAGATGGCAATATGAGATCTGTGTATCATGCCCGCGTGTCTTCTGAGCATAAATCATGTAAACTAGCCTGGTAATGACCTCTGATGATTTTAGATTTGAGGGGGTAGGTTTATGCAAAATCAGCCTATCTGATTAACATATATATTGCGTTGCAAATTGTCAGTATAGAGGATGATAACCTTACTCATCCTATCAATAGAAAACCTTTGAATCGAACATGCTTTGGTTGAGAGGTTGTGAACGAACGGGTGATGAACAAACTCCTCACCTTCAGTTAAAAATGGAAGTGTTCAAAACCTATAGAGGTATATAGTCTGAAGTTGAATAAAAATCCAGTATTATTATATGGAGAGAAACACATTTATAAATAGGATGTAAAGATGGGACAGTAAATTGTTACAAACATATCACGTACGAATAATATTCTGTATCTAACTCTCTCCTTTTTGGCCCCATGAAGGAGGAGGTTTTCTGTACGGCATACCTGGTGCCATCTACATGAGGATGGAATGTTAACTCGATCCAGGGCAAAGGCTTACCTGAGAGGGTCCCAGGCATGGAGAGAAGAGTTCAAGCAGGCCCAACACAGCTACACAGGCCCTGGGGTGTGAGCTTTGATATATGAATAAATTGAACTTTATGGGTTCAGGGGGGCCAAGTAAAGCTCGTCGGGGTACCCTAGCCTTGGTCGTGGACGAACATCGGCGACATTAACTCGCCTTCTCTACTAGTGCTCAAATGATGTTAACCAATTCCTCCGACTGGCTCCTGGGGCCGCCATTTTGTTGTCCCTTCCAAAGGACGAACGTGAACTCCAGCCTTGGATGAGCGTAAGTTCACAACTTCTTTCTGCGTGCACATTTGAAAATTGTTCAGACATTGGATCATATGCTTATGATGCATTTGGCCTCCTAATTGCCTCGCTCAGTTCGTACAATAGCACCATTGTCTAACCCCACACATTGAGACAAAAGAAAAAGAAAGCTGCAAATAGAATTGCTCCAGGGATTAAGTATTGCTCTTTTGGAGACGCATTCCTTGAAGGCTAGTTGAAGTATTTTTAAAGTAATCTGCACATGATACAATGCCAGGGATCAAAATATGGATCAGAGTCCAGGGGCTGCTCTAAAAAAATAGCCGCCTTGGTTCATGGAATCTGGCATGGGACTAGTGGTTATTTTGGTGGAACCAGGGGCTTCGGATCACTTTCTCAACTCGAGAGGACCATGGCTTCACATAGGAAATCGCCCCAGGGGCCGATGAACCTAGCTCGTCATGCATTTCTACATACACTGACATGTCAGTCCTGCCAACACAACCATTAAATAGTCCTCGCTGCATTCCATCAGTTAGGGCCTACCTAAATGTGACCAAGTGGAGACCCCAGGGGCTCCCCCCCTCAAATAGCCCCTGGTTTATCATTTTTCATAAGGAACGCTAAATTGTGTATTTCATGGGGCCAATCGCCCCCAGGCCCCCGCTTATCATGAACCCTGTACATTGCACGAAGGGAACAAGATTTCAGAGTGATTTGGCCATTCATGTCAGCATCATTTCTCATTTTCAGCGTGACTATCCAGAGGGGGATGATATCATCACTACGGGGGTGCCGTTGGACAAAGATGTGAGTAGAATCTTGATCGGTAGCTATTTGTTCACACGCCCACTCTCATCATCTTTTTTGTCTTGCCTATCATGCTGCGCACACCAGCGGAAGGTGAACGATTGGCAGAGTGGTATCAGCGACGAGCAATTTCATTGTTCACCGCATGAATCACTCAAAAATATGAAATCAAATTTCCACCATCATTTAATAGAATTTTGTGTAAAATGGCTCAAAAATTGGATAATGCAAATTTTCAATGTTAGTCAGATTTTCAGGAATCTAATGGATATGGTCTACCATTTCAATCTGAGAAATTGAGGCATTCAATGTGTCTAATTTGCATTATTGTTCATGCAAATGTTCAGGGTTTGTTGGATTGCCATCAAACTTGCTTAATGTGTTTAAACTTAAGTCCTGCGATATATGAAAGAAATTAGGGAAGGAATCACTGAATGTCAAATAACGTTTCTAACTTGCATGACTTGGGGGATTTCGTATTAACTACATTTAATTTTCAAATCTAGTCACATTACCACCAAAACTTGAGCAAAATGGTCACTCCTCGTGAATTCAAAGGTGACACATAGTCATTATGGCAGGTTTGATAAATTGATATATTCAGCGCTTATATAGTGCACAAATCATTTCAGAGATACTATACCCGCACCGGCATTGGAACTGTACGCTCCGGTAATCTGGGGGTGGGGGGATCGCAGACCAGTGTGGCGCAAGTTTTAATCCGGTTTCTTTTTCTTCTCACAGGTTCCCCGTCATTTGCCTCGTGGTGGGCGGGGCATTGGTAGGTAAAGTGCCCTCGCCCGAGGACACACTGGAACTCATGTGGGGGGGGGGGGGGTCGAAGTCATAATAAGCAAATTCTTCCTTTGTGGCAAAGTTGTTATGTAATGAAAGGAAGTTGCGAGGGGGGAGTTTTTGAGGTTGCCCCCTTTGCTATTTTTACAATGTTTGAAACAGGAGTTTGAATTCCCCCTCCAACGCAACCTTGCTGGTTTCTAGTCTACTGGTAAGGTTATATACATACATGTGTACCATAGATCAAAATATAAAACCAGTGGTAGTGAGCATACCATGGGAGTCGAATAGTATTGTATAAGGACATCAGTGTATTTTCACTCAACTTTGTCGATTGTATTATATCAGTCGTGATTAGCAGATTGTTAATATAGTAAAAACATAGACTGCCTCTCTTAGAACCTTTGTTACAAATTGTAGTACTGATAATGGCCAGAAACCCGCTTCAGTTGAAGGCTTTGCCCCTCCAAGGTTCTAATTGACAGATAACACCCCATGTTTTCTCTATGACATCGGGGACGATTTTGCAATCTATTCACTTACTAAACTTACCCCTTTATGCACCTTCTTAGAGTGGATGAAATTGGGTTATATTTTCATGACCAATTGTTGTACTTTGAATAGCCTAAAATTGGCCTGAAACTGAAGATAACAGTTCAAGTTATATTCAAGCATAATAATGGCAGTCACTGGAATCCTCTGTTTTTTTTTTTGGCAGGTAAATGATGTCGTTATTGGGTCCGACGCCCATTTACCTATAAAAAACTGTTGTACGCGGCATCCTATGCCTCCCAGCCAGACGTGCCTTTTGTCGCGACAGACCCCGAAGGCCGCAGACCAGTTAGGCGGGAGGGGAAGGTGGTCGCAATCGAGCCAGGTAAAAATCTGTCGTTCGTGTTTGTTTGTCCCGACAGATCACGGCGGTCGTGGTCGGGTACGATACCCACATGAGTATGGTGAAGATGACCAAGGCTGCGAGCTACCTCTATGACCCGAAGGTCCTGCTATAGCCACCAACACAGACAGTTGCCTGCCGACAAAAAATAAGAAGTTGATCATGCCAGGTATGTGGTTCGCTGGGTGCCTCGGTATAGTGCATTTTGCCGACTTATTGTCTAGCTGGAGCAGCTTTTGGCGTCATATTTTGTTTAAAAAATTTGGAAAATGAGAAGGGCGATGGGGTGGCCAGTTCGGGTTTTATCGCCAGAAGCCCAGCTTGCGCAAAGGGGACTATTAGGTCTATCTGGGGTAAGTATTCATAGCTCACAGATTCACAAACCCATGCTGGTTTGTGAGTATGCCATTATATCGCGGACACTGGAAGTGTCCAGGGATATATGGATTTGGAGGTGTAGCCTCCGCCGCGGCCTCCAGAAACTCTAGTCATCAGCGCAATGACTCTCTAGCACTTATCCGATTGATCCGAAGCTTGTTTGAAAAATGAAGTGGTTGAATATTTCAGTAGATATTCCTAATAGAAGCCTGTTTGTTCTGCTGGTAACCTCTGAGGTATATTAGAGCTGTTTATCTGAATCTGTACTTTCTAAAGCTGGGATTCCATTATTGCTCATGCGTGTCCAGGATGGATCACAGATTAACGTAAATGAACTTTGTTTCGAAAGAGAATACATACAGTTCATGCGGGAAGGCCATAAACTTGGAGTGTATTCTCTTCTGAAACAAACGTTCGTTTGCGTATTGTCGTTGGTGGCTTTTGAGGAAATATTCCATAGAAGAATTCGCGGGAATCCCGCAATCCGTTACTAAATCGGTACATGGGCTTATTTTGCCTATTCAGCGTTAGTTTGCCTACATTTATGAAAAATTTGGCCTCTGTGGAACCAACATCGATCTTTGCAAAGTGAATAGGACATATCAGACATCGTCCCATCGCATGAATTTCTCACGTGCTCACCGGACCTGCAGATGCAGCAATGAAATCCTAGCCTCATCCTCCATATACTAAACCGGCTGCACCAACCCAGTTATGTTCTTACGCCAGGTACTGGTACAATCGTCAAGGCTGTGGAGACCGCAGCCGGGAGAGAGGCGACGGTCCTCGGGAAACCAAACAATTCATGGTGGAATTGATAAAGAAGAAGTAAGTTTTTTTAGTAGTATCTGCATGTCACTATGCTATTACTGTACATATACCCATGCCAGCTAATGGACCAGGACTGCCAGTTGCCATTTTTAGCTCAAACCAGCCAGGCTGGGAGTGGTTGAGCTATTGCGATCTGCCAATGTCACCGATGACAGTCGCCATCTGTCAAGGCATGCCAACGTTTGCCGCCCAATGTTTGCTCATTAGAAAGGGTTCCCTCGGTCATGGAAGACCTGGGGACAGTCATAAAAAGGAATTTCATCAATAAAATTCAGTTTTGAGATTCAGTGAAAAGTTTTTTTGAGTCATGGAAAAGTCTTGGAAATTTTCATGAAGTGATGTTGTCACTTTCTCACTCTGGTTTGCTGTGTTGCTTTGGCTCTTTTTTGGATGTTCAGTCGAGAATTCTGTCCGAGATGTCACAGAGAAGGGTAATGGAAATCCTTAATTTGGTCATGAAAAAGTCTTGGAAATTTTCATGAAGTGATGTTGTCACTTTCTCACAGCTGTTTGCTGTTGTTGCTTTGGCTCTTTTTTGGATGTTCAGTCGAGAATTCTGTCCGAGATGTCACAGAGAAGGTAATGGAAATCCTTAATTTGGTCATGAAAAAGTCATGGAAAGTCATGGCAATTGATTGCCCAGAATCTGCAGGAACCCTGGTTAGATATGTTGACCGAATGTCAAAGGTCAAGGATGATCAAAGAGGCATAAGGGCCATCATGTGGGAATCACAAATTTCACATGCCAGCTACTGCCCAGGGCTGCCAGTTGGCCATTTTTAGCTCAAACCAGCCAGGCTGGGAGTGGTTGAGCTATTGTGATCTGCCTTTCTCTATCTATCAATCCATTCATCCATCTATCCAGTCGGCAAACGTTTGTCAATTTGTTTGATCCATTAGATGTTGACCAAAAGTCAAGGATGATCAAAGAGCCACAATGGGCCATTATGTGGGAATCTGTGCAATGGTTCTCCTACAGATTGGGTTGAATCACCACCATACCTAGTTGGTACTATTATGGACTAGTCGTACCTGCTGGGTGTTCAGAACTAGACTCAGGTCAAAGGTCATTGGAGGGGCAAAATGAACCATTATGTAGAAAATAGCAAAGTCAGCACAATGCGTCTCTTCCTGCAGATTGAATTAGACCATCATAATCGTCAATGTTATCATTGACTAGTGGTACCTTAGGTATTCAGGGATTTGAGGTCAAAGGTCATTAAAGACATAACATTGAGCTAATATGTAAAAAACTGCTGGAATATGCAAATCGCTTCCTCTCCTACATATCAAGTTGGATTGCCATCATACTCAGTCAGTGTTACCATAAAACGATTGTGTCTTTGGAGAATCCAGGAATTTGGGGCCGAAGGTCATTGAAGGGGCATAATGAGCTCTCATTTAAAGATCTGTGAACTTCTCACTCTACATATTTGCATGGATTATATGCACTGGTCAGGGTTATAATGGATAAGCGGTACGCTCAGTCACTCATAAATGTTGCACAAACTGGGGCAACATGCTTATGGCAGGTGAGTCATCTTTGATCATTTTCATTTATTGAAACCAGTATAAATATAGCATTTTGATTCTTGAAAAGTCATCGTCCAAAATGTTGGTTCGATCAAGCTGAATTTGGTGGTAGCTTTCTTATGAGAGTACAGAACCCCTATCAGTGTTGGGTGTTGATTGGGGGTCTTTTTGGGAAGAAATAAGGAAATTGTCAACAATGATATTTTGACATGCTCCCATCACATCTAGAAGTATAAACGAACATGAGTAGGGAGGACAATCCTGTGCACCATTGATCAATTGCTTGATTGATTGATTGTTTTGAGCAGAATGCCCATTGTTGCTGTGTTGCACCCTGTTGGATCAATTCCAGAGCAAAAGGGTGGGAGGAGAAAGTCCAGTGCCACACATCTGGCGAATAAAGCTCATTAAAATCAGTTGTCTAATTGCGACTGCGGTCCAAAACCCATATTTACCGTTAACGTCCTGAGCTGCTAACATCTCTCTGGTCCGAAGATTTCCCCTCGCCCCAGCTGCAGTGATGGTTGGGGACCGGCTGACACAGACAATTCTTCTGGGTAGGACTAGCGGCCCTCAGACCCTGCTGGTCCTGAGTGGGTGTCCAGCCTAGCCGACGTGGAGGCTAACAGTCTAGCAGTCGACGAGACGGACAGGCGCTGTAACCAGACTTCTATATACAGGACGTCACAAACTAAAGAGTTTATAGGAGAGTTGTAAAGCATAGGACATTCTTATTCAAATGTTTACCTGTATTTACACGGACCATGGCACCTAATCAGGGACTATGTGCACAGGTGTCATGCTAAAATTTTTACATTTTGGTCAAAAAAATACTAATTTTTTTTTTACTAATTTTTTAATTAGTAAACCCACAAAAGAAAGATTAGTTATATCTAGTTTGCTCCCTTGACTGATCTGCCCGGTAGCCCCCCCCCTTCCCCCCTGCCCCCTGCACCCGTCACCTGGATTTGGAGCACGCCGCCAAGACAGGTTCCTGATCAATGGGTGTGTTTGATTTTGGTTCGATTTCTATTGGTTCGAGAGCCAACAAAAGCCCTCTAGGAACCATGGTCGTATTGATCGTGGATTGATCACTGGGATAACGCCCTCCTCTTATCACTAGTGCTCAGATGACAACGGGCAGGGGTTTAACCAATCCCAACCTGCCCCCGAACCGCATTGCGTCCTTCTGAGGGACTATCAGTGAACGCCAAGACCCGACCACTTTTTCGGAACCTGGAGGAGCGGAAGTTCAAGTCAACGTGAACGCTTACAGCAACGACGACGAGACCTCAATTGCAATATCCTAACACACCCAGTAACCCAGAAACTCCACTGCTTACAGCGGAACCCATGAAGTGAAGACCAAGACTTGCCCATCGCACTGCAAGTGAAGCCACCTAGGGAAAATCCCCTGGTGGCTGCTGGTATCACCCCAGCATATTTGTTGGTTGTGAAGTGTCACTGATACACCCTACCTTCTTCCTTATGGGTTGTGATATGGCCCAATCCTAGTGAGATGGTACTTAATCAATATCTCATGTGTGGTTTTTATGTGACAAAGCAAACTACCTGGACTGATCGCAGGTTCTATTGACCCTGACGACAATGTGTATGCTAAATCTAAACACCAAGCATCCCTACATGCGATCCAGGATTCTGATTGGCTAGTCCCAGTCTGTGGCCGTCTGTTTCTTTTGCAATAACAGTCAGTGTATTTGCCAATCACAGACAGCTGGGTCGGAGTAAAACAACAATAGCCATCTTGCTCTATTTTCTGTCGTCTTAAGTAAACGCATACTTTTTTAATGCAAATGTGGGTTGCAAGGACCTTTGGAAGTTCATGTTCACACGCGCAGATCCAGTTCTCAGTATACCCGGCTTCAAGGGCGTACTGCCTTAACCGAATACAAACAGGCGAAAACGATGCATTGCATTGTTGCATTGGTGAGCGTCATGTTCACTCGCATGGAATCCCCTGGTTCGGCAACGCATGCTTTGTATTATGTCTCTGTGAGAATACGCAAAGCATGCACTGCTGATCTTTTGTGTATGTACACAAGCAATTTAATTTGAGTGAACCAAGGCAAAGGTTAACCTAGCTGACTTATTTTATGGTTAGAAATACACATTTATAGATCTGGCGATATAGATATTTCTAAATAGTTTGCGGTAATCCTTAATTTGTGGGTTGTTAGTAGAAATGCGAATAAACTACAGCAGACTGACCTTACTGTTCATAAACAGTCCCGGCTCTGGACTTAGCTTAATAACGAGCTCGGCTGCGCCGTTGTCCGTTATTTATTACCTGAATTCACCGTCTTGACTGTTTTATTCGCCCGTAAAAGTCTCCCAGTTGCAGTTTATTTCTTAAATGATCTGCCATTATGCACTTATTCCATGATGCACCCCCCCCCTGCCCCTCCTTGCCCCCCCACCATGCCCTCTCCCCCCCTTCCACCCCAAATAACCAGGGCATGGTCAGTCAAATGTGGGTCATTGTCGAATCACATGTCTGTCACTTTTTACCTAAGAGGTCAGTCACAGAGCTGACGCAAGGGTGTGCCAATTCACTCAAATTATGTAGAGAATGATGAGAGAGACCAGCCTGCTACTGTGTCATCTCAAAATACTTCACTAATGAAAATCCAGGCCTGGATAATTTTTGAAATCAGTGAAAAGTTGTTGAGTCATGGAAATTATCATATAGTGATGTTGTCACTTCCTCACAACTTCACCGATCCTTCATTCTAATATGGAAAAGTCATGCAAAAGTCATGAAAATTGATTGCCCAGAATCTGCAGGAACCCTGTGTAAATCATCTAAATGACTGAGGGGTGCTCAAATGTACAAGAATCGAACGACCCATGTTCAACCCATGTTCTAGTATGCTACTGTTGATGACGGGGGAAATCTGTAGAGTTGTGTACCTGCAAGAGGTGTAATTTTCGTTAGAGGAGTTCTGGAAGATAGTTTGCACATTGTTTGCGCAACATTGAATGCCAATGTACCCATATGACCTTTGACACAATAGTATAATTATCTTCTTGAAATTGAAGCCATGAGAAAGCCTATTGAACCAGTGATCATTCCTATATCCAGCGATGAGTCAGTTTGTGGACACTTCCAGTGTAGTGATGTATCATATCAGAGGCTAGCCACATGCACTGGTAGTCTGGGAGGGTATAGGCTGCTCTAACAGTGTGCAGAACCTTTTTGCATTTTTCAAGGATCAGCAGTAGGTAAGGAAAAAGTCGGAACGTACCCACGGTTCCATTTTTTTTTTTGCAGTTCAGTAGAGGTTTTGCAGCGGTTTATTTAGCAAATATTGCACAGCATGTGTCTAGGGGCTCATAAATTGTACTTATTTGCCAATAGGAGAGTGAGGCCATTTAATTAAGCGCACTCCCCTTGGGTTCCGACCTCAAACGACCCCCCCTCCCCCTCCCAGACAAATTTCTGGGTGTGCGACTGGAAAAAAATTGATGGTGCTATGGGAGAAAATCTTGTCTCTACTTGGTGACTGGACAGCCCTGAGTGAGCACTGCTGTGCACTTGGAACCGTGAACGACTGGCTTTACGAGAAGACACTGAAAAGGAGGACTTGTATTACCTCAATGACGTCGTAGAGACACTGTCACAAGCCGGGCTGATTCATTCATTTTTTTTTTCATTTAATTTATTTGTTTCTCACCGTTGTGAAATATATACAGTACTACGAGTTCTCGGGCAAATAGAGACCGAATCACACGTGGAAGGAAGTGTCCCAAAACGCCAGTTGAAGGCTCAACAGAGTTAGGCCTCCCTGAATTGATAAAGGGGAAAAACTATTCGAAATTCATATTATTCATGAAAAGAAGGAAGAGTCGCCCTGTAAATAATCATCAATATCGAGGTATATATGGATAACAATTTTAATATTTATAGACATAGTCTCTCATAATTCGCCTTTTGAAAACTGATATGACAAAGAATTAACTATGTTGTTCATTCAGAATTCAGGCTGGGATTCATTAGGGGCTGACTTGGGATGTGACTTGGCATCACAGATAGCATAATCAGGCTAGTACATACATGGAAAGTATCCAGATCATCTGCAATTGGTTCGCCGGGATTGGGGGGGGGGGGGGACAAGTTCCATAGCGGCCAAATATCATCCAGATGTAATGGAACGGACACTGAATAGGCAACATACATGTGTAAGAGTGCGGCGATAATGCTGCACCTCAGCAAATTGTTTCTATGGAGTAACTTCCTCGTTGAGCAATTTGAAGATTTATTCATGATCTGTTTATTTAATGTGGCCTTTAACAGATTCAAAAGGTTATTCCTTCTGAATCTCATCATCCTCTCTCGCCGAAATTATGATTTACCTATACTCCCATAATACCGCTCACCCAACCCGCATCCATGAATCCTATAGCCTGATCCATACATCAGGCATGTAGTTATGGGGAAAAAAAATGCCAGGAGGGGGGCGGGGGTCGATGATGAAGGAAACCTTTCATACACTAGTTTCGGGCAGTGTTAGCGCCAAGGGGAGGGAAAGAGAGATTTCTCTTTCTCCTGCTAATTGCTGGAATCCCTCTCAAAAAATGATATCAAGATGGAAATTTTCTCCCAAACTTCTGGGTTTGGGAGTTGTTCAGTGTTACTGAATACGCGTGTCCCTCTTCTCACTTCTAAGATCCCTCTTGAAATAAATCACAGGGAGGGAATTCCCTCCTTACTAGATTAGAAAGCTTAGCGCCAACATGGGTTTCAGTCCCTGAATATCTTTTCATCCATATTTCTGTTTTCATTCATATAAATTGATAATAAAGTATATAAAAATGGACATTGTAATATATTTATTGGAATTTTGCAAATTTACCGATATGTTTTTCTTTTGCCTCCCGGAGGATGATACATAAATCGGACTATAGTAGTCACTCGCGGAGGAGAGGAGCACTAGTGGTGTTCCGGGGTGGGGTGCATGCCAACTGAGGTGTGTGAAGGTCAACACTGGGGTTGATTTGAGAATCCCTCGAATCGAAGACATTCGCCTCCGCTGTCAATTTTACAGATGCTGATTGGTCAATTTGCCACCTCAGTTATGTCATCGTTCCCCGCAAGTACTTTACTAACCGACCAAATTCGTCCATATGTAATATATCGTTCGGTACATTTTTCAGAATCACTCTGTTAATTCCTCTCATGTTCCACTATGTTTTTGGGCTGTTGAATAGCTATAAACCAACTTAATCCTGTCAGTCAGAAGAGTTTCTCATTTGTCCATTATGACTCTGATTACAATTTTCCAGTTTGTCATAGTATCTCTCACAGCAGTTCTTCTATGGTGATATGGCATTCCCCGATTGTACTATCTCTTCTTCATGAACGAGCAATTGGTTTCTTTCCATTCTGTTCGAGACAAACAGCTTCGCCTCCGAGCTCCTGTATGCATTTATATTAGTTGCCATTTGATATTGATAACAATAATGTTGCCATGGTAGCCTGCCTCGATGCGTGCAAAAGTATTTATCAGTGCAATCATATATAATATGGGTAATATCAAGTGTTGCTTAAATGCTCGGATAAAAAGTTCAGTCGGCCCAGAGAGTCTATCGGGAGGGATAACGGAGCCTTGGTTTCGTTTGATTTTTTTTTATTTTGTTTTGGGGGGGGGGGGGTGGGGGGAAGGAGTGGTTTCCAGAACATTGAAATAATCAGAACTTTGATCTGAATGTTTCTTCGGGAAAAAATGAAATGAAGGAAAGGAGAGGAACCGGGGAGAATAGCACTTTTTTCTAGAATCTGGGATAGTTACTTCACACATATAAACACATTGCATATGGGCCCACCATGCTATTGGCACCACACTCAAGAATACGCACAAAAGTTATCCACGGTTTTCATACGGGTAACAGAAACACACCCATACACAACACGCACACACACACACACAACACACACACACCACAACACACACACACACACACAACCACACACACACAAACACAACACACAAACACACACACACACACACACCGATTTGTACATGCACGTACAATACAAACATATTTAGGTTTGGAGCATATGGAACACTGTGAAACAATATGATGGTTTCCAAGGTCTAAACGTGGCATGCATGCGAGACATGTATGGAGTTGATTTGTAGAGGTATGTGTTACAGAGATTGTGAGATTTAGCTTGAGGAGGGTTTAAGTTCTTGATTTTATTACAGCGAGAGGGAGCGGAATCCATGCATGTAATCGGACACTACAAGCTAGTTGAGGGCCAGAAGAGAGAGCGGAGAGGGATGTGTTGTCTGCCAATTCTGCTATCGCGCCATTCTACAACCGACCATTTTGTGAACAAAGTCACTAAGACTTAGCGATCAGCCGATCATTCGTTGTGTGTATTTACTGGCTCCAAAAGAGTGAAATTGAAAATCCATCTTGGTGAAAGTCCATGTAGAATCGGCTGGTCTGGTTAATCTCGTCTATCAGCTTTTGGGCCGGGAAAGGACAAATTGTAATAAAGTGGCTTGATAGCAAGTTAACAAAACAGCACACCTAAGTAGTTAGGTTGATGTGAGATTTTCGTATGAGAGAGGCCGGGGTGGCAGGTAGTCAAACTGATTAGATTTCTAGCGTCAGTAGTTAATTTGCTAGTAGTCAAAGCACAAGGTCAGTGTCCACGAACCCTTTCGTGGTCAAGTTCGTCTACTTCAGTCCAGGAGAATTAAAACTTACGTCGATAGAGGTCATTTAATGCGTTCTATTTGAATATTTTCGGCAACTTTTTAGCTCTCTTAACATGCTTGAGCCATGTGACTGGGGTTGAGTAGTTTGCTTGAGCCTGTCCGTCCGTCCGTCACTTGATTCAAATGGCTACGTACACATGATTCTAGGACCATGATGAAACTTGTCCAACAATGATATAGCGGGTGCTCACCGAGTTGAAGTCAAGGTCTATCGAGGTCGATTTCGATGAGGTCAAATTTGACAAGATTTGCCTATTTTCAATGTTACAGGGCGAGAAGAAAAATGAAAAACTGTGAAGTTTGATATCTGACCATGTTTTGTGTGAGGATAAACGAAAAACACGTACAAGGGGTCGGAGGTTGTTTGAGACTTTTTTTAACTATGCATGGCAGTATTATTAGGAGGCAGTTTTTTTTTCATCGAAAATTTAGTGCAGGGGTCACATTCATAGTGATTTGACAGGGTGTTTTCTTTGAATTGTTTTAGAATCAGGAGTAAAATACATCTGATTATGAGTATAGGGTGGGGTAAGGCCGAGGGTCAAACCTTCTGAACCTCAGATGTGGGAGAAAAAGAGAAGAGAGAGAAACAGGCCAAATGTTGACTACCACCCCCCAGAAATGTTGTGAATTGTTCTATTTTGACCGAAAATAATGTAGGGGGGGGGTGGTTCACAGAAGAGAAACCTTGAATAATCAGAACTTATGATCTGAATGTCTCCCTCGGGAAAAAATGAAATTAGGAGAGAGGAACCGGGGATGATAGAACCTTTTTCTAGTCTGGTACCTTCACACATATAAAACCACCATGCTAAGGGGCCCACATGCACTATGCACCACACTCAGAATACCACAAAAGTTATCCCACGGTCATACTGGTAACATAAACCACCCCATCACACACACGCACCACCACACCCACCCACACACACACCACACCACTACACACAACACACCACACCACTCACAACACACACAACACCACAACACACACACAGCACCGAGTACATGCACGTCATAATACAAACAATTTATGTTTGAGCATATGAAACACTGTGAAACAATTGATGGTTTCAAGGTCTAAACGTGGCATGCATGGGAGACCATTTGTACCTGGAGTGATTTTGTAGAGATATATTGTTGTTACAGATTATTTTTGAGAATTTCGCTTGAAGGAGTGGTTTAAGTTCTTGATTTTAATTAAACAGCGAAGGAGCGGATCCCTCCATGTAATCGGACACGACAAGCTATTTGAGGGCAGAGAGGGATTTGTGTCATGCAATTTCTGCTATCGCGCATTCTACAACCGACATTTTTTGTTGAACAAAGTCAAAATAAGACTTAGCGATCAGCCGATCATTTCGTTGTGTGTATTTTTACTTACTTGCTCCACAGAGTGAAATCCTCTTTGGTGAAAATTTCCATTAGCATCCGGCTGGTATGGTTATCTGTCATAATCATTTTGGGCATGAAAGACAAATTGTAATATATATTTTTTGTTGATAGCATTTAACAAACAGGCACACCTAAGTAGTTATGTTGATGTGAGATTCGTATGAGAGAGCGCCGGTGCAGGTAGTGTCAACCTGATAGATTCTAGCGTCAGTAGTTAATTTGCTAGTAGTCAAGCACAATGTCAGGTTTCCACGCAACTTCGTGGTCATTTCTACTTTCATTCCCGGGCTATTAAAACTTACGTCGATAAGAGGTCATTTAATAGCTTCTCTTTTGAATATTTTCGGCAAACTTTTTTTTAGCTCTCCTTACCGCTTGAGCCATGTGACTGGTTGGAGGCTAGTTTTTGCTTGAGCCTGTCTGCGTCCGCCGTCACTTGATTCAATTTGCTACTTAACACATAGTTCTATGGACCATGAATGAACTTGTCCCAATGATATAGCGGGTGCTCACTCGAGTTAAGTCAAGGTCAACTAGAGGTCGATTTCGATGAGGTCAAATTTGACAAGATTTGCCTATTTTCATGTTTACATGGGCGAAGAAAATGAAACGGTGAATTTTTTGTATCGACATTGTTTTGTTGATGGATAACAAACCCGTACAAGGGGTCGTAGGTTGTTTTGGATTGACTTTTTTTTTAACTATAGGCATTGGCAGTAGTATTAGGAGTCAGTTTTTTTTTTTTTTCATTCGCAATTTAGTGGCGGCTGTCACATATAGTGAATTTGACAGGGGGTTTTCTTTGAATTGTATTTAGAATCAGTGAGTCAAACTACATCTTATTATGAGTATAGTGTTGGGGTAAGACGAGGGGTTCAAAACTTCTTAACCCAGATGTGGGAAAACAGGCAAATGTTGACTACCACCCCCCAGAAATTTGTGAATTGCTCTTTTGACCGAATAAATTTAGGGGGGGGGGAGGGTGTCACAGAAACTTGAAATACTCAGAACTATATCTGATGTCTCTCGGGAAAAAATGAAATGAAGGAAGGAGAGAACCGGGGATGATAGACATTTTTCTAGTCTTGTACCTCACACATAGAACACTGCCATATGGGGCCCACATGCATATTGGCACCACACTCAAGAATACGCACAAAAGTTATCACGTTCATACGGGTAACAGAAACACACCCCACACTCACCCCACACACACCACACACACCACACACCCAACACACACACACACACACACACACACACACACACCACACACACACACACACACACACCCCCACAACCAACACACCACCCCACCGGGGATGTCCATGCACGTCACTAATACAAACATATTTATGTTTGAGCATATGAACACTGTGAAACAATATGAGGTTTTCAAGCTGAACGTGCATTGCATGTGAGACCCATTGTAACTGGGAGTTGATTTGTAAGATATATTGTTGTTACAGATTATGTTTTGAGATTTCGCTTGAAGGAGTGTTAAGTTCTTGATTTTATTACAGCGAGAGGGAGCGGAATCCATGCATGTAATCGGACACTACAAGCTAGTTGAGGCCAGAGAGGGATGTGTGTCCTGCAAATTTCTGTATCGCGCAGTCTACAACCGACATTTTTGTTGAACAAAGTCAAAATAAGACTTAGCGATCAGCCGATCATTTCGTCTCTGTGTGTATTTTACTTGCTCCAAAAGAGTGAAATCATCTTGTGAAACTTTCCATGTAGCATCGGTGGTATGGCTTAATTCGGTCTAATCAGATTTGGGCAGGATGAAACAAATTGTAATATATATTGCTTGATAGGCAAGTTAACAAACAGGCACACCTAAGTAGTTATGTGATGTGAGAATCGTAGAGAGCAGGCCGCGGTGGCAGGTAGTCAAAGCTGATTAGATTTCTAGCGTCAGTAGTTTAATTGGCTTAGGTAGTCAAAGCACATTCAGGTTTTCCAGCAACTTCGCCCCCCCCCCCCCCCCTGGTCAGTTCTACTTTCAGTCCAGGGCTATTAAAAACTTAAGTCGATAGGGTCCTTAATGCGTATAATTTGAATATTTCGGCAACTTATTTAGCTCTCTTAAACAATGCTTGAGCCATGGGACTGGGTGAGCTAGTTTGCTTGAGCCTGTCCGCCGTCCGTCATTGATTTCAAATTGCTACTTACACATGATTATATGGCCATGATGAAACTGTCCACAATGTATAGGAGGGTGCTCACAGAGTTGCAAGTCAAAGTCATAGAGAGGTCGATTTCGATGAGTCAAATATTTGACAAATTTGCTAGTTTCAATGTTACAGGGCGAAGAAAATGAAAACTAAGTGAATTTTTTGATATCTGACATTGTTTTGTGTGATGGATAAACGAAAACACGACAAGGGGTTCGGAGGTGGTTTTTGATACTTTTTTTTAACTATAGCATTGGCAGTATTATTAGGAGTCAGTTTTTTTTTGTACATTCGAAATTAGTGCCGGCTGTACTCATAGTGATTTGACAGGGTGTTTTCTTTTGAATTTTATTTAGAATCAGTGAGTCAAACTACATCTGATTATGAGTATAGTGTTGGGGGTAAGGACAGGAGAATGAGGGTTCAAAACTTCGACCTCAGATGTGGGAGAAACAGGCAAAGTGACTACCACCCCAGAAAAAGGCGTGAATTGTCTATTTTGACCGAAATAAGGTAGTGCTGGGGGTATAGAAGGATTAAATTTTGTTGATCCCCAGAAATAGCAGAACATGTCAAGAAACAGCCAGAATTGAACAATGCCAGCATCGTATACTCAGGCGGTCACTGTGCGTGGGTAAACAGCTGGAAATGTTATTTTTTTTTTTTCATTTCTAGGATTAAAGAATTCTGACCTCTTCTACACCCTCAGCACCTATTTAACGAGAATGTGGGCTAGCTTATCAACGTAGTAGTAATAGGGATGGCGAAGTGTGCAGCTTACTATTCTGTCAAAGTTAGCAGAACTGGTATCCTCACACTTTTAGTCACCGAATATGACAATAACAAATTTTCCATGCACTCCCGAGAGAAAAAAAAGTGGGAAGGGCTCGTAAAAGGGTGTTTTAGTTTAAGAAAAAAATATGTTTTTCTGTCTCAGAGTGTGAATATAAGTTCGTAGCCTTGCCAGCCTATACATCAATGGAAAGCGAATTAAAATTTCTCATCGAACATTGAGAAGAAATGCAGGATTATCGTGTCAAAAAATCGCATTAAGCCTATTCGAAAAGTTTAGCTGATTTCAAAATTAATGGTTTCAAATTTCTTTTTAAAAATGGTCTCAACAAACAGATTTCATTGAGTTCTGTAGATAGACTACCCAATAATACCAGCGCCATTGCAATAGGAAAAAAGTAGCAAAATCCCTTGCCCTCCCACATTAATGCAAATTGCCAGTGTACAGCTAATGAATACACATGTGCATGTCTCAATCACACCTGCCTGCAGCAGCACATTTTCAGCCCCCACTAGTTTCTAACGCTTTGATCCGATGCACGCATATTTCAGTTCCGTGGTACGGTTAGGGCGCAGCCACTGTCTGAAAGTTGGGGGGGTGGTGGATGTGTGTCATAGCAATTGTGGGGGGGGGGGGCCGAAGCCGTGGATGTAAACGTAATTTTGTGGTGTGAAAAAAGTATTATGTATGGAGGCCATTTCCCAAAGTTGTTGGTCATGACCCCCCGGACCCCACTAGTGGCTGCGCCCGTGTTCAGTTCAGATCGTAAGTTCGAACGCGGGAAGTGATCATAATTTCGGGCAGAGAATAGGCCTCAGATTCCGCACGGCAGGCACCTCGTCCAGGAACCAGTGATGCACCCCCCCCCCCCTCCTTGAGGGTATTCAAAATCAAAGTGAAATGATTCCCAATATTTATTCACAAGTGCCCATTCTCGTGATTCCCGCCAAAATGTGTGAAGAATTCGCGCTCCAACGTGCAACAGGTAATTTCGTCGTTTAGTATATCTTGCTTATGGCGTACTGAATTTACTGGGTAATTTTGAACTAATGACATACATCTCACCCTTTTTTATGACCAAAGACTGGGCTACGCCACTGCATCATCTCCATAAGTCGAGAACTACCGTACTATTTCCTGCCATCCTGGAAGGCCTTATTGTTCTCAACATTTTCTGAACGCTACGCGTCAACCGATGTGGCGCTCCAATTAGATAGTCATTTCATGCCCCTAGAAATAGTCGATCTGCCAATGCGCTCCACTGACAACATTTCTCTAGCTTCGCCACTGAGAAAAGGGGTGTCGTCCCTAGATGGCTATCCAGTTGAAGGGGCCAGGGGGAATGGCGCATCTCGTGTCTCGGACATACTTGATTACTTTTTCCTCTTAGAAGGAAATATATTGTATCAAGATCTTCTTACCGAAAAAGCGTATATTTGCTTCACAAAAAATAGGGGGAGTACACCTCCTCAATACGGCTGTTGTGATCATCATTGTACTAATATCGTTAGACGCGGATACAGGATTTCCCAAGGGGGGGCTAAATTCTTGTTTGTGAGTCACATTACGATTCCCGTGGGCGTAGTCCAGGGGCCCCGCCTTTTGTGCCCTGGCTGTATGATCAGTTCTCTCAATCTGAGGCCTCATTTTCGGGACATTTGCTCGTTATTGTACTTGACAATAAATTCTAGAAAATTAACAAGGACGATTCTATAATTCTGCGCATTGAAACAGACTCTGGAACTATCGATAAGTCCTTGACTATAGGTTCAGTCATTCCGTCGTTGTGATGTTGCGGCGGGCGGGCAACCTTCCGTTTTGCCATACAACATATATTACTGCGCATCGTAAAACGGCGTTTAAAAATAGTAATAGGGCTATAGGTCTGTCATCCTCGCCCTTATGATAGCGCGGCTACTTCTGTGTTGCCAACATTGCCAGTAAACAGACAAGTCCTCTAGGCGTGGGTCGGCCCGCCTTGAGGCCCTGAAGTTCCTAGATGTTCTTTACGCAATTGAGACCATTTGAGAACATTTATAGTGATTTTGGGGATGGCCGAAAATTATTAGGATGACTCATATAATTCGCGGTGCGCCATAATAGAACAGTTTTTAATCTGCACGGTCACTATACCCGGCATCGTATGTCCAAGAATCTTGTAATGAAATTGAAACCCCGTGTAAACAGGTGAATATTATAAGGTATGATCAAGTCGACCGATATTTACCGGACTAATTCACGAAAGGGGGTTTACACGTAAAAATTAAGCGTAGCTGTCGTGGGAGGAGACCGGGGGGGGGGGTGTCGGTTCGCAACCACCCACCACACCCCTCTTGGGTATCGCGCCTGCCTGTAAAGTTGTCCCCGACCTGCTCACCTCAGCCAATGCCACATCTACCTAGGTCATAAAATACGACAGTGATAGAAAATCATGGAATTTTCCTGTGGTACATTAGTAACCACTTATACCGAAGGGCCGGGGTTACTTTGACGTGGTGATAAGGATTTACCACGCGACACGCGTTATTGCAAGCATTGTTTCGTCACCGTGTCCTCCAACCAACGAGCGCTAATAATTCCAGTCCCGTCGGAGGTAATCCGAGTCAATAACTTTGCGATAGACATCCTGTTCGTGACCACCTATCACTGCCGTTGATATGTGGCTACAAGCACCCATACATGCAATAATACCATTACCATCCGCACAGACATGCGTATTTTCTTCAGCGTGTCCGCTTCGGGTTGTGCATGCAGGTTGGTAATCGTAGACAGGAAGAGGGCATACAGCTCTGGGCAGTCTGGGCATAGCGTCTCGATCAAACGCCTCCCCGTTGCCGTTGACGTCACGATTAAAAATCGGCCGCACGCGCAGCGTACCATCGAAAAATTATTATTGTATTGACATAGCATATAGTGACGATATACCAACGATTTTTCGTCCGGGCGTCATGCAAACGTCCCCGTCGGCGTCGCTTTTTTTTCTCCAGTCGCTACCTAAAGGCGATATTGCAATGCCCCTTTGGTTGAATTTATACCCGTGTAGAACGATAAGATCGCACCCGAGGGGGTTTTCTCGTCGTCCAGACAATGCGTGGACGCCTAGTTAAGCGTGGTAAAGTTCAGGCCGATTGTACAGTGTTCACGGGTTTCACGCAGGCTGGCAGTGGAACTCTATGACCGACACAAACATATCATGGGACACACTTTTTCACAAACATGCCCGACTTGTCATTCCCGCGGCGTATGTCGCAAAAGAGACAACCGAAATAGAGGACTTGAGCCGTTTGTTGTGGGCCTGTATCCAAACGGCTAACAACAGTTACATCTGTGTTCCCTAAATACCCCAATTTCGTTTTCTAGTTCGCAACTTTTCACGGGGCATTGGTCTGGGGGAGGGGGGGGGGGTTGAAAAACTCCCTCGTGGCTATGCTTATATACTCAAATAGAAAAATTCGCATGTTACTTAGAAAAAAAATTCAATGCGCGCAAACTGTCGGCCACCGTTCATTGCGTGTTGCTTGGGGGGCCTTGCCATTTGAAGGGAAAATACGTTCGCTACTAATGACTTTGATGCCCATCGTTGTAAGTGCGGTAGGTAACTAAAGGATGATGACGTGGTTCAGCCCGCAGGGTCATAAACTTGACCTTCTGGCTTCTGGACTAGTCAATCAGATCTGGACATCTATGAGGTGTACTGAATATTAAGATGTATATCCTACGACTTCAAGATACGAAAAATCTCAATCACCCTTGAGGGTGGAATCTGATAACCGTGTGATGGGCTGATATATTAGAACCCTCAAATTTACAAAGACTAGAATCTATACCTGCATAAATTTGATCGCGCGAATTGAACTGAGCACAAGTGCGCCGCTACGATCCCAGCTTATAGCAGGAAGTACATTGTGCGCGTAGGCATAGCTGTTTTGTGTGTAGAAACCCATGAATGGGAAGGTATATCTCCGGCAAAGCCCGAAAACTAGCTGAATGGACATATAGTGAACAACTACGTCCATGCAAATACAGTGCGTGTGTGCGTGGAGGGGGGGGGGGGGGAATTGTGCGAAGTTGGCAGAGATAGTAGGTATCGCATTGCCCCTTGAGAAATTGATAATAAGAATAATAATAATAACAACGATTATGTCGAACTCTTATAAAGCGCTCTACCAATGAAGTGCTTAATTGTAATAATACGATCCGGTGTATGATTTGCTAATTTTTGTGAAATTAGTCACAGGAATAGGGGCGGATGGGGGGGGGGGAGGGGGGCGGAGGCACACGACTTTCTGGGGGAACATGTTTCCCCATTCCCCTATTGGCGACGTCCTTTGCTGATGAAGCCTATGTGGGCTATCATGAGAGGCTCGGCAACCTCCGCGATTTGTCCGGGCGGTATGGAGTGCAGGCAACAGGGACATAGGGGTCGGATGTGCCCCATAATATCCAGAGAAACCATATGATACAAGTCAATCGGCACGGTCCGCGCGGAGCCCACTGTACCCCTTCAAAATCAAAATCAGAAGCCTAGGCTGCTGGTAAATAACGTCCGCCGCGTCAATCCAGAGAAATTTTGCTCTATTATAGTTCCCATGTCCTAATTTCTGACAGATTACATTTTCGGGTAATAAGATTTCAGGCAAAGCACTCTCTGATAGCCCCCCCCCCCCCCCCCCCCCCCCTCCCTACCCTCACCATGTGGGTACCCGTTCTCCATGGAAGTCAACAGATGACCTGGTCTTATACATGTATGATTATGACAATCTTTCTTCAAGGAGCCTATTGAAAAGATGGTTCTCAACAGAACTAGAAGGCGACTGACACGCCTTTCTTTCCTAACCTTCACCCGCACTTGCCACCCCACCCCCACCCCACTCCGCGTTGGCCTGGCGCTCTCCTTCAATAGCTGGTGTTCACTTGACTACCCCCTCTATTATAGCGGGCATGCGGGTGGGAACGTACTATCCTGTGGGCTGTACGTCTAATACTGAAAATAACACCCCCATTGTTAAAACTGGGTCAGCTTGGGTATCAAATCTTGATACACAAACAAATCAACTCGCCAATACAATTAGCAACTTGTTATAGCCGATCAGGACAACACAGCAATAGCCACATAGGCTACATAGGCTAGTATGTTTTCGATTAGTTGCTATGTAAGCGAAAAGAGGAAACTCCCTTTTCTATTACGTGGCATGTGCCTGTCAATCATTCTTTATTTATAAACCTTTACCCAATAAACGGGCTCAATGGTAAACTTTGTCAATGTCGGCGCTGTGGATCTATCAGTAGCTTAGATTGGTGAAAACAGGCGAGCCCCCCGAATCCGAGTGAATGATTGGACGGTCGAGGTGTGACCTCAACCAGGTTGCATACACTCAAAACACTGTCCACGTTCCACGTTTACACTTGTCTTCTGTGGGCTAGCCGGTGCCTTGGTATAAATTTCAACTGGCGTTAGTCGTCTGGTGTCTCTCTCCGTTTGATGGTGTCAGAAAATAAACTTATACCAAGGATATTTCCAATTTTTTCTGTAGGATTCATTAGTTCTACGCCGATCAGTCCAGTTTTTCCGTTAGAATTTCTTCGATCCGTTGAACGCCCGAAAAGGCCCAAGAAACTCCACACACACACAGTCACGATGCGTTGCTCACGTTGTAATATGGCTACTTAGCACATTATTCATTGCCACATCATATGCTTGGCCAGCCAGCAGAAAGTGCCAGAGTACTGAGACAAGACTCAAATTGAAGTGGTCAGGACATTATGTAGGCGATGGACATGACCATAATGCAGGTTTTTGATATGATCACGATGCTGCTTGCGGAGAAGACCTAGGCCAAGACTTTCGAATCCTTGACGCCGGAGGAGAGCAGGAGGAGACTTGGGTAACTTTCTTCAAGAATCCTCAGTTACCAAAATGAAGTCGATATCAAAGTAATTTGGAATAACTAAACATCATGTAGCGAATTTTTGCTCTGTCCTCTCTCAAATGGTGCACAACTGCCATCGAGCTAAAATACACTGTTCTAATTTTCGCTCCAAGTTCATGGTTTATTGTAGGCTAGATGTACACTTCTTGATTTCATCCCTGTCTGTTTGATTACATCATATCAACTGGAATGTGCACAATATTTTCACATCATTGTGGCCTGTCCTGTTAACGAGAGGCCAGCTTAATGGATCACCATCATGTCAGTGCGGGCCTAACAGTATTTGTAATGTCATTGCACTGGAAATTGTAACCTTTTTGCAGTCAAAATACTCACTTCTGTGGCATGTGTATGGCGATTTTCCTGAATAGGTACAAACTATCGATGAAAAGTCCAGGAACTAGCTGACTGGGAGGGAATGTATGTGAAACTTCCGAAATTCCAATATGTTTGACATGCTTGTTTGTTTTGTTTCGTTTAATTGTTACTCAAGACATACAAAAGACAAATTACGAATAACAAAAGTGAGACTTAACAATACAAAAATGAAATGAGTAACTGGGGCCAAACACATTAGGTCGAAATAAATCAGGAAAAACCATCCTTGCTACTGTACAGAGTTAGCTCTTGTTTTACCTAGTGAGGCCACGGGTGTATTATGTATTGGAGTGTACAGAATCTCAGATCTGTGAAAACAAATGGCTGGTGTTGTGGTGCAGAAATATGTATAGACGTGGTTTGCCAAAATGCCAAGGGTTCCTGGTAAGATCAGTTCTGCTGTTTTGTGTTAGCCTCTCTGATCCCCTCAATATCGCTCAATATATTTGCGGATTGCGAACAGCACTGCAGGCACGGTTAGAACTAAACCCCAAATTTTGTCCATGAAATGCATGAGGATTATGTTCTGAATTGGATTAAAGAAAGTTTAACAACTGGGAAAGACCTTTCCCAGTGATCTGGCTGTCCCAATTTCTCAAATTTATTTGTAGGCCTACTCCGCGTCAGTCAGTAATGGCGCCTCGCTAAGTTAGTTGTGGTCAAATTAATTTGTAATGGACAGATTGGGCACTGCCCACCTTTGTGTGGATATTGCTTTCAACATCTAAAGAAAAGGTATTCTTGACGCACAGAAATGAATAGTTTCCTAATGCCCCATGGCCACCATACAAGCTTTCAGGGACTTGTAAGTTTAACAGTAAGTGTAATGTACAGTACTTAAAATGAAGAGAACCCAGACGATATTCATAACCAAGTAATTTTTATACGATACAATTTTCTTTGCAGTCAAATTGTTGACAGAATTGACAAGGACAAAGATGGCTATGTAACAATAGATGAGCTGCAACAAAACATAGAAAAAGGCAACAGGTACGGTATATATTCTTTTCATGTATATAAGGGGGAGGGGTAATGGTAGATTAGCAGCAATTCTAGGTTTCTTGGAGATTGTAGTCTTCCAGGTCTTTCTTTCTTGCTAGACGCATGGTTTCCACCACGCCGGGTGGCACCGGGCGGTGCTACCCAGCTCTCAAAATTTCCGCCCCGGTATTCAAGGTCAATTTCAGCCTATATGCCCGGCACAAATTCCTTAACCTAACTGAATGAAAAGATCCTAGGAACATTCGTGATCCAAAAGAAAAAAACAAAAGTATCTCAGGGGAATTTTGAGGATCAATCCTTTCTAAATGCCACTATTTTGCAGTAGGCACCATTTGAAAAATTCTTATAGGACGCACCCTCTCCCAGGAGGCGCATCACTGTCACAAATTACCCAGCTCTGAAAATGTCTGGTGACAGTGTACAGTAAACTTATGGAAAATTGAATTGCCTTTGCAAAAGGTGGTTCATTTTCTTCAATGTTTGGTACAGATATGGGTGGTTGAACAGTTCTCTCTCCTTCACAATGGAGCACAGAGGTTTGTCCAAAAAAAAAATGGGAGGGGAGAAGGGGGGATTTGTCCCAGGGGGATTAGCTGTGTAGAGAAGAACAATGTCAATGGGAGCATGAAAGTGGTGGTGCGGAACTTTAATCTCTTTGACACTATACACAATCATGATTCAAATATTATTTCCTGAACATTTTCTGTTGATCAATCTGTGAAGAAAATAGACTTGAATGTGAAATTTTGTTGGTGGTAAATTCAAAGCCCACCGTTTCCCATAAATTCTGAGAGAATTCTCTTTTAAAATCATAGTGGACTGTTATCTTTCGTGGGTCCTTGGTGGCAGTCTCAAAGAATCTTTCCACATTATGTGCCCCTCTGAATGGGTAGGAAAATACATGTAGTTCCGAGCTTGCATATTATAGCTGAAATACAGTACCTTTTTAATTTTAAATGGTTGGGTTTCAAATTAGATTGCTATGTGAGTGCTGGTGGTCACTGTGCAGTAGTTCTTCTGTTTTAGAGTAGAGTATTGTACAGGTCTGTTGTAGTTCTGTGAAACAGCTTCTTTCCACACATACAGTAGGCAGAAACAAACAGGTACAGTGAGAAACTCTACATGCTATTAGCAAACTTTTTAAATATTATTAATATAGTAATATCAAAGCGCTTTACACAAACAGAAAGCAAGAAGGAATACCAAAAAAGCAAAAGACTAATGGCAAAAATACAGTAATTACTTGAATGAAAAAGGCCTTTGATAGTTCTTCAAATGGTCCTTGAAATTATCAATGTTCGTCACATGCGCAGAAAGACAGGCAACAAATTCCACAAGGTAGGCGCAATAGAGGAGAAAACTCTTATCTCCATACAATTTAGTCGTACCCTTTTTTAGCAACCAGAAAATGCTGCGAAGAAGATCGCAGAGATCTAGAGGGAATATAAGTAACAACTAATTCAGGACAAGTAAATAGGAGCAAGGCCATTAAGGCACTTGAATGTGAGAAGAATAATTTTAAACTCGATGCGGAATCTGACAGGGCGCCAGTGAAGCTTTTTCAGGATGGGAGTAATGGAATCGTGTTTTTACTTGAGTAACTGAACGTGCAGCAATATTCCGTATTCTCTGTAGCTTATCCAATTCCTTGTTCGCAATGCCATAAACCAGGCTAAGTATTTTTAGAGGATACCTATTAATGAGTGAAATTGAATCACATGTATGTAAGCTACTGTACAACAGCTCCTCTAAAGTTACTCATTCTCATTTCCGTATCTTTTAGTCAATCTGGGGGCAGAGTGAATCTCATTGCAGATTAGGGGCAGAAAGCAGCCATCTATTGCATTACGGGTATTGAACCAAGAGGACACTTCTCTGCATTTCTACAACGGTTACTTTATCTTCATTCATTCATGATCATAATTCATACACGATCAGCCTTTTTTTGGGGGGGTCATTCCGAAGCTTCTGGAATCTTCCCCCCCCATTTCTTGTCTTCTTATGTGTCCTGTCCACAATTACCGTATCCATTCTAACAGAACCATGTATGTACAATGCGCGACTGCAACGATTGGTCGTGGACATTCATTAGAACACGAGTGCTCGAAAACAAGCACATGTACTGTACATGTATGGGATGGATGCCGTATACTGTACAGTTTGTACTGACAAAATGAATGAGAACAGTTATGAATCTAAGCAACAAAAAAAAGATATCACATAGTCAGTGAAAAAAGGCCGTACCAGTGCACCACTGTACTTTTTATCAGGGCATGAGCTTCTATTGAGTGAATACGGTATTAAAGGCAAACTCCAGCCTTTAAATTAATACTTTTTTGGTGTTATATTGTTATGAGAGAGAATGAAAAATCATTCAAATATACACTTTGTTAAGGTTATGCATGTTCGGTTGGGGAGATATGGCCTCTCAAATTTCAGTATTTTGCTGATTTTGAGCATGGCAAACTTTTCATGATGTTATAGCTACCAAATTATAGAGGAAAAGATATATTTCTCAACCTTTTCTGTACAATTGGTAGATAGACATCATCAACTGTTGCCAATTTCCAAAATTGCCAACTTAGCAGTGATAAATTAATGATCTTTAAAAATTTGTAACTTCATATTAAACCGAACATGCTATGAACATGAACAAAGTTTGATTGTCATGATTTTCAATGCACAATCATAAGACATTTAAATATATTTTGCTGGACTTGTCCTTTAAATGTTTGTTTTATCGCATGCCTTTTTCCAGCCATGTATATATCATCTGGTTTTGTACTAACCCATCCATGTTTTTACTTCTGTTCTGTAGAAACGCTACATTTTTGAGGACGTTGCTGGCCAGTGGAGGGCGCACAACCAAAACGCTGACGAAATCCTAACGTGGGACGAATACAATGAAACAACGTATAGTAGTCTCACTGGTAGGTATTCGGCACAAAATCCTGCAAAGACCCTCTGATCAGAAAAAAAATGCTACAGGATAAGGATTACAGCTCCCTTGTTGTATACAGTAGTTGCCAAAGCTTTCAGAAGAAATGCTCTGGCATACAAAGTCACCTGGAGTAAATAAAGTAGTCTACACATGACAGTATGCTATATTCTAGATTCCACAGACTTCCTTTCCGACAAAGTAAGGAAGATTTCCCTCCTCTAATTGGGCTGTCAAGCTCATTAAAAACCATGAGTTTCCGTTGCTCCAGGAAAGCACATGCTTGTACAATACGTCCACAAGTATACCGCTTCAAGCTTCCCAGCGAAGCTTGTACAATTGGAAAGAAAACTCATAGTGGGAACCAAATGCCGGAAGATCTGGACTGGACATTTATAGATAAGCCCTCAATCGTTCTCTGGCAATCATATATTAGTTCTTGTACCCTTCTAACTGCTTCATTGGGTTTTTCTGCAGCAATTTTTGTTTCGGGGACATTCCGTTGGTGCTTTTTTTCATTTTCACTGAGGCCTACGGGGTTCCTTGCCTCAGAGCGCCTCCTTATCACCTCAGTGTGTGATTTGACCTCCATTGACCTGCTTGTTTGTACCCAGCAACCGCGCCAGGAGGAGCCACTCGGCGAGCGTTTGGAAAATTCGGGACTACAATAGGGATGGCGTGCTCACTACTATCGGGGAGTACGTCTACATGGCATACGGGCTCCTGTTTGCCGGAGAGGGTGAGTTTTGTGGGTCCCTGATTTGAAGAAATGTCCAGCAACATCTTTGGATTCAGCAGAATCCTCATCCACCCTGAGTTATACCACACTGTAGTTACTGATTGTTAACCTACATTGCCCCTTGGTGACACCCCGATGTCAAGTACAGCAGCCGTGCCCTTGACCAATATCTGCCAGAGGTTGCATCACGTTGCCTTACAACATTGTCCCCTTTGAATACAGGGTTGTGTCATACCAAAAGTTTACCTGCCCAATATGCATTGTGGTGTGATTCTTCACATAATGGGAGTAATGGAGAACAGTTTGTAGCTTGTTTGTCTGCAATCTTTTTTTTTGGGAGGGGGGGGGGAGTCTAATTAAGGGTGCAGGTGGATATTTTTGGCTCTGTCCTGTGCAGACCTCAACATGAGCCATTGCATAAATTACAGCAACCTACATTATGATACTTCCCTTTGCTGTCCGAAAGCATGTAAATTGTGGATCTCCCACTATCGGGAGCACTCCATGGTAAAAAGAGCAGATGGGGGTAATTACAGTTACGATGCATCATCCTGCCCAGGCTGAGGCACCATCCTCAAGGCCATTATCTGAACTCCAGATACAAATCCTGAATAATAACAAATTTGGTGCCTTCTGTCAACCATTAAGTCACACTTTCACTGGATTACAGTAGTTAGCTGAATAGCCCACCTGGGGAAAATATCAAAACGATTCCCAGCACTTGAAAAAAAAGGGAAAACCAGTCTGTTGTATATTGGATTTGAATTCTAACCAGTTAGGAAGTCAAGTAAGGGCTCGCGAATAACCCTGGCGGTATCGACGACATAATTCACCTTCTCTAGTGTTCGATATATCGAGACATGTTGGACCAATCCCACCTGTACGGGGCCGCCATTTTTTCGTTCCTCGCGAAGGAAGCTCAGTAAAATCCAGGTTCCGACCACTCCTTGGATTCTGGAGGAGCAGACCGTTCAACCTGACTGTGTCAAAATCGACCAACGAGACCTGTAGCAAATATCCTGTAACAACGCCAAGTAACCCCAGAATAAATTTTATTACAGCAGAGGAAGAAAGAAACAGTGACTGCTGGATTTCGAACCCCTAATGTTCGCTTGCAAAGTGTCACTGTACCTATTCCTCATATATCACCTACCTAACACTGTACAGAGTTCCCGCCCAACGCGTTACTGTTGTAAACTCTTTGTCGCACCTTTTCTGAATTAACTACGGTTGGTTCCCCAGGCAGTGACCATATTGTTTTGAATGCGCACTGGATGAATTCACAGTAGGAGAAAAACGGGGATATATCTTTTATTTCAACGTCTTTTCATATTTCCTCCAAGAAGTATTGAAGTAAGTGGGACCACTGATAGCAAAAAGGATACTACTTCAGTCAAGCTATCACTATACCAATTCTCAGTCAGCTATTTTAACGCTCCCTCATCTGCCCAGCTGTTGATTTATTTGCGTCAACAAAACTATGTGAGCCTTGCGGAATTTGAGAATTTTTTTTTTAACTTGTAAATATCTCTGTGGTATTGCCTCTCACCATACGATAATACAGTGACCGCGAGTATAAACCGTAGCTGCGCAAGCCTTGTCTGTCAGCAAGTTTCCTTAAAGTGTGAGGCAGGCTTTACTCAAGCTGGATATAATTTATTAGCAATTTCTCCTCTTCCATTCCAGAGGATGAACTCATTCAACTGGAGGAGAACGAGAGGATGGACTTCAGGAAGATGATTCCGCCGGGACAAGAAGAGGTGGCAGATCGCCGACCAGAATGGAGACGGCTCGCTCAACATGGAAAAGAGTTCAACTCGCTTCCTCCTCACCCAGGAGGAATCGAGCATATGAGGAGCCATCGTCATCGAAGAGACCCTGGAAGACATCGACCTGAACGGGGACGGCTACGTGGACCTGGAGGTACATTGGTAAGTGAACCGAGGCCGAGACTAGATTCTCTCTCGACTAACCCTACCTCACTCCCTGCAAACCCCCGCTCCCCCTGGGCAGGAACAGACTGTGTCTAGTGTCAGGATCCTTGGAGGAGGTTGGGATAGTGGAGGTTTTTTGTGTGATCGATGACCGACAACTGAATTTTTCAGGGCATATGGGGCGCCTCTCGTCCACCATGCCTGGGACAGCTGCTTGGCTAAGACGAGTTAGTGTCATCTTCCTTGGGGATTTACTGCTTCCCTCCACCGTATGTCAAACCATGTCACTGTAAGTGATTACCAGCATCATCAACCTGAATGTAGATGGGTACAATGGTTGGAGTGATTCTCCCTGCACGAAAGAATAGATATCTGCCTCCCTCCATTCATCATGGAGGCATGTAATGAGGAAAACTATAAAAGACATTGATTGTCGGTGAGCATTTACACAAGCTATTCTCCCTAATATTAAAATTAGCTATTAATTTAATCAACCTTCCTGTTATCATATAGCCATCACTCTCAAATGCATCTTGCTCGTCGTTTTTCATAGCTTTAGGCATGGGTCATGTCCAACTTGAATTGCTTCCAGACTAATAACGAAATGGCACACGTGCTCACAAGTTTAGGCTGACTTACTCCAGCAACGAGGGGTTCGCACGGTGGTAGAGCACCCTTTGTCGACACCCGGTTTGAATCCCGGTCGCTCATACCACATACGTCTCAGGGGTGCTCGACAATGATACGTGTAGCAGGGAAAAAGAGTGGGCAAATTGCTTGTCTATCTGTGATTGATTACCACCCCCACCTCCCGACCTCGCTGTTGAGGTACCTTCAAAGGCAAGTCCTCGTCCGTGTCCGGGGAACGGATTTGCAGCTGACAACAAATGCAGTATACAG
Source organism: Sclerodactyla briareus (assembly GCA_026419785.1). NCBI lineage: Eukaryota > Metazoa > Echinodermata > Holothuroidea > Dendrochirotida > Sclerodactylidae > Sclerodactyla > Sclerodactyla briareus. The sequence continues at coordinate 338,558 of JAODTK010000666.1, read as the reverse complement.
GTTCATACCTTCTGCTCGACAGGTAATCCTGAAGAGAGGAAAAGTATTGGCCGTTGAGCTGGTTCCCGAGAGTGCATGCTTTCTCATGGGAAAACAAAACACTGCATGGCAATTGAGCAACTTGAGACCGTAATGCCCTGGTACTCACCAAGTGGGATTTTTATTTATGTACGTACCTAGTGCTATCACATTATATATCCCTTCCTTGTCGTTGTTTTAGGTGACATGTTCAAGCCAGAGAGAGAGGGGAAGCAAGAACCGTCATGGGGTGTCCGGAGCGCGAGCATTTTGGCCTCTACCCCGCGACCCCGGGACGACGATGGGAAGATGAACCAACGCGGAGATCGGCGAGTGGATCCTGCCATCGGATACGACCACTCCGAGGCCGAGGCCAAACATCTCATGTACGAGGCTGATGTTTGATAAGGTGCGTACCAGGGAGTGGGATCCGATTGGGAGATCCTGAGTCGTGTGATTAACGTTGTGAGTAGGCCACACGTTTGATGTACTTTTGATGAGGTTGGTGTTGAGAGCTGCGTACTAGAGGGTGAATCTGATTGTTTGTTCTGTGGTCAGTGATTTGCCTACAAGATATGTCAAGCATCTTATATACAAGGTACATGCTGGGTAACACTGATTAGCAGCCTATCCAAACCGGCCTGTGAGCCTGATTCTGTCCCGCTGGGTGTCCCACACAAAGTACTGGTTCCACGAGCAGCTATCTCCTGGAACTCCACTCGACCATCATATATGTACACCAAAACCAATTGTTCATTTCTCTCTTCAAATATAGATAATCTCTTTTTTCGATTGTTCAGTGCGATTTTCAATGTCTCAGCATATACAATAGAGTGGCTACAACGGATTATTTATGTTACAGTGTTTGGACCTACGTTCTGCTGTGTCAATAACGCATCAACTCAAACTTGGCCCACGAGTATGTTGCAAATTTTTGGAACCCTGGCCCCGGACTGTAAAAAGGCTGGCCATACCTGGATTAGACCCCCAACTCTGAACCACACAAATAGGTCACAAAATATCCTGAATATCTTATTTACGAGAGCTCATGGTAACGGGTATAGCTTCGATCTAACTGGATGATGCTGGGGTGCACACAAAAACAGTCCTCATTGATTCCTACGCTGATGTTTTGCATGTGGAAGTCATTACATACCGGGTGATTTGTACATCATGTATGGCATATCATGGTAAATGGTGTATCCCCCCCCCCCCCCCCCTCCCCCCCCCTCCCCTCCCCTCATATGCAACACTTGTGGTTGAGGGCACAGTACACAGATAATGCCCCGAGGCCTATCCGACTGACCTCATTAGGTGATTGTAGACCTCCGGTCAGTCCGGTGAGGGAATGTACTCTGATCCCCACTGTATGCCTGGGGGGATGCCAGCAGGGGGTCTGGGGGGTCACATACCGCCATTGGGAAGTATCAGCTGCTGCTCCGTCCGAGAATTTTGGTTTGGAAAATTGCTTTTCAGTTGGTAATTTCAGAGGTAGCTCGTTGGGGAGCAGGGACCACCCAGTCGTCAAGCATGCACAGATCCAGGAATACACCGAGCTATATTTGAGAACAAATTATGAGTAAAAATATGTGCAGAGAAATCTGTCCCGGCTTCGACTGGGAATTCACGCAAGCACAGCTGGGATGTTTGATAGGTTACGCTCCTCTGTAACATGTATTAGTAACCCTTCTCTGCCAAACCTGCCCCCCCCCCTTTCCTTCCTCCTCTATTTGCAGGTGGCTTAGCTAGGAATGTAGCTCCTCTGCTAGTCCTGGACAGCTGTCGAGAGTCATAATCTGAGTATCGTCTAATATCCAGGTTTTTTTCAACTAGGGCAACACACACTTTGCGAAGGGTGTTTTATCTCTGTGATGTGTGCTTCCATACATTCACTGGCTTAAGATTAAGAATTCAGATTCGGATTTATAGTCTTGTATCAAGGCAGCGCCTCTTTTACACACAGGACTTAATCCCCTGGTCATTAGTAACTTGATAAAGACCTTGCCCGCACGACCCAGAGTGCACGTTCGCTCAACGACCTGACTACAACCCCCCTGGCAGCCACGCAGCGCGCCTCCTTCCGTTTCCTGGCAGGTACCCAATTTTACACGTGGGTAGCGTGAGACCATTCGAGGAGACATACCTTGTCCTAACCCAGCACTACGGAAAACCTCAGGCTTTCACTGGATTTGAACCTCCGGCAATCTATTGATCTTAAGTCCGGACTCTACCGACTGAGCTAATCCGCCTCCACAGCTAATCCGCCTCCGGCTTGACAGAAATCTCTAGTACATGATCGCTATAGAGCCTGTCGCACGCAAGAAAGTTGGGATTTTCAGTTGAATTTCCACAGAGGGGAGGAAGTTGGTCGTGGGATTCCTCCACAATGTGTATGCACTGTGGTAGATAGACAGAATGGGTTGAATCGGCCGAGTTGGCTCCCCTGATATCACCCTCCCTCCCTCTCTTATCTCCGCTCACAGGACGACAAGCTCTCAATCAGGATGTGATGGCCCATACGACCTCTTCGTCGGAGCCAGCCACCGCCGTCGGGGAGTCCTGACCAGACCGACGAGTTCTAGACTGTGCCGTCGGCCGCTCATCCCATCCTGTGAGATGGAAGTGTGATGAGGAGAGTTGGAAAGAAAACTAGTTTATTTAAAACCTGAGCACACCTTATGTGCCTGAATGGTGCTATATGTATTTAGGTTGGGGGGGGGGGGGGTGCTCTCCTTATCCACAGTAATTGGCAACTGGGTTGGCATCATTCTCCAACAATTCAGAATACTGCCCCAGACAATAAAAACACAGTCAAGTTTAGATCATAAAGTTCTAAGTACTTCAATCACATCTGGAGTTGGCACAGTAACTCCAGTATCTCTACTCTATACAGCCCCTGGGGGAAACATAATAACAGGGATATGTCATATATATTCAAGTTTGAACTTTCTCTCTCTGACCTGATTTTGCACAACAGTGTGTGTCGGATCTTGCCCACATTTTTGGCCATCCCCTCTGTATTATCATTATCTACTGCCAGTGTGCGTGTGTGTGTGGGGAAGGGGGGGGGTAGTAAATGGCCAGTTTGGTCTGAATTCTGTAAGGTGTACATACTGATGTGAATTTCCTTTTGAAACTTGGAATGGTGCATCACAATCTTCTGAGGCTCTGCAGACTGAACATGTTCTTCTTTGAGCGCTGCATTCTGAGCTGGCTTCTGCATGCTACAAAATGAATATGACGAATGGCATTCGTTCTTTCTGTTGCTGTCCGATATAAGCTTACCATCATTGCCTTCTTGATTGATGATACGTATTTGGTTGATGCACCATCTATTTTCATGGCAGAGCCTAGTTTGGTGTACGTGTTCCAGTCATCCGTCAGTCACACATCCTATAATAGCAGATCCTTGTGCCTATCAGTTTTCTAGCACCCTACATTTCACTGTATGATGCTCCATTCTGTAGTTATGTCCATAGGTTTACTGACTCTTCCCCCCCCCCTCCCCCCCTCCCCCCCCCGCCAAGAAGTGGGGTATGTCCAAATCCGAGAAATTGAACAAATAGACATAGCCTGTATTTTGTGAAAATTTCAAACTCTTGCCAATAAGTAATTATTATGAACTAAAATATAGTTGGATTTGTTTCTGTGACATTATGTTGAATATCAATTTTTTTGGTTGTCAGCGTGCTATTGTGATTACTATTGGAAACCCTTGCAACCTGTAACATTTACATGGCACGTAAGTATCATTGAGCCTTCACACAAGCTCATAGCCTCATAGGACTTACTCACTGGGTTTGCAACCTTCCGTCAGCAGACCTTTGCAATGGAAAGATCGGTGCTGCCAAACTGATTCATTTTCGCTCCTGGCTAGACTAATAACCAGAGAAAAAAATTATTCCCGGTAATTCCGAAATTTGATATTTTTTAATTCAGGTGGCAGATCCTGAACTAGTTACTCAAGTTACAAGTAGTAAGGGTTTGTACTTTTATTAGTGCCTAGTTTTCTATCACCTATTCTTTTATAGTGCACTTTTCTGTATGTGATAGGTTGGTTTCGTTTGAATGAATGTTTTTCAGTTGAAATGCGTTGTGTTTAATATGTTTTTTAATCTGTAAATTGTGTCATTTTTGTTTCCTAGTTTCTGTTATTACCCCTTTTTTTTATAAAGTCGCTCGAGTTAAAATATTTTGATAGCGAGTAGAGTGTACTGGAAGATTAGCTTCCTAACATTGTTAGAAGAAAAAGATGGTTGGAAAGACCAATGACAAACACGTGTTTTATTTATTGAATAATTATTGCTTTTTCGACAGAAACTAGTTTGTTTCGCCTGAACTTTGTTCAAGGAGATTCATAGTGATCACTTTGTTGTGTGTGTGTCTGTCTGTCCGTCTGATTGCAGTTCGATATCTCTAAACCGTGAAAGCCGTCATGCTGAAATTTTGTGTCCACCCCTTTTCAGCCCAAAGACCGTACTAATTTGGTAAATTTGCATATTTAATGAAACTTGGCCCTAAAGCTTTGTACAAGTTATCTCTTTGATCGATAGATGCACTTGGTGAGGCAGTTCTGTATATAACAACAATGACGCATCGATGTTCCTCTGCCCCTTTGTATCATTTGTCGATCTAAAATCACTGCATCTTGTTAGGCAATTCTTTGCAAAGAGTAAGTTGCTTGAGTTTTGTCCTCCAGTTGATTTTTCACCTGAGATGTTTCTTGTCACATAGTTTTTTCGCTAATTCGATAATTGCCGGGAATGCTTCTGCTCCGACCTCGCCGCGTCGCAACTGCAAGTACAAAAGGCACCCAGGGACGAACGTCAGTGACTGCTGGATCTGGAACTCGGAATATGTTTGCTTGCGAAGGGTCACTTCTTCCACATGGTTTTGGTAACGGTCGGGATGTGCGATGTCCAGCCCAATATGGGAGGCTGCCCGATAAAGGGTGGTTAAAACCCTGTACTATTATAAAATTTTTACTGGATAGACATGGCAGCCTGTAATTCTTTTAAAAAAAACTCCCCCTGTGCGAGCTACACTGAAGAATCGAGCATAATCATTTGTATGTGTAGCATCATTAGAGCAACATACATTTTGTGTTCTTCTGACTACAATCAGGGAAAGCTCTGGAGACTACTTCTAGGTAGAGCAACCTGAATGTGGAAGTGCCAGTATATGGGCATTGAGGGTCGATGCAGGAGTGTGATCGACTTCCACATGGGTGGCAGGGACATTTGTTCCCTTGACAAAGTCCGAGGAATCTATGCAGTCATTTACCATTTGCATTGTGTATGTGTGGGTCGTGACGCTAGCCTTGTAAATACGATAACTCGACCCCACTTGGATGAACGAAGTTCATACTTGGTATTGGGGTTCCCCATAATGATACATGATCCTATTGTTTTGAGGTCCGGTCAAAGTTCATCTGAAGTCACGAGAAGCTCAAGTCTGAAAATCTTGTGATAATTCGAGAATCTTGGTCCGATCGGGTTGAAATTTGTATGCAAGCTTTCTTATGGGGGAAAAAAGTACAGAGGCTCCTTATTTTGTTGCAACCAGAGGTTTGGATTTTGGAAAAAGGGGAATTTATGAAAATTGATAATTTGGCAAATTTCAGCTTCGCTTTTACCACGATAACTAGATCCCATCTGGATGGATGATGCTCAACTTGGCATATGGGGTCCAGATCAAAGGCCTCGGAGGTGAAGCGTGGTTGCGGTCCGAAAATCTTGTTCCGATCGTATTGACATTTTGGTATGCAGCTTTCTTATTGGAGAACAAGAACCCTAGCGGTTTTCGGTGGTAGCCAGTTTAGGAGAAAATTGGGATATTTCGTTTTCGAAAATTGATATTTTGGCTAACTTTAACCCTTGTTAACAAGATCTCAATTGCATGGATGCAGTTCCATACTTGGTAATGTATTAATATATATAGTACCTATGAGTACTACCATAAATACTATTGTTAAATCTTGTGAGCATGTGAAGTTGACATGCTTAGCTGATCAAGTCCGGATAAGTCAAGGTTATCACTTAAGCCTTTTTCGACTTTGTTTTTTGAATTCTGACAAAGTCAAGGATCTGTACAGGTCATGACAGTGTTGGTTTGTGTTTTTTGTGTATGTGATGCCTGCCTTGTAACCATGATAACTAAACCCAACCTGGATGGATGAAGCTCATACTTGGTATGTGTGTTTCCCCATGATGAGTACATGAACCCTATTGTTTTTGGGGTCAGGTCAGAGTCCCACGAGGTCAAGTCTGAAAACCTTGTAAACACGATAAGTCCAGAATGGTTGGTCTGATAGGAATGAAATTTGGTGTGTAGCTTTCTTATGGGGAGTATGAACCCTATTGTTTTTGGTATGGGTCGGGGGTGAATTTTGTCAAAAATAAAAAAATTGTGAAAAGTCAATATTTTGGCCAATTTTGGCTTGTAAACATGATAACTCGACCCCGCCTGGATGGATGAAGCTCATACTTGGTATGTGTGTTCCCTATAAGAGTACATGAACCCTTTTGTTTAGTGCTCATACTTGGTATGTGTGTTCCCTATAAGAGTACATGAACCCTTTTGTTTAGTGCTCATACTTGGTATGTGTGTTCCCTATAAGAGTACATGAACCCTTTTCTTTAGTGGTCAGGTCAGAGGTCAAAGTACTGAAAACCTTGTAAACACGATAAGTCCAGAATGGTTGGTCAGCTCGGGTTGGAATTTGGTGTGTAACTTTTTTATGGGGAGTACAGGAACCCTATTGTTTTTGGTATGGGTCGGGGGTGAATTTTGGTCAAAAATAAAAAAATTGTGAAAAGTCAATATTTTGGCCAATTTTGGCTTGTAAACATGATAACTCGACCCCGCCTGGATGGATGAAGCTCATACTTGGTATGTGTGTTTCCCCATGATGATTCATGAACCTTATTGATTTGGGGTCAGGTCAGAGGTCATCTGAGGTCACCAGAGGTCAAAGTCTGAAAACCTTGTAAACACGATAAGTCCAGAATGGTTGGTCAGCTCGGGTTGGAATTTGGTGTGTAACTTTCTTATGGGGAGTACAGGAACCCTATTGTTTTTGGTATGGGTCGGGGGTGAATTTTGGTCAAAAATAAAAAAATTGTGAAAAGTCAATATTTTGGCCAATTTTGGCTTGTAAACATGATAACTCGACCCCACCTGGATGGATGAAGCTCATACTTGGTATGTGTGTTTCCCCATGATGAGTACATGAACCCTATTGTTTTGGGGTCAGGTCAGAGGTCATCTGAGGTCACCAGAGGTCAAAGTCTGAAAACCTTGTAAACACGATAAGTCCAGAATGGTTGGTCTGATCAGGTTGGAAATTTGTGTGTAGCTGTCTTAAGGGGAGTACATGAACCCTATTGTTTTTGGTATGGGTCGGGGGTGAATTTTGGTCAAAAATAAAAAAATTGTGAAAAGTCAATATTTTGGCCAATTTTGGCTTGTAAACATGATAACTCGACCCCACCTGGATGGATGAAGCTCATACTTGGTATGTGTGTTCCCTATAAGAGTACATGAACCCTATTGTTTTGGGGTCGGGTGGCACAAGTCACCAGAGGTCAAAGTCTGAAAACTATGAAATTTAGTGTGTCGCTTTTCTTATCAGAGTCAGGAACCCTTGTTGGTTGGTTGGGAAAAATTGAAATTTGTCAGACTTTGTTGCCCATAATGAGCTGGTACAATCTCCCATTTGTCCATGTGTCCGGCTATATGGTTGTCCAGAAAGAGTCAAAGAATCACTAAGCCTTTTGGCTTTCTTCTGGTTTCTGGTTCCTTCTAGGGTATATTTGATGCCAAAATTTGGTTATACATGCCCCGCACAGAGACATATCAAAGTCCGAAGACATGATATTGCCTAGTATTGTTTTCATTTCCTATTTCTACTAGCAAGCAGCGTCCATCCAGTATTGACGCTTTATGGTTTGGTTCCCGGGGGGGGGTGGGGGGGGGGGGCTAGAGCATCCAACTCTGATGGCCTTGATTTGAATTTGGGTTGTGCCATACTGAAGACTTTAACTAACAAAGCTGAACGCATTGCTCTGCTCCGCATCTGGATGTATGTCATCCTGGCAGTGATGTAATGTGCTAGAACCCTGCTGACCCTAGGGGAATAGTGAATAAGCCGATCCATGGAACTTGTAATCTGCATCCTGGGAGAGGGGGGGGGGGGGATGGAGTTTCTGCATAATCCGGGGTCCGGCTAGCTGCAAACACGGTCGAATTCTATAGGGGATCACACTCGCATCCGATCACTTTTGGCCTGTGTTAATGTACGCACGTAACGTAGTATGTATGTACTTCCTGGACACTTTTTCAGTTTGTTGGATTTCCATGAAAAGTATTGATTGCGAAAAAGGCGTCACTAGCGGTTCATGAACCCACTTGTTTTTAGCTTCTGCGGCACACAACTTCTTTCGGCGGGTCGGTGGTGAGCAGTGAGTGGGCAAATGAGGTGTCGTATAACTGATACCATCAACAGAATATTCTCAGAGTGCATTATGCAAAAATAGGACAGTAAGCAATCTGTCACTCTAGCACCCCCTCCCTTCTAATTGAATTCATGAGCAGGAAATTTGGAGTACGTCCTGGCAGGATCCATTCTTCCCCCCTAACCGGACTTTTTAAAGCCATTCCCCCTCCCGGTATAGTACCACTAAGTCTAAAATTAGGTCAGATCCAAGCCGTGTGGGTAATAGTTGTTGAAAAAAATCTGCTAATGAAGTGTAGTAGTTTCTGGGTATCAGGGTCTATGATTATATAGAACTGCAGGGTGAGCCTGGACCGTGTTCATGTTACATCCCCAACTGCCCAACGCTCACCTGAGACGCACTTCGTGAGGTGCAGACCGGTACTGGCTTCCTCCCAGTTACAAATCTCCACGTCCTGGGCACTTGGAAAAATAAAGCCCTTTTGATATCTTCATTACGCAGTCGGCGACCTAGCGCTTGTCTTCCTCGGTGAGGCCCCGGTTGGCGGAGAGTGGGGGGGCGACCCCCCCGCGGGGGGCCCCGGGGTACCCTCGCGTGCGGTAAACAGCATGGACTGGCAGAACAAACGAATGTTTTCAAACCCTGTGCGGGGAAGAGCGCCCCATGGGTTGGCCCCTCTGACTGTCAGCTTGGAACGGCAAGGAGTATAGAACTACTAATGCTACCGAGATCTTACTGCGCACGAACCCCAGGGCGCAAGCACTGAGAGGAATCATGGTGGGGGAGGGGGCTGTCGTCACTCCGAGTTTCCACGAGGGCCTCCGCACGGAATGATTATCCATGCCACACAAAATGTCGCTCCTCTGCTCAGACCCCACCAATTTTTACCCAGTTGTTGCGCCTCGGTGCACGGGTATTCCTATATATGCTTTCATACACCCCCCCCTCTTACACCCCAGCCCCTACCACCTGTGGTTTATGCATGTTATTTCTCTGAAAGCTCCCAGCGTCCACTGGGAGGAGGGGGCAAGAACTAATTGAGCACCGACCCCACCGGCATCCTGCATTGTGTGGCCCCCCTACTGTAAGAGGCGACCCTGGCAGGTGAGCTTCGCTTCGTTTAAATTGTCGGCATTCCAAGGTGACCTAGATGCTTTGGTGCTATAGCGCACTAAACACTCATTCCGTTACAGATACACTCTCAACGCCCAGTTCGATGACATTGATCCTTTCCTTATTTTGGGAATTCTTGAAGAGTGGTGATCGTTCCAAGCAGTTCTCAATGCGTTTTCAGTTAAGTGGTGGGTTCCATTTGTAAGCCTCTTTTTAGGGTTCTATTTTCCCGCTTTCTACCTTTGGTGACCCTACATAACTCTCGTGTTTATCTAATCTATCTAATCTATTTCTATTCGGTTTACGCACTCTAATGGCATTGGATAAAAATGACCCAGGAGGGAACCGAATTCTGGGTCGAAATTTGACATTGATTTTTATTGAAAAATAATGGAAAAAATGGGGTTCAGACTCGAAATTGGGACGGACTGATACTCCATTTTGTTTCCACGTTCCTTACTCTTACTCCTTCCGGACTGGCTTTTTCCTGATTTCGCCCCGACCGGCTGAATCTATCCACTACGTGCAGACGTAGGGGAGTATGCTCCGGCACTTCATCGCGCTTGTTTCTCTTTGATAGTCCTCCCGTCTCTGATCTTCGGATTGATACAAGTAACAGTTACTGTCGACAAACAAGTCGCTATAACTATTTACTCGTTTTCCGTTTGCGAGCTGCAGCAGAAGTAGGGCGCACTGCAAGGAATGGCAATTGGAGGGCAGAGTCTCAGATCTTTACTGCGAAGAGGGCAGCATGAGGAATATCATCGGTGCTGGAATCGAGTCCAACAATCCGAGTCCTCATATCCTAGTCCGAGTTAAAACAAAACCGATTTCTCTCTAAGTCTGTTAGTCCGAAGGGGCCATGTGTTCCGAATTGAGGATCGGGTTGCTCCTTTGAAGGAGGGCGCCACCTGATTAGGAATCGGATCGCCTCCTTTGAAGGGCGGCTACAATTCAGCGTCGTGATTGCCATTTCGAAGAGGCGCTATTTTCCGATTGAGGCTCATGATCGCTATTACTCTGCAGGGGCGCTTATTGCCGAATTTAAACGTCGAGATCCGCGTGATGAAGGGGCGCTATGCCGAATTTAGCATCATTGTCGCTACTCTGAAGGGGCATTATTCCAAATTTAAGCATTGTATCGCTAATTCGAAGGCGCTTATTCCGATTAGCGCAGGGTCGGTTATTCGAGGGATCGTCACTCCGAATAAAGATCGTGATTCCCTATTACGAAGGGTACAGTTCATTTCAATCATGATGTTCAATTCGGAGTAGCGATCCCTCGGACTAACGATCCTTCATAGTAGCTACCCTGATGCCCAATGCAGTTGTTTGCATTGAGTAATTTCAAATTCAACCAATCTGGTCATAGAGTTCAAAAGGAAGCAAAGTGCCAGTTAGCAGACGCTAAATTCAAAGTCTCATGCGAAATGGAGCATATGTATATGGGGTGTAATAATATTGTTCAGGCCCATAATTGTTTTTGGCTTCAGTTGGTACTAATTATTATTAATCCATTTCAAATGCATTGGGACTGATTGTTTACCACGTCTCCAAAATCGAGAAGAAAGTTTTGTGGAGATGTGGCAACCCCCCTAAACTATGCACATTCCAGTATCCATATCTTTCTCCACTTGTAAATATCTCTGGACTAAAAGGACCTACCCTTCAGGTCCCATGAAAATCCGACAAAACAAATTCCGCATAAATCATGTAAATTTGACAACATTGAATGACCTCCAGTGACCCCGGAACCTATGCAGAAATTTTTCCACTAAATGGTTTTTTTTTCTTAAACCAATATACCCACCAAATTTCATGAAGATTCAACCAACCTTTGAAGTTCTTCATAATTATGTAACTTAATGCAGTGGCGTCGCCACGTGGGGGGCGGGGGGACAGGGGGCACCGTGCCCCCTCGAAACTTTGGTGGCCCCCGTGTGCCCCCAATGAATTTTGTGCTTTTTCCATAAAAAAAAAATTCTTTAGTTCATTATTCGACAACCAGTTTGAAATAGATCTGGCAAAAACACAACAAAAAATATCACAAGAAAGCAATTAAATGTGGCCAATCCTCCTCGAATGCATAAAAAGTGAAAAATTCGCGCTTCGCGCGTGTTCTAGTGGGTGTGATTTTGTCCGTCCGCTTCCCTCGTCATCTCCGCACACTCTAAGAACTTTTTAACCGTCGTTTGGCCCCCAACTCTTACATATTGTGAGGTGAAATACTGATATCCACAACTTCTCATTGACCTTGAAAACCTGCTGCAGTCAACCTCTTTTTGATTACTAAACCTTTAGCCTCCCGCCTCCCTCGACCACGCCGATTTGGAACTGCAGTACGTAGCTTAGGCTACAGACTGCATCGATTTTCATTCAACTCATGTTTTCTTCCCGGTACCTGCTAATGACGTATATCCGGTTTGGTGCAGTAGAGCTGAAGATGCTAAATGTCCAAAGTTTTCTGGTGAGATCCTGTTCTTCAAATGTGCGGAAAAACCCCAGAAAAAATTGCGGGGCGCGCGTTCGCGCGCACTGTGGACAGTGTCTTAAGCACAAATTATTTTAACATTCTGGCCAAAAGTCGGGCAAGCGATAATAAACCGAGATCTACACTTGTTGAAAATTTTCCAACGCTTCGGATTTGTGATCACAAAATGCGCAGATTTGAAGCTTGGTACATGCGGCCTAAAAACGCTCGGAGAGGTCATTTTCGGCCATCTGGGGGCTTGCGCAAATCACAACTTTTTGTCTCCTCCCGCGCCAACCTATGGTGGCGCTCCTCGTATATAGTATTCTTGTGCCCCCCACCAAATTGGCCCTCCCCAGTTTGAAAAGTCTGGTGACCGCCACTGATTAAGGTCAGATGTGTTAAGACTTAAGTAGCATCTGGGGGGATGAATCAGTTTCATCTACCTATATCCTGTATTTTATGTGTCAATATCACTACAGCTTCTACAGTTATTCATAGGCCGAATCTGCTGATGAGTCATACAAATAAATACAATGGAATAGGCTAATCATCTACTTATTAAGTGAACGCTCGTGCCCACAAAGCATTCAGATCGTAATTACCCAACCCTGATACCAAATACACAATTCATCAAATCAATCTTACGGTTTTGGAGAAATCCTGCTAACGGAAAGTGTGACATACACACGCAGACACGCAGCAATAAGGAGAAGAGGAAAGAAAGGAAAGGAAAGAGGAGAGGAAGAAGAAGAGGAAGAGAAAGGAAGAGAGTCGAGGAGAAACTAAGAAAGAGTGGAAGGGAAAAGGAAAGGAGTAAGGGAGTGAAGGGGAAGACATGTAATGAAAGGGACTAGACGAAAAACGGAAGCCGACTTTTTCCTGACTAATTGGCCCATTCATCGTCAGCAAGAGAATGGCAAGTCGGCAAACATATATTGTGACGCCCCGTCGCCGTCGTTGTACTTCGACTGGTGACCGAGTCTGTCAGCAATTCCGCAAAAGGGGAAATGAAGTCGTACGTTTGTGACATTTCCTTTTCCTGGCTGACAAGCAGACTGGTAACGTACGTCACCTATATCAACGCTCTAATTAAAATCACAATTACCCCACACTTTCCTGATTTTTTGGCTCATCATGGTGGGGGGGGAATGGTATAAGCAATATCCCCTCCACTTTTGGGTGGTGGGATTACATCCCGCACCTCCCCCCCCCCAGGATCGCCGCCCCTGACGTTGCAACCTTGAGTTTATTTTTGCGCGCTCCGCGCGGCAGTGTGTATTGATGGTCTGCTTCATATACTCACGAGCTGCAATTAAAACCGGGCATTGTTTAGGAATCGGGGACATATTTTGGCGTTCCAAATTGAAAGGGTCCCAGTACGTGTGGAGCGGGGTCGAGTCATTACTGAACGCCCAATTTACTGAAAATATTGCACCATATCGCATCGGAGGACTTTTCACAATCTATATTCAAAATTTTCCCAAGGGGGAGTGTACACCCCTCCCTTAGACCCCCTCCCCATATCAGTCACCATGGCAGATTCCGTCGGCAAAATAAACTCTACAACACCCCCCCAATCATCAACCCTTCGCTACGCCCCTACTGTGTAAGGTTTGATATCCGAAAATGTTCGTAAGATTGGTCCGGCAACTCATTGCCAATTGCTTCCGATCCAACGTTTGTTAAAAACATGCATTTCGGACCATGATTTCATGAACTGCCGTTTACAATTAGAAAATACCCGTTCCCTCCCCCTGCTTGAACAACGCACGTCGAATCATGGTCAAACTAGACGAGTGCAGTCTTGAAAACCGCCGATGTGTATATATCCCCTCGCAAAAATTACCTTTGTGGACCTCATGAAACACTCCGTCGACTTGAAATGACTACAGTAGTCATCCACATTTTCCAAGTTTCCGTTGAAATACAACAAAGTAAAACTTCAGCCAAATTTGCTCATGTGATCTTGAAATTCCTTCCATATTGTATGATGACATTGCGTGCAAATTTTACAAGCATTCTATAGAAGAACGCACTGTCGAGGAACATTAGGATGGCCAATTTGAAAACATCAATGTACTAGCAGAAAGACTCAATTTGATATTGTACCGATATACGACGGCCCATTATGCCCTTTATGATCTTCGACCTGGACCTTCATTTGAACCGGATGTCCCACTTTCTTACAAGAGCCCACGGGCCCACGGTGGTTCCTTGCTATTCGATTTCAGGAGGTTGAACACGTGGCGCAGGGGGAAAACATCCAGATGGCTTATGTACACGTCCACATGAATGAAGTGCGTATAGGCTCTGTTTTCCTCTTCGCTGATCGCATAATTTTTTTTCCAAGGATATCTGTGGGTAATTATTGTGTGCATCCCAATCATTTTCCCACATACATAACCGTCGAACTGCTATTTCTCCCTCATGACTTTGGACACAATATCATTTTCATCTCCTTAACTGTAACCGTGAGAAGGCTTATACGATACCATTGCAGTTGTTGACGCACCTCACTAATGTAATGAAAACAAATCATTTAATGTTATTTGACCCACGGTTGTCCAGATATTGAACATTTAATGACTTGGCTATTACTCAGGAACATTATTAAATCCTACAGGTGTAAAAGGGAAATATGAGCAACAGAGATAATGCGCGTATCGTCTTTGAAACAAACATTATGCTTTTTTGTAAGCGAAAAATAGTAACAAGTTTTCGACACTCTGTTACAGCCGGCTAAAAACATAATATGTAACCTGTTTATTAATTACCATACAAGCTACAGGCCTTCCTTACCATAATTATTTCACATATTTGACTCGCCTGCTTTGAGAGCCAGCCACGTCATAGCTTGAAAAATTATTCAACATACCCCTATAGACTACTACTTATATTATACAGCGGGTAAAAATAAACTTTCAACATTTTCACACGTGCGTAAAAGACGCACTGCTAGTGCCGATCAGTCTGTTGAATTTTCTGCACTTGTGTTATTTTTTTTTTTTGTCGGCCTGACTGAATTAGTAATAACAGAAAAAGCAAGGACTAATGAAACTGGATTCTGATATTTAATTTTCTGTATTTATTCATCATGCAGCTTAATAGTGCTGAGTTACACTAGTATTGCGATAGAATTATAAATGTTTTTTTTTTTACTTTTTAAATGAGACAAATTAATAAATAATAACAACATCTGTATAAAAATGCATTCACTTTAAGGCGATAACAAACAGCCTAGCTAATTATGGTAAAAAGGAGGCAGCAAGCACGACACCAGGCATCTCGGAGAACACTGTTATGATCATTCGGTATGAGTCCGTGCCTGTATTGCTTGTCTCGTGAGTGATTTTTTCAGATTCGGGAACATAGTTTTCTGTCTGTCACCTCATATGTGAAGGGTCCGTTCACCTATGCATTAACCATGAATTCAGACAGTAGCCAGTTTACAGATTCATTTCAGTCCTTTCTTTCTACAACATCACCAAAATGTATCCCGCCCCCCCCCCCCCTTATTCACGTTGAGTTACGTCCCTGGCCCTGTTAGCTGGGATTATCCATTCGGAATTCACCCAGATGACTGATAAGATGCCGAAAACTCGATTTATAGCAGATTTGGTGGTCTCAGTGTTTTTTTTTTTACCGATTATTGTCCCTCATTATGCCAGCAGCAAGCAGCACCATCTCCCTACTCTCACATGCGAAATGGCCCGTTCTGCAGGGATGTTTTCCCTAGCCTCTGCGATTGTATTTTGCATGTTAGTCCAGGTATTTCCACACATGATCCTCAACAAAATTGGCAGACGCTCTAATGCATGCACGGCCGTAGCTAGGGTCATACGTTGGGGGCAGTGCTAGGGGTTTGAAAGTGTGGGGGGGGGTCCTGAACAGGGACCATCTATAAGTGGAGCGCCACTACGGGTTATCGCGGTTCCACTAAGAATTTTGTTTTTGATTTCAAACTCTCCCTCTCTCCACTGGTTCGACACGGTTCGTTAGTCTCCTAACTTCATGTGACCAGCATTGATATGGGACACCATAATCTTCTGCAATATCCGATTCACTAGATGATTTTTCAAGAAAATCATACAGTTCTATCCTACTAGCCCATTATCAGGTGGGATGGTGATACACGAATCCTAATGATACGAGATTCATACAAACAAGTTTTCACTGTCGCCATATTCCCCCCACGTGCCCACGACCATCCACCATACCAATCACCAGTAATACTCCTTTGCCTTGCGCCACTTGCCCTATGCGCCCCTGTCTCCTGTCCCTCTACCACCACTCAACGTCTTCTTTGCCTTCTAATCATTGTTACAAATTAAATCGATATTCAATTTCGGTTGTCCTGTTGTGTGTTTCCCCGAATGTAGCACGCTTGCCGCTCCTCAGATCAACATCATCTTGTTCGCGATTGAAACACTAACCATCTGAGCGGAGTGCCACCACAGGCTGGCGCGGAGCGTACAAAAGACAATGTTTGTCGCTAACCCTCCGATGGCGTGAAATCGTTTGCCAATGTCGGCCTCCAACTGAAAATGTCCCATGCACCTATGATACGCATAAACTGACTGGTCTACACCAAAAACGATAGGGTGCTTGTATCCTCATAAGAAAGCTACACACCAATTTCAACTTGATTGGACCAAGCGTTCTGGACTTATCCCTTCACAAGATTTTTTAGACTTTGACCTCTAATGACCCTCAGATGACCTGACCCCCATAGGGATCATGTATTCATTATGGGAAACCCACATACCAAGTATGAGCCTCATCCCCGGTGGGGGGTGTTCTGCTCTTCACAAGCAGGCTTCACACACACAAAAAAAACAAACACACCCACATCCAGACATCAACAACATCCAATACATACATACTACATACATACATACGTTTTCGGGTCTTTCCGCATCATTCATCAGATGAAGCACAAGCAACCTCGATGCTCCCGATGAAAATTTCCTTGCGATCGCAGTTACCGTTCGAGAGATATCCTGCATACACATAGACGCACGCACACACAAACACGCATTCGTAAAGGCATACATACACTCGACAAAGTATCGCCATGTCACTTTCTGAACTTGGTTCAGGCGAAACAAAAACTGTGAAATTCGGGCGAAGATGAGACAAATTCTTCGTGGCGTAGTTACCCACGAGGGGTACTCCATTTGCACGATGCCACGATACAAAACCGCCCGACTGTATTAATACTAATTTTGCATTGGCATATTGTAGTCACAATATACCGTATCGACAGAGTATCGACGAGGGCGCATTATCTAGTGGCACCCGGTAATGCACAAATTCCACAAATTCTCCAAATGGGAATGGGGTGGTAGGTGGTACCCAACCCCTTGGGCCCAAAACCAGCTAAGTAAACCTAAACACCAATGCAAAGTGATTATCCATTCACGGGACCACTGCTCAAATCCAGTTGTTCAGCGATCCGCGTTCAAAGCAGACACAGACTGTGCACTGTGGTGAGTTGTTTGACAATCCCTCACGGACTGTTCGGTGTGGGGCGCTTTGGGCCAATTGCTGAATGAAAGCTGAAATTAGGCCGGTCTTCTCACATTTGCCACAGCCGTTTCAAGCACCCAGTTCGCCCCTGGTTCAAAGAGATTGGTACTATAATAACAGAAATCTTCCCGTTCAGTGAAATGTTGGGTGAAATTTGTTACGCCCTCTATTTTTACCTTATTGCAGATATTTCAAAATATGAGGAGGGCGAGAGAGAACAAAAGCGGGACGCACCAAAAAGACCTGGTCTACCATTGTTAGTACAGGATTGCCATGACGATCCTGACTTCTGTATTCAATAGAGAAAACTTCCAACTGGTGCAGGTCATTAAAGCTGGCAAGCAGGTGGTCAATTAAAAGGTGGAGCAGAATAAGGCGGGTATCCCGGACGTGACGCTAAAGTACCGGCGAAGGCTGCTGTCCCACAGATCATCCACTGATCCAGGGTTGAACGCTCAAGACCATATAAGTAATCTCTCAAAGAGACTAGAGGATCGAAGTTTTCCAACTTGTACCGACGTGTTTCGAATGGCGGGTAATAGGCCGTTAATGCGGTTACGGTACATTCCTGGTTGTCAGAGAGTGCAACCCATCCCTTCTGAAGCGGCAGTGGAATTGGCTGGAATACCTAAGCGCATATCCGAGTCTGTCTTTTACATCATTGTGAAAAGTGCTATTTTCAGTGATGCATCAATATCTTGACTGTCCCCGTGTGCCTACTGCCTATATATGGATGCATTTGACCTCAAATTCCTGAATGTATCATTATGTACCATGAGTCAGTGAGGATACTACCCAATCGGATGCCCAATCTATATCGGTAGAAGCTCTCGACTGCTCAAACAGTGACAAATCTTCTCTGAATTCAACTTCCCTGAGCACATTGATCACCTGTAACAATAATACTAAAACCAACTTTCAAGATCATCCATTTATCCAGTAGAGGGCGCTGCTCGACAATTCGCGCCGGCAATATAGCCAAAATTGACCTATGAATTATCTTTGAACCTGATTTACCGTTGATCCACACGTACCATCGTCCAGTAATAAACTGCCATTTTCATCACAACAACTACTCAATCAATTTTGTAGAGGAGTCGGTTAACCGTTTCGAAACCAATATGTCAATTAACTCCTAGTTTATCTTCTCCCTCGAAGAATCAGAAGAAAGCCACGAGCCTTCCTCCCCATTCCCCAGAATATCCGACCTCTTGGCATCCCCGCCGCTCCCCCCCGCGGCAATGAGGTCCGGGACTATATACAGTGATAGTGCCATGCCTCTATGGGGCACACATCGGTCTTTGACCCCACTACCACTACGGGCAACCCTTGTGACGTCACTGGCTTGGCTACCGATTCGCGATATTACACTATCCTGCCATATAGCTTTACATTGAGGGTCTCCATTTCTAACTCACACGAAAATATCAGCAATAAAACCAGACCTGCAGTAAATCCAAAACGTTCACACATGTTGCGCACATTCCAATCAGAGGTACTATACGGGGCTGCACTTGGCTGTCTCACGCGAATGATCACACTTAGGGTCCACACCATGGCCTGGTCAATATCGTGGATGCACTGATTTCACACTTAAACAAACATTTTTTTTGGCTCATAAAATTGCGCTTATTAACGTTCAATAGCAACTTTTTGCTCCGACGCCAAGTCATCGGAAATTGGGTTGGTGCCGGTGATCCGGGCCGTAGCTAGGCGGGGCACGAGGCGTGCTTCCTCCCCGTGCGAGCTCTATGCCCCTCTTCCATGGCAGTGAATTGCCAGTTATTCATTTTGAATTAGCTGTGATATTAAGTGAAAATATGTTTAATTTGGAGTAATTAATTTGGTTTTGAATAAGGGCACAACAGTGGTTGGTGTGCCATATTCGGGGGTCCATCATATGGGAAACGAAGCCTCAAATAATAACCAACACTAAAACAGAGTATGGCATATTTACATTTTTGTTAAAGGTCCACTGTGACCGATCATGCTGATCTAGTCTATCTCCTTGAAGAAGTAACGACTCCGTCTTCCCTCTCAGGTGATGTCGCTGTGGAGAGCGATCGTCTGCTCAGCAACCCAGGAGCCCCAGCTCTGGTTCATAAGCCCCATTCGCCAGGGCTTCTTCTGGCCACGAATCGTATGCTGCGAAAGAGATACCGACCACGCTGCAGGTTTGAACTTGTGGAGAGCGCAGTGGGTCTGCTGTTCGCTAACCCAGAACAGAAGAACATTTTAGCCATTATATAATAGCAACCTCTGCTAAGAAAGACCTCTTGGAAGAATGCTCATGTCTGGATTCCTGAACGTAAACAACGAATGAATCCAGGGTACGACGCTGACAGTGTTCATTGAGATGACTGTTGGCCCGAGAGATGTTGAATGATGTGCTGATGATGTGAATGGACTACGGTGAAATAAAGAGCTTTTCCTCATATTTGTCGATGATACTTTGGCTCGACCATTGATACCAACGATTCAGTGAGCGTTTTAGCCCTATAACAGTTTTGTCAACCCTCAGTGCAAGTCGTGGCTATTTCTTTGACATTCAGAAGATGAGCCACTTCATGATTCATCCCGTATCCTATAATTAAGATGACTCTGCGAAATGACTTGAATGTAGCATAGCCATCTGATTTCTCCCGAGGCACAATGTAGATGGACAGCCCGTCTTCAAGGGGCATTAAACCGCTCCAGAAATCATGGTAGCCTACAAGGATTTCACAATTTCTTTACAGAGAACTTGCGTCTACATGCACAAACCTTCGAGGCATCCACATTTGTTTGCGAATCCAGTATTTCTCACTCTACACGTACGCTCACTCCCACAATGCCCAGCTTCCAGAGAAGGGTTGGCGGCTTGATCTTTGTCTCTCGAGAGGATCTGACCCCGCCATCACCGCGACCAATTCCCTTATGGAGAATATTCAGGACATGCGATAGGCGACTTCTCTGCTAGGAAAACAGCTATTTTCAGATACTTGCGGTGAGCTGTATCACCTATGTGGACTGACTCTACTAACCTAAAACCCATGGGTTTCAATTCCAGTTGCCACAATGTCCGTGAGATATCGGTCCATGAAGTGAATTTGGAAATAGCATGCATAGAGAGATCAGTGAATACAACTTTTTTGGTCTTCTACTCAGCTTCCATTGAATCTTTCGAACCACCCTCTTTCATAGATCCCTCGTTTTTTCAACCTCTCCCATATTCAATTATCTTGGGAAAGCCCATCAAATCACATAATCCGTAACTTATTGTCTATGTTTTAGTATCTCATCGTAATCATGGATCATGCTGTAACAAGATTCCCTATAGGCCACCTTTTAACTGATCACGGGAACTTTCTTTTTCCCATTGATCACCATGTGATAAAAAAAAGAAATAATTCGTGAAGGTTTTACTGATGGGCTAACGGGCTATGGCAGTTCACGCCGGGTACGGAAACAAGTTCGAAGTGCTGACATTCATGGAGCGACATTGCATGCTGTCGATCGCGTCGTAGCGATGTCCACTGTTCAAGGCTCTCTAATGAGGAAGACCCCATCGGGCTCACATGCACTACAGACCCAGCCCTCACCCGAAACGATGTCCTTTTCAGTATTGCAGTTGTGCCGCCTCCCCCCAGGTGTCCATTCCCCCTATTGGACCAGACACTGGCTACGTACGGGCCCGATAGTGATATTGGGATCGAAGTGTCGTGGATAATTTGCAGGCATCAAGAGAATGTAATATTAGATATG
This sequence comes from Sclerodactyla briareus, assembly GCA_026419785.1. NCBI lineage: Eukaryota > Metazoa > Echinodermata > Holothuroidea > Dendrochirotida > Sclerodactylidae > Sclerodactyla > Sclerodactyla briareus. Next base: position 317,225 of record JAODTK010000666.1, on the reverse strand, counting down.
TGTTATTTATAACGGATCCCACTTGGCTACGGCCACAATATATTTTTACAATAAGATTGTAACCCAATTCAACATGGACTGAACATCGTGGGCGAAGGCTCTCTGCAATCGTAATAATCGGATTCATCCGAGGATCGTGACCCAGAAGATTCGTTTCTACGGTATCCTTGATATTCCATGAGCTCTGGCTATTATATGTTCGGCTGATGTATCTCACTTCTCAGGCAAGCATTATCAAGTTTGGAGGACGTTTTTATTTCGTGCTACGTTGTTGTATTTTGTTGTAGGTTGCTAGTAGCAGAACCAGAACTTTTCATTACACTTTTGAAATGAGAGGAAAGTACTTGTATTTGTATTTGGCAAAGATACTCTTTATAAACCTCCGTCTTTTTCACACATCGTTCCAGTATTTTACAAATTCGGGAATACCGTGTGACACGGTATGTTTAGTATTAACAAAATGAACAGTTACGATAGCAGAAGTACAGCGATAAACAAGTGCTATCAAATGTTTTCCGCGTTAGGTTATATCGTTTGCTTTTACCCTCGCCATGTCTCCGTTAATCGGTATCTACCAGTGTGCCGGCGGGTCGGCAACGGACATCGACGAATAGTTCCCTGGCAAACCGAGCATGAGCCCCTACCGGTAGGACTGTCGGTATTGGTCAGTAAGTTTTCGGCGATATATCTCGTACAACAGCAGAGAACGTACATGAACGCCCGGTTACTGGCAGAAATCTCTCTAAACAAACCGCTCGCGATAATCGCCATCGTTTATGCATCATAATAAATACCGGTAATTCTAACCGCCTACAGTGTCCGAGTATATTCGAATAATCCCTGGAGAAACGTTTTAAACAACAACCAGGTCGTTGCGTATAACCGGGATGATCACTAAATGTACTGTACTGCACATCCTCGTGTACATGTATCGTCACTATTACCAAAACCGTCGCTGGCGCTCAATTCGTGACCGGTTTGAGTCTTCCAGGTGTATTCTCTACTGTTGGGGGATCAATATGTACGTTCTATACCAACAATTGGAGGTAATAAAAGCTGTGGTTTGGACAGATGCCTTCCAGGTGAGGTTTTCTGCCTCCTTTCCCTTTTCTTTTGCTCATTGCCGGACTATAGAGGTGTGCTGTTAATGATTTTTTAATGGTAATACTATACTTGGCCGAACCTATTCAAGGCCCAGCAAGCATTCAGCCCTTGATACTGCACCTATTGTTCACTGCGAATCCCTCACCAGATACCCAGAATAAGGCAATAGCCTCCTTGGCGGTACCCAATTAATGTTTGGGTGGGGGTAATCACTCTCAGACGGCAAACTTGCAAATTGTCTATGTCTCCCTCGTTTGTCATATGCTCTCAATCCCCCCTTTTGCTGAGCGCCCGCAAGAAGGCAACAGGTACCGACTTTTAAAAGTCTTTGCGGATGGTGAGCCCTCGCGGCCGGTATTTCCGACCCCGGTTTAAAACTATCGGGTTACAAGCCGACGCTCTACCAACTGTTGCTAAACCACTCAAAATATAACAGGCAGTCAAACTACATTCGACTGATATAACTAGGGACGCAGGTAGCCGTGCAAATTTCAGCCATTTCTGAGTCCCTTGGTTTCTACTCAAATTGGGAATAATTTCATTGTTTATCTGTTATTGCCGTGTTTTTGCCCTCGATAGTTTTACGATCGTTTGATTCTCAACTAAAAAAAGGAGTCGCAAATGTGAAATATGCCTCAATGTGATAGATTAACACTTCTTAGGACATGTTGGTTGTCATGTGGTTTCCATTGTTTTCACACTTTCCCAACTGAATTGACAGGCGGAGTTAGTAATGGGACCATGTGGAGTTCTTTCTAATAAGAAAAACTGCACCTTTGTGGAATTCAGTCCTCGAATACCTGCAACGTGTCATCCTGGTATTATCCTAATAGTGCTTCTGGTGGGTTTCCCATTGCCTTATGTTCGTCGGAGTTTCTAATTTGCAGACTGCAGAGTAGCCAGTGGAGCCATTCCTGGAGCGTTCACACTGGTGGTTATGGCTGCCAATATATAATTAAGAAGCCTTATTCAATCTGTGTAGCAAACACAGATAGGCAGTCAACTTGAGGCGCTTTTTCGAGGTTCTTCTCCCTGAAACGAAATTACTGAGTGGTTGTCACAATTGGCAAAGCGTCGGCCGGGCCACTGACGGAGAATTGGGGTCTTAATATCGTTGGGTCGGGTGCCTACCAGAACCTTCGAGAATGATACCTTTCCCTTCCGTCTTGCAGGGTGAGTGATAACTAATCTCATCTGAAGTAAAATCAGCTCAATTTATTCCTTCCCCTTGATGACCCGTGATCAACTCTTTTGATACGTACAAGAAATTTTTAGGTCACACCATGTCATACCGAGGTCACAAGAGGTCATAGTACAAATAGGTGTGAACAAAACAAAAAGTTCAGGATGCTTCGTTCAATCCAATCACAAGATGTGAGTACTTCTTTGATTGGAAGAGTATCAAATGAGCCCTATGGTTTTAGTGTAGATTTGGGGTCGTTTTAGTTAGGAAAAAACCCCAAAGGGCTTATGTTATTCCTTGACTCATTAACTGATAACTCCTAATGTCCTCTCTCGTAATTCCCAGAAATAGAAAATTGTATCATCTCATTATGGGCAACATATAACTTTCCTCATATTTGTCCACTCTTCACAGAAATGACGCGTCTTGACAAGCAAGTGGGTTAGAAAGCTACAATCTCGTCAGTGGTTGTTTTTGCTAAGACCTTTAGTATAAATTCAACCAACTGACAATAGAGGTGGAGAGAGCAAATTGCCAGTAGATAATACAAAAAAATCTAAAAGCATGGATATAGTTTGCCAATTTCAAAACGAAAATTGTTTCATCACCTATCATACCCTGAAGGCACTGATCACTTCGGGCCATTTCAAATTCATCATAGGACTGATTGTTAACCAAGGTTTGTGGGATTTACTAAATTAAAAATTGCCCTAAATTAAGCAATTTATACATATTACTGACTTCAAGTGACTCATTCTCTGATTTAAAACATCTCAGGACCAACGTTGGACGTCCTCATATATCTTTTCGTGCTATCCACAACCTAAATAGTTGCATTAACATAAGACCCTTTGAACCACCTCAACTTTGTGGGGACGAAGGTAGACCCATGGGCATCAAGTTTTGCTGAAATCCAAACAAACTGATACTACATTGCGGATGGGCGAGGTCTTGGTCTTCACCTCAACGTTCTCTGTATCAGTAAGCAGTGATTCGTGCAGGGGTTTTGGGATTTGGTTCTCTGCGATCTTTTGCAATAAGTCTCCGTCCGTCGTCCTGTGCAGGGGCGGCGATTGTCTGAAATTAGGGGGGGGGGGACATGTATCTAGGGGTGTGTATAAACTAACATTTTTCCTTTGGTACGACCTACCCTTCCGACCCGAGGTACGCGAAACTGTAAGGCTTAACATCGATCAGGGCCTTCGAGAACGTTTCTCGCCATATAAATTTGGGGAAACTTATTGTCAACTTCAGGGAATGGTTGCTTACTGTCTTAAGGCCGGGTGTGCCGTTTCCAGCACCCGGGGAACATTTTTTCTTGTCGCTACGCGTCAACCGGTAGTGGCGCGAAATTGGTAACGGATAAACATCGCTCGGTTTCCTTCAAGAACGTTTCTGAAATATCAATTCGGAACTCGAAATTGCAAATTTCAGGATGTTGCTTACTGCCATACGGCCCGGGTAGTGCCGTTTCCTGCAAGCTGGGAGTCTGTTAAACAAAACATTTTCGTCTGCGCTACGCTCCACCTATGGTGGCGCTCCAGCTTAGATGTACTAACCTCTAATGTCCCCCACCCCAACATTTCCGACAAATCGCCGCCCCCTTAATACAGCTCTTGTAACTCACCACTGAAAGATATACACAAAAATCACGTACCAGACAAGGCAATTTGGAAACCTATAGTGTTACAAACATTTTTATACTTTTACATCTAGTGACCTCAGCTGGCCTCTGGCCTGAACCAGAACAACAGGGGACATATACACATCATAGCAAACGCCCATACCAAGTATCGCTTCATCAAACTCGGGGTCTAATATCTTCATCGTGTCGCGTCGCACACACACGTACACGCACACAGTCATACATACACATACATACATCATACAGGTTGGTATGATGGTTTGAATCTGATTTTGGTTTTTGGTAATCCCCGCTGTTTCTCATTTGATCCGATAGTCCATGCCACCTTTATCCCACCACTGGCCCAAAGTTTTCCAGATAATATCTGTGTTCTTCAACCTTCTGACTACTTCGACATTGACCTTTTGGCTAGCTGTCGCTTTTTCCCGGAGGCAATTTTCGACTGACGAAATTTCTGCGGACTAAATATGATGTAGAGTGTCTGCGAAAAACAACATATTAACACAAGACCATCATGCATAACAGTACATGCTAGTATAACCTCGAACTGTCTGTAATATCATGTCGTAGTTCTGCTAGAAGCATCGGAAGCTAGACTGAGGGGAGACATGTTTGTATATTTTCTGGCTGTTTTTGGAAGCTTTTTATTCCCATCTTACACACTATCGGTACCCCTCTGAGATTGCTAGCTGAAATCCATCCAGAAGCCTGAAAGGCTTTATTTGCACTGAGGTGTTTGTTAGGTCCGAGGCAATGTCTTCTCGATTGCCTCTCGCTACACATTTGTAATGGGTACCTAGTGAGTTCTTTTGTAAATAGAAGTGAGCGCCGTTTGTGTCCCCCCCCCCCCCCCGGTACCCGATGTAGTAACTCACCGACCTCGGTGTCAGAAGATGGGCATTCGCGGTATCAGTGACGCTTCACGTAAAGGCTCGAGGAGTTTGAATCCAGCATACACCCCTGCCCGTGCGGCGTTTGCCCCCTGTGATTGCAGTTGCGATGCAGTTGCGTTTTTGCTGTCCATGCAGCGGCCTTGGTGAATTCGTACGGTCATGCGGTCCGCTGTAGCGATAAACGATAACTATGAAGATAACGAGAAAATAGTTATCATTATTTGAATGTCCCCTCAGGTCTTCGTATGGGGATACAGATTAAGTCACAGCGATCAATGCAGTTTCCATCCACCGAAGAAAGGGGAGCGATATATTGTGTAGAAGTGCGTATTGACGATTGAATGCAACAGACAAGGTAAGACTGATACTCAGTTGTGGCTTTGTCGAATCTGTGCATTCGGTACATTAAGATAATGTCACACACTACAGAAATGATTGTGACATTTCGTTCGTTTTCGACTCCGACGCTGCATCGCGATATCCAACTCTCCGTACAACCGAGCCGAGATTTTTGCCATAATTTATAGCAACATAACCTCCTCTCGTTTTGTCGAGTAGATGTCAACGATTTTCCTCCTCGTCTTCGAAAACTCTCTCTCTCGAGGAGCCAGAACGTTACCGCAGCGCGAGTGTCTTAACCTGGGTGAAATATTAAGTGATATTTTAAGGAGGGTTTATGTACTTTTTTACAGAATCTGGAACTCCGTATTAGAGAAAACACGTTTTAGAAAAACTGCATTGTTATTCGTGGTAACCAATTTCGGTAATTATCTGACGAAATCGCAAGCAGTTTCCACTTGCCTTCTCCCAGAATCAAGCAGCGAATTAGTTTGAGGGAAATAATCTGAGTGTGAACCAATCAAAGGTAAATGCCGCACGATGCGTTTCCTATCAAGGTGCCTAAAACATATGCTGAAAGTCCGAGCAAATCCGAGTCGTCCTAATTTGCATCAATGGCAAAACTCCGCTATTCTGAATGATTTTTACTCATAATGGAATGTCATTCGAAAATGGGAGTCGTAGAACGAAAAAATATTGACTACGGGCACCATAATTCGAGAACGACCTCGTTTATAACCCGGGTTTCCTGATTCACCGAATTCGCATAGAGTCAAGATGGCTGATCTAGACAATATAATGCAAAATTCGGCGACTGGGCCTGTATGAGATTTTAATTTATTCATATACAAACTAAACTGCCATTTAGAAGAATCACTCAAGTTGATTCCTCCACGTGACACTGAGACATTGAAGAGTGTGCTGTGTCTAATTCGCAGTAAAAAAAATATCGACCTGGTGTAATGAAAGGTATACTATACTCGAAGAGCTAATCACCCACAATACTAGTTGCAAAAGTAGGAGTGGGAGCTGGCTGCCACAATAATCCACACCATATCCACGCAATTCATATTGACCAAATCATTGCCTGTGGGCTGTAAAGTTACATTCTTCCGCTCCTTCCGGGTTCCGACGAACACACGGAACCTCACCCCATCGTATTCTGGAATTGGATTTTAACCCATCAACAATGTGAATTTAGGCAAGTTTTGAACGGAGTAATAATAATAATATCCAATCCTCCTCGGTTTCCAACATCGATAGATTCCAACCGCCTTGACTTCGACTTGTAATTGGAAAATCTCCGGGAATCAGTACGTAATAGTTGGTTCGAATTGGAGGGAACGTACATGTCTCATGGACATGTCGTAATACGGGTGGGGGGGGGGGTGACACCCCTGTGAAAATCAGAAGTGTCGGTCTCTGGGCGACAAAAAATTCGGTCTCCGCTCAGTAGGTGGAAAATTGATTGATTTATAGCCATGACCATAGTATTTTTCTAACTACGAGGTGCCTCTGCCTGGATGAATGACTGTACCAATAACTTCGGCATCGCGTGAGAGAAGTTTCTCTATGCTTAAACTAGTCAAGACGTTATTACGTTCTGTCATGGGCCAAGACCGACTACGGACCTTATTGACAACTGTCTTGTGAGGTGATCTCCAGATGACATTGACGTTGGATGGCAATTGTTGACATGGGCTGACTTGCCCTAGTTTGGGTCGCCTTATCAGTGTTTGTTTGCGGGTCACCACTGGAGGTCGGCGTGAATTTAGGTCAGCTTTTTTCCGCACATTTGTATGTGGGATCTTCGTAAGTGCATTTGGTTTGTGTTTCCCCTAATTTGCATGTCCAACTGCATGTTTAAATCGTTATATTGGTCGAAAATCTGAATTGTAGGTATGTTTCGTATGTGCATTCTGTAATTCCTGGTATACAGACAAGAAGTTTATTAAAAAAATAAACCTCACACCAACCAATCACATTGAATCATAAATTACGATATCGTACCCACCTGTAAACATCTTTCGAAAAATCGACTACAAAGTACGGGGCGGAGCAGCGGGAGCAGTGCCCCCCCCCCCCTTGTCGGGAGCACAGCTAGAAACTCGGGAAAAAGTAGAAAAAAATATGTGCGTTGCGCAGGTCCGAGGAGTGCAGCAAATTGATTTAACTCTGATGGACACGTGTGCCAAGTTTCACATCACGGACATTATTAAATATCATTTCCGCTCTGGGCTGATGCAAGACCATGAAGGTTGAATGCCAATTCTCCTCAGTCTTCCATGTATCCAGTCATCATTAATGTGTTTACTTCAAGCCCTTGATAAATCACGTGTCACTACTCATATCCGCGTACAGCAATCCTAGTAAGCTAATATTATAACCAATATGAGTGCACAGTTTATTCATGTAGCCAGGTTTCAGACCGTTTTGACGACACCGTAGTCCGGGGAAAAAATATGTTGGCAGAAGATATTTTTAATAGGCAGTTCCTGCTAGATATATCGACTAGATACACCATTGTTGCGTCTGAGGGGTTTCAGGTTTGCAAAAATTCCCAAATAACCCCCCGCGCAGTCAGGTAACAACAAGATCCCTAACGAAAACGATTGGCCCCCCATTTCGGTGACCCAGAGCTCCCTCCACAAACCGCATGGCGCCGCCTCTGTACACTACCGTAATAATAATCGGTCTCACAAAAATCTTGTCGTCTCAAATGATTCACACCCCCTGGAATTTTTATGTATATATCGTCCCGGCCATGGGCTATTTGGAGAGGCTATACCAGGCATGCGTGTATTATAGAACTATTTGAAGGAAAAATGGCCCGTTCAAGCTACAACTGAAGGACAACGATTATTTTGTATGTGTGACATTGTATCACAACAACAGTTTTTGTTACTCAAATTTTCAGGAAAACTGCGGAGTCGAATTCTAGGTAAGAGTAACATGAATGTTGAAAGTGCCAGTATTGTGCACATGTATCCACGCAAGGAGTGCAACTGCCTCCCAGCACGGTATGGGCCGTCGGCTTGATGCGAGAGTCGGTTATATATAGCTCCATGTTACACATGCCTCGCCATAGGCATAGTAACTTACAGAAACATGACGTATTCTCCAATTTTCATCTCCATACTCTACATAGCGCTCGGTCCAATCCATACATGAGCCAGGCGCGTACCGAGAGCTTTGTCTTGGTGGTGGGGTGAGGGGGGGGGGGTTTAGTTCATAAACCCAATGGAGTGGCCCTAATAAATGCCGTTACCCTCCCTATTGGCCAAATTAAGTCCACTTTAGTGTCCCCTAAACACCTGCTGCTGCTGTCTATATTTTTTCATAATATCGCAAACCTCTACTGACACTGCAAAATGCAAAAAAACAAAAAAAAAAGTTTCCTTGTGTTAAAATTTTATTGATCACTTGGGTCCATGCCGCTCCCCCCCCCCCCCCCGTGGTTACGCCCCTGACAGGAGCGTTTATCGGGACTAGGATTGATGATTTGATTGTCTGGGCTAGTGAAGTCTCGGAATAGAAACCCTTGCAATGGCCTAAAATCTCAGGTTGAATTGAACAGAGGTGGTGACAAGTCACTTTCTTCAAGTCCAAATCAAGTCGCAAAGCCAGCTGGTTGCAAGTCCAAGTCAAGTCACAAGTCATTGGAGAAATGCAAGTCCTCAAGACACAAGTCAATTGGAAAAATTCAAGTCAAGTCAAGTCGCAAGTTCCTCTGATGCAAGTCCAAGTCCAAGTCACAAGTCAGTGAGTCTCGGAGGGGCTGGGTATAGCGTCGACCTGTCATCTACGGTTGGTGTGACGATAAAGCAGGAAGTGCAACAACTGTGGTGGGATTGACAATTTTGGCAATGCTACATTAATGATAAGTAACTCAGCGCTTTGAGTGTTGCGTATCACAGCAGAATGTGCTAGATATTAAAACGAGTCTGATTGTTTATTAATACCAAGAATTTATTGACCCATAAAGCTTTAAACTATTCACATAATTAACAGTCCCCAAATTGAGGGTCAAAACTATACTGTATAATTTTCTTTTTTTGGATATGTTTTGGTACTGCCCGCTCTCATTGAAAGATCAAATCTGTTCAATTTGATGAGTGCCTTGAAATCGCCCATCTATGATTCACTTTGCTCAGTTGGTTTGCCCATTGTCCAACATGTTTGTGGTTGCTCCATTGGCCCACGTGCAATTGAAGCATTGCAGTATGGTTCTGAGCAATGTTGCACCCATAGCTTTCTGAAACCTGAAAAATAATGTTTTTACGAAAGGTCTTTCAAGTGAATAATAACATGTCGCTTTAACGACATTCACTTGAGAACTAGAAACAGTGAGCTTGATACTGAACTCCTAAAATGCAGTGCAGTTCGTCAAGTTACATTCTTCTTGAATTGAATTCTGTTGTTGTCCCTATTTGAACCCTACATAGTACATCATTATATACTCATGCCAGATCACTAATTTCAGTTTCACTCATATACGTACGGGCAAGGTATTTCATTAGGCCCGCTGCTGCACTCTTCCCTGTAATTAATGATAAGCTGCTTCACATTTAGATACCGTTTTATGCCTTTCGGTTCAACTATAATCATCACTCACAGTTTTGGGCACCTGATTATTTTGACCATGCGACCTCTACCTCAAAAATCATTTTATCATGTACCATCACTACTCATACCTACATGGGGCCTTCTGGCGAGAGGCTGAGGCTCCACCCCTGGTGATGATCAGCTTGGGTTCCAAATTGGTTTATTTGGGTTTGTCAGCTTTTACCATCTAATGCACGTGGCAGTGCGCTTACTGTTATCGCATTATAATCACGATACGCAAAAAGCCACAATCCGGGCATCAGGCCCCGAGGTAGGCCATGTTGTCAATGATGAACACCGTACCTATCCTGTGACCGACAGTACAGTGCGTGCATTGACGCGCGAAGCCAGACGAGAACATCAAAGCTAGCGCTAATCACTGATCGTATCCGTGGTTTTGCCTCTCGTTGATTTGGGTTCATCGCTAAATTTTTGTATGGAATGATGTAAGGGCGTGAAATGATCTAGTTAGTGACAAGCCAATTGCCTTGCTCAGTAGTGGGTCTTGACGGCCTTGTATGCAAAATTATAAGATGACAAATTCAATTTTCGAACTATAATAATGCTGCAAAGATGTCCTTGCCGCATCTGTTAGAAGTGAATTTGGACTTTTGATTTTTGTGACATAAAACAAATTTCTATACAATTTTGGGCAACCCCCGCTGTAGCTGTATCGATTCTCTACATCTGTTACTTGTATCCTAGACATGACTAGCTCGAGTTATACATGCAGTTACGGGCCGATTTCTCTGCCACATACGGTATCGGTGCGTGGCATCTAGGCAGGCCTTATTATCTCATCGTCCCTAGGGCCAGATGAGATATTTGGTCACTTTTTGCCATTTCAGCTATATTTACGGTTGCTGGTTGCCATAGCAACTGTCTATGGGGAACCATAGTGGTGGTTAGGTACTATCCACTGCGGGTACCCATCGGTGGGATACCCGTGGGTGCGGTTTGCCACATGAGGTGCACTGGCCGAAAGTGTCCGTTTGTGTATGGCGTGTGTGTGTGTGGGCGTTGCGTGTCGTCCGTCAATTTTTGATGTTTTTCGCAAATATCCCATTTGGAATTGCTGACAAAGTCAAATTTTGCACACACGTGATAGTCCAAACACATCTTTGTTTCTCAGAAGCAAGTGAAACTATCAAAATTGTAGGATTTAGAGGGCAAAAAACGAATTTGGGCAAATTTCCTTCAATTACGATTTTCCATTATTTTTTCAAGATAATTCGCTGATTTCGAGTGCTGAATAATTTCACTTTGTTACAATGTGAAAAGTCACAAATAACAACTTTCCATGCAATGAGAGCCGAAAATTACGAAAATGTGGATTTTAGGGGGAAATATTGGATTTTTGGGCCAAATTTGGAATTTTTCGAAAATCGTTCTGTTTTCAGTATATTCAGGAAATTGGGTATGAACTGAATGATACCCAATTCTCGAAAGGTACAGGGTATCAACAAAGGGTTTCCCCCAGCATTCATGCTGTACATTTACTGAAATTTCTATGGAATTGAATTTTTTTGGGAAAACGGCGGTTTCCAGACTTATTTTGATAAATTTTGTCTATTTGTAACTCTCGCGAAAAGGCGCGGGTAGAAACACTGATTAGTTCCACTTTGCCGATGAGATCCTGCCACGTTTGGGGATTGCCCGCCCTCCTTGTTAGTGTTGTACGAGAAGCGCCGCCCGCCTGACCGGGACGACGTACGTTCACGGTGTATCCAAAAATTGGTGTCGCCTTGTCGCTCTTGCCGACGGTTTTGCAAATTCTGTGATTTCTGGCACGGTGAAAAATCTGTAACATTTTTGGCTGCTGACTTGGCGATGTGGCGACGAGTCAGTTATTGCAAGTCCCAGTCAAGTCACAAAGTCAGACGGTTGCAAGTCCAAGTCAAGCCACAAGTCAATTACGTTAATCGCAGGTCAATTCGCAAGTCACGAAAATCGGGACTCGAGTCGGACTCATTCCAAGTCCTTGACTCCAGTCCCCAACCTCTGGAATTGAACGCAAAACCTTTTGAGAACTCAGTAATTGACAAATGTTCTATTCTGTGGTTTCTCACGAGAGCGTGGTGATGGTAATGCGGCATGGTCAATCACGACAATGCAGGCACGTCCTCCCGTCGGATAGGTCGGAGAGGTCCTGGCGTCGAGCCGAAGAAGGGGGAAGATCCAACGTGATAGATTTTCGGGGTTGGGTCCGACATTAGGTATTCGCTGTGGTCTTGCATCATCGAGGTTTTTTTTGTAATGTTAGCCCTTCACGGGTACAAACCACTTCTCGTCAGCGATATCTTACATGTCCCGCGCTCTAAACGCTCCATCGCTTGTGCTCACAACACCCATAGGACTCGGACTCTTCGGAATCGTGGAGATCATATCAGTGATCACAGGGACAGTGACCTACGCTTACTTCCAGGGTTGCGACCCGCTTAATGACCGAGAAATCAGCAAACCGGATCATGTGAACCGCTCCTGATGATGCGGCTCTCTCTGAGTTACCTGGGGTCCTGACGGGGGTTTCCTCGGTCTTCGCCTTCAGCGCCTCGCTTAGCAGCGTGTCATCTGGTATCAACGCTCTCGTCACAATTCTAGGGCAAGGGGTTATCAGGAATATTTGGCCGGAGATGGAGAGACCAAGTTCACGCGGCTTTCCAAGTTCATGGCGATCATCTCGGGGCCTCCTGCACGCGCTCGCCTTCATCGCCCCGTTATGGTGTCGTCCTCCATTATCGATCACATAGCAGTGTGTGTCTTGGGCCCGTCTGGGGATGATCCTTCTCGGAATCTTATGCCATGGACCCACCTCCTTTGAGCGGTGGCGGCTGCTGGAGCGGGGTGATATAGGGTTTTGGCTCCAATAGGGTCGCTCGTTTTCCCCCCTGCAAGAGGAAGTTCTGGCCTTCTCTCTCGACGCTTGTCCAATCAATTCTAGCTCCGTCATGATCGGGGACGACTCGGGCCGGCAACGTCCACCACTGCGCTATGCTACGGCCCCAACGGCACTGTCCAACAGAGAAGACGGACATTTTCTGCACTGATCTGGTGCTACCACATTTTCGTTCATTTACTTCGAGCAGCAGCCCCTCGTCACATTCATCGTCGGGACATTTGGAGCTTCATCTCTGGCTCAAGAATCCATCTACAGTAACGGTAAGTTAATCATCCCTGTCGTGTTTTTGCCATTCACCGCGACTACCAACCTCCGCAGGCAAAGATCGAACTTGGATAAGAATCCACTAGAAAACTGATGATTAAATTAAAATGAAATGAAAGTGATAGAATAAATCACCCTACCTGTCATTCGATCCGCACCTGCACGTGATAGGAGCTGGCGGGTGGCATGGTCCTAGCGTCGTTAATCAAATTATCAAAATGAGCACGCCACAATTAGTGTTCCGAAGTCATTAAGGGAAACTGTAATCCTTCAATGAGCCACTGTATTTACTCCTACACTGCCCTGTCCTTCCCTTTTTTGGTCCGTAGATACTTGTCAATTCTCATTCCTTCACCGTTCTCACGGAGGAGGGCGACCAGCAGTGTCTGTCTGGGTGATTGCAGCAATTGCAGCAGTGATTGCAGCAATTGCATCAGTGATTGCAGCAATTGCAGCAGTGAGTGCAAGCATTGCAGCAGTTCTTCTTCATCATCCTGCTTCTCGTCAGCACTGAACCCGGTCCCCATAATGTTAACGGAAATTCCAGCCAAATTATTACGCTTTCTTGTATGTTATAATGTTAAAGAGAATAAAAATCATTCCGATATCACTTGTGCCATGTTCATACAATATTCAGTTGGGAAGATTGGCTTCCTCAATTCTATATTTTTTCTGATTTCGGCAAACTGGCAACCTTTTTGTAATGTCCCTATCTACCAATCATAAGGGAAAAGCCTATTCTTAACATTTTCTTCAAATTGGGTAGATATGACGTCATCAATGTTGCCAATTTGCAAATTGCTAAATGTGCATTGATTATTTGTTAATTTTCAAAAGTCGAACTCTCTATAACCGAACATGCTTTGAACATGAACATAAGTTTGATTGGCATGATTTTCCAATGCACAATCATATGCCATTTAATTTTTTGGGGAATTTCCCGTTAATCATGACTTGTCCAGTCTTCAGAAAGCTTACCCCATTGCATATTCTGGAATCGAATCAGCGATGATCTTGTGCCCATGCTTCAGATGGAGAGATGGAGTCACTGACCTATATATCGGGTCTAGGTTACATTATCTGGATCGAACCTCTATGGGGTCAATCTTATAGACCGAATATGTATGAGATACAATTTAGATCACAGCAGAATCCTACAATGAATTCATATCTCACTATATAGGTTTAGAAGTGGAGTGTTCCACGAATCTGTCCACTGTGCTCGAGACTCTCTCTACTGTTGTTTGCCTTTGGATAAATTTACGGTATATGTTACTGAAAGAGCTCTGAAATATACACCTAAATGAAGACCGTTATCTAGATAGAGTCAGTGTGTAGTGAAGTTGTGTGTAAACTGATAACCGGGATAGAGTATTATTATTACGATCAGATTATGTAACATTTTTCCATACCGTTCAGAATCGTGGCACTTTGTTTATCGTGTTTTATTTCCACGCCAAAGATTCTGTGTCGATGACGTTGTATGTTTGTGGTGTTGTGGTGTGTGTGTGTGTGTGTGTGTGTGTGTGTGTGTGTTTGTGCGTGTGTGTTGTGGTTGTGTTTTTATCCCATTTGCTCGTAATCACACTGAATACCGTAACTGCCATCATATAATATGCTGCTAGTACCTCGTCATATGGTGGAGATATCTTTTATAATAAATACAGCAGTAACTCCTGAAGATAGTGTCACACATAGCTTGCATTTGTTCTGTTATTCAGCAGAAAATTTTGTCAATTTTTGCATGTGTGATAGACTTTGTGTGCACAATGCAGAACACCAACTACACTTCAGTCGGTCATAACTTTCTCAAGTTATGAGGGGTCGGAGGGATCTTTCCGGCGTATCATTTATCGTGTGCAAATTGGATGAGGCCTGCATGCATGGTGTCTTTAAGACAAGGAGCGCACTCGTCGCGGCGGACATTTCCCCCATTTAACATCATTCATTGAACTTTATTTGCTACACCTATGGGCAAAAAAATGTCAATGAATGTGATTTTTTTCCTCCAAATGCGGTACTGTAGCGCCAATCAGTGTGGCTTTGAAATAAATTCGACTGGATCCCTTCCGCCAGGTTCGTGCCAATTATTTTTTTAAGGCTATTTCTGTTCCAAGTATACCTCATGATCAAATATCCCTGGTGTGACTTAGTGTGCGGAAAAATATTTGCGATAACAGTTTTACTTGTTCAGTGCAGTGCGGAGTTTCATAGAGATTTTTGAGATGCCTATTGGAATGTCTTGGGATTCGTAATGGTGTATTGAGAATCATCGAATAAAACGTTAATTGATTTCAAGATTCTTATTTCTGGGAGCTTGGAATTTTTTTGTAAAGTGCAAATGTAATTTATCGGTTTATTGCGGAAAGTCGATGACATACATACTGTTCTAACCACAAAAAAACTGGGTATTGGCAAAATCTCATGCACTGTTTACCCCTTAAATTTTCCAGAATAAAGTCTGCCGGGTATTTGCGGGAAAGGCTAACCGACATAAAAATTAAAAAATAAATTCACTGCTTAGTTGGCTAGCTAGTCTGTCGCAAATTCATTCCATTCTCCGGAATAAACAGTCTCTGTCACATAATGAATGCCACTTCGGACAATATTGATATATATCTTCCAATTAACCCATCCTCCTCCTCCTCCGTCAGACAATTGATGGTTCTCTACTGGGGATTCCAGTCTGCCACATTATTTTGTCTCTCCAAATTCCCGTATCACGTCGATATGTCGCATGGCATCTATGATGAGTGCATGTGTAGTTACGGGGAGTGATACGCCTTGGGATATTTGGGGAATTCAGTGGGCACCGAATAACGTCAGTCATTAGTTTGAGGGTTCAATGGGTAGTGAAACGTGGATCATGTCACGTGAGACTAGTCCCCCGCTGCTTGGATACGGTCCAGTACCTTGCACTAACATACACAGTCGCTGCCACAAACACACCAACCTTTGCTCTGCGCTATTGTTATAAACACGAATGATCTCAAGTAATGTTATAGGGTTTCCTGCTTGGAGTGAACTTACGCTTTGAACCAAGTCACAAAGGTGTAGAACGAATTGAAAACCTCTATGGTAGGTGTAAGAAGACAGAGGTATGTTCTACCGATCTTGAGAGGCCCACTCCACGAGGCCAGGAAGCTCAAAATTTACAACAAACAAAAAAAATGTTAACAGACTGATAACAACGACGAGTGTATAGGAGAAAACTATACCGATAGTCTGGCGTCAATAACTAGTTGAGACGCAGGCCTATCAATCCTGCGCAAGTTGGGAGTGGGAGTTAAATCTGTGTAAACATGACCACCATTTTGTGCAACTGGTTTGACCAGAAACCTTACCAAGCCTGACATCTCAACCTCCTCGTAAGATGGGCTCATGCTGAAGTGAGGCCATGCAGTGCCCTAATTGACAGACCTTCATTTGATGGAAAATTCGAATGTAAAAACAGTATACAGCAAGGCATATCGACGCCAGTCTGTTAGTTGTGGTCAGGCGGTTTAGCTGTTTCCTCGGGAATTAAGCTAGACATGACTCTCAGACATCTGGTACGGTGTAAATAAGAATGTCCCCGCGGAAAGCAATATATTTATCGTAATGCTAATCGAAATCGCTCAGAACCACACGGGGTGTCCCATTAAATGGAAAATGTCGCTGGGGTCGAATGTTCTTTAGGGAGTGTGACACATGTCAGGCTCGTTCGAAACCGCATGCGCAAATTCCATTACGTATGTTACCGTGGGACTACCTGCGTCGTAACAAGGGCGTATCGTAGAGCTAGCGCCTGTTCTCCCTAACAGGTAGCCTTACGTCTTGTCATATTGATGACAGGAACCCAACCAGGCCACCTTACTTTATAAATTACCTTCATTGGCAAACAAATCGACTTACCTGTTGAGAACACGGAATTAGACTTGGCCATATTTTGTGATGAACACCGTAGGATGAGTGGAGCGCGACAATTTTTGAATTTTACGCATTGCCGAGATTACCGTCGGCGGGCGCCCCTCCTTGTGTTGGAAAGCGACTGCATTATGGCTCATATACAATTCGATAGCCACGTTTATCAGAAGTACCCCAAATTAGACGAGTTTTACCAATCTGCCGAAAAATTATTAAAAGAATCTGTTTTCAACGGATTTTGGGTAGCCAAGGGTACTGGGTGTCTAGTTCTTCAGAAGAAAAGATGCCACCCATGCAAAATGATGTGGAAAGTCGAATTTTTCAAAATGGCGTCCAAAATTGGCTGCCAGATATGGTGTGAAATAAGAAAAGGCACAGATCGCGAAAAACAGTGATGCTGCGAGTTGTGAAAAATGTGGTATATATTTTCCGTTATTGCTAACACACACAAAAAAAAATGTCAATGTCCCGGAACAAGATGGCGCCCAAGATAGCCGTGGGAACCTTGAAATACGGAGAAGGCGGTTTAAGGCATTAGGGAGATGGCTCACGCCAGTTGAACAAGAGTGACACACGTTTGGGCATATATGAATATATATACGCTGATATGTATATCCACTCATCGATATAAATGCAAAAAAAACGCCATTTTCGTGCTGTGATAATTCGAAAAACTAAGCGGCCAACAGGGCTGCCATAAATTCATACAACGTGAATGAAGTGAGAAGTGAGGAGACGAATCAGTCGGTAGAGCTCCAGACCCTAAGGTCAATAGATCATTAGAAAGTTAAGGGCATTTGCGCCCAGTGCTGTTAGACAAGGCATGTCTCCTCGAAATGTCACAAGTACCCCACGTGTAAAGTGGAACCTGCGCTAGGTAAAGAAAGTAGCGCCGCTGCGTTGGCTGCAATGGTGTTTGTAGCAGGTTGGTGAGCGAACGTGCATGGCTGGGTGGCCACAGGCAAGGTCTTATCAGGTTGCCAATGACCTGGTGGTTAAGTCGATAGTCGTGTGTGGTAAGGAGCGCGGTCGTGATACAAGACCATAAACGGAATTCTTAATCTTCTATCAAGAACGAGTATCAAAGTATCCATACAACCTGTACCTGATATGATCAACGTAAACTTCTTGGCGCTTTTCACCCGCCCCCGCAGTGTCGAAGCGCTTCATAAATGTTCCTCATTGAGACAGAAATGAATTGTGCGGTGCGGATGTGGAGAGGTATAAAGTGTTCGAAACGAGTGGTGGTCCGAGAGATAAGAAAAAGACCGTGCACCAAGTTGCTCTTATTATAAGTCGCCTGGCTCCAAGCCGCACCTCCGGCATATGGCGCGCACTCCGACGCGTGCGATGACAACATGCAGTTGCCCCTTCGGACATATTCGTCTCGGGGTGGTGGGGGGGGGGGGGGTTGGAGAAAGCGGGGAAGGGACTTGAGTTTGGGTCCAAGGGAGGTTGGGAATCCCCGAGAGGCTATTTGTGCATGTTTGAACACATTTCCATGAATAGAACAAAACAACTCAACATATCATGGGGAGCCAGCGAGTGTAATTTACGCGAATTTTGATGTATTAGTTCGCATTTTCTCGGCCAGTATAAGTCTTGTGCTGTAATGACTTCTTGTTGGTCAGTTGGTGACGCTGCGCGAGCTTAGGCATTAGGCCTACTAACCTCGATATATGTTCAGTTGAGCTGTTGGGGAGGGGGGGGGGGTCCGCAACGATTATCAACTTTAGAAACATGAATATATATTCTACTTTTCGATTTCGAGAATAACTTCCTAATTTGAATAATGACAAAGATGTTATAGCAAACTCGGAAATTTTTTTTTTTTTTTTTGGGGGGGGGGGACGCCACTGGATATGTGCTCATTATAAGTTACATCATTGTTCATTATTAAGATTACACAGGCTTGCTGGAAGGGTTATTTTGATTCAAATCACGTTGAGTGGAATCTGTGATTTTAAAAGGAGTAAAAAATTAAAATCGAAAACATCAGAAAAATCTGTTCCATGAAGCCAGACAAACGACTTGGCCGATTTGGGCATGAGTTGCCGATTTTTTTTTTTTTTTTGACGTCACCATCGTGGTGAAAGATTTTTGAGTATCATTAGTTGTCAAATCTTTCCGAAAATATGGTGGCTATTTCTACCAAACCTGGCCCGATTTTCATGTTCACAATTGGTTTGCGGTCAATGATCTATAGAATTCAATTTTTTGCAATGAAACTTCCAAAGAATGGTAGAATTCAGGGCTTACTTAAAAAAAATGTCTTTGTAATTTCCTAATACGACCACGCTAACTACAAGAATGTGGCATTAGGTCGTGAAATTCCTCAACCAAGGGCAACGATTCGCCCGTCTTCATGGGATGAATTCTGTCATAAAAGTGTATTCGAACTATACATTAGGTAAACCTGTCTAAATAAGCTTTGTAAAGTAAATTAAACATCGTTGTCACCCTGTATATAACATTGTTTAGACAGGTTTTCACACTGATTCACGTCCAAGTTACAATTCAAGCAGCTCATTGTAATAAATAAAAGTTGAATCCAGTTGTAGCTGAATTTAAATTCAATGAACTGTTGGAAATATTCAGATTATTTCTTCGATATGAGATTCAGTCAAACGTAACTAAGGTTAATTTTCAAATCAGGAAGTTTCAATTTAGGTTCCTAACTATCCCAAGCAATGTCGATCAATTCCAGGAATATCTGACTGGTGCACAGTTACACTATGAAGAAATACTATTGAATTGAATACAAGTTCTGATTTGAAGTGAAAAGAAAGATTCCATACAAAAATGTTATGAAATTAGGTCTTCACCGTCACCTCCGTGATGATTGACTCGACACGAGTGCCTGAGCAGTCACTCACGCAAGGAATCACAATTAACAGATGCGGAGAATGAATGAAGTATGCTATGGTACACCAGTGGGGATTGGGGATTGCAGAAATTCCCTCAAAATTACCATTCAAGGACTTGAACAATGTAACGAAAGTGAAATATACTGTCAGAGCAACAGAGGTGGCTATAGCATGCCAGTGACTAGCTGCTAAAGCAGAGTATGGGAGAAAGACCGTTCCTAAAATAGAGGGGGCTATAACTCTTTAGTATATAAACCACGGTCGAATATCGCCAACATATCGTCTGCAGGACTTCGTTTGACAAATCCCCAACTAGAGCACCAATGGTGCTGTAGCTCAAACCGCACAATGTACCAAGACGAATGAACAATTATGTAGGCAGTTTGAAACAATGGCCCATTGTGCCCTTTTACGAACTTTTGAACATGACTTCATAGGGCCATAAGATGTCTTAGCACTTGTAGCAGTCAATAAATATTCCACACAATGAGCCACAGGGCCCACAGTGACCTGGGCCTTGGGTCCTAAATCCCTGGGCACCCTGAAGGTACAGCTATTAGACCATCATTATGACTGAACAACAGCACTATTGCAACAGACAGAATTGGAGGAGACACAAGATTTGCAGTATTTTTTTTTGTTTTTTTTTTCCCCCATGATTGGGCCTAGGGGTCCCAAATTTCCCATAGGCCCTGTACCCCAAGACATTACATGTAAGTTTGAAGAGAATCAATTGAAGCTTGTGGGAGGAGATGCATTTCAGGTACCATTGTGTGAAATTCATGAAATGGCTCATGGGCTCAAGCAGGAACTTGGACCAAAAATTCCTGAACACCGAAGGAAAAGAAATGGTTGGACGGATCATGACAGCTGACCCACTTCCCCTCCAATCTACTGGGTAAGGGAGGGGGGGGAGTCAAAAAGGGCATTGGAGGGGGGGAGCAGTTCAGAAGATTGATGTTACCATCTCACCCCCCAACTGCTCCTGTGCTTTAGAATGTGATTATAACTACACACAATTCTCAAATTTCGAGTTTCTTGCTTAGTATCATTGTCATGGCATCTTGCGGACATAGTCCAATTGTCTCCTCATCAAATTCCCAAATTTCAAAATGGCCCTTCACCCGAGACCATTACATTTAAAGTTTGAAGAAATCAATTGAGCTTGTGGGGAGAAATGCATTTCAGGGTACCAATTGGGTGAATTTCTGAAATGGATCATGGTCTCAAGCATGAACGTGTGTACCAAAAATTTGAACACCCCAAATGTAAAGCTGTTAGACCATCATTATGACCCATGTCAGTACTGTGGCAACAACTAAATTCGTAAGAAGGAGAAGCATTTTGCGTAATTCCACATGATGGGCCCCAGGGCCCACACTGGGCCTTGGGACCCCTAAATTTGGGCACCATGATTGGCACTTGGACACCATTATGACTGCACATGAGCACTGTGCAACAAAATTTGTAGAGATACCAGATTTGGCAGTATTTCATATCATGGGGGGCCCCAGGGCCCAAACTGGGCATTGACAAGAATTCCCGAACAACCTGCAATTGCCCTCTATCAAGGAAACCGTTGACATGTAACTTTGGCGAACAATCATTGACTCTTGTGGCAGGAGGGTCATTTCAAGTAACCATTGTGTTGAAATTTATGAAATGGGGGCCCACGGGCCAAGTGGGACCAAAATTACTGAACACCCCAACTGTACGGCTGTTAAACTATCATCAGACCGCCTGTCAGCACTGTGCACTGAATTTGGTAAGAGATTCTAGCAATTTTGCGTAATTCCATATGACGACCACAGGCCCACATGGGCCTTGTGACCTAAATCCCTGGGCGCCTTGAAGGTACGGCTACTAGACCATCCCGCTCGGCCATTATGACGAACATCAGCACTGTGCAACAAAATTGTAGGAAGATACAAGATTTTGCGGTATTTCCCATATAATGGGCCCAAGGCCCAAACTGGGCCTCGAGTCCAAACTTCCCGAACACCCGCCTATTGCCCTCCACCAAAGGAACCAACCATGTAACTTGAGGAACATCAATTGAACTTGTGGGAGGAGCTGCATTTCAAGTTATATTGCTGTGAATTTTCACAAAATGGACCTCGGGCCCGCAAATGGGACCTTGGACCAAAATTCCTGAACCACCAGCCCGAAGTTAGGCCGTTAGACCATCATTATGACAAACATCAGCTGTTTTGGAGGCCAAAAAAGCAAAATGTTAACACACTGGTGGATAGATAGATAGATAAGATAGATAGATAGATAGATAGATAGAAGATAGAGTGACATGCAGATTCCATAGCAGTAGCTGTTGAGTTAAAAATTTGGGATTTTTGCTCATTACGATTCCGGTGACGTAGATGTCCAGTCATCAGTAGCACAAGGCGTTGATATGGATGGAGCAACCCTGAAGAGATCCCGCGAAAGATCGCCCATATTTTAGGGCTGAATATTTACAGAGCCTTTCGATAACCTTTTATACAACACCAACAAATATAATTTATCGAAGAAATGATGGCATTTGAAAGCCTAACATGACCGGGAGAGCCACTGTTTCGGCTACTGCGCAAGGCGTATTGCGGCTTGCTTGGTAATCCGCCGCAGTACGTTCTAAAAATAACGAATTCTTCCAATGGGGAAAGAAGAATATTAATCTAAAGTATGCCAAAACTTGTTTGGAGGTTGTATAAACAATTGCAAATCAGACGATAGAGTAATATTCAGAAGACATGGCGTTTCCCGTAATTTAGAGAAAGAGAGAAAGAGAGAAGTGTACCGATTGCGAAAATCAACGTGGAGTCGCACCGCCCAATAATCAGTGGCGTTACCCGGACTTTTCAGCTGGGGGGGCACAATTAGGGGAGGGCACAGACATTTTGTGGGGTGGGGGGCACAAGAATACTAACTAAGCGGAAGCGGCACCATCGGTTGGCGTGGAGCGTCTAAGGAATATTTTGATTGCTTAAGCCTCCAGATGGCCGGTAACGACCGCTCACCGAGCGTCGTTTTTTAGGTGCTGCATATATAAAGCTTAAAATCTGGGCAGTTGGAATCACAAATTCGTAACTCGGTGGAGAAAATTTACATTTGTCAGACCTCCACTTATCGCCTTGCCCCGACTTTTGGCCAGAATATTCAATAATGTGTGCTCACACTATAGTTCCACCAGTGCGCGCGAACGAGCGCGCAACTTTTCCTGGGTCTTCCCGGCACATCTGGGAGAAAAGGATCTCACCAGAAAAAAATTGGGACATTAAGTTATCTTAGCTTCTTACTGTCCCAACCATGATATAATGTCAGTAGCAGTTACATGGAGAAACCCTGCACATTGAAAATCGAAGAAAAGCAATCTGATAGAACAGCACTGCAGTTCCAAATTGCGCGTGGTTTAGTGGAAGAAATAAAGCGGACGAGGGCGAGTAAAGGGTTGGTAATCAAAAAGAGATTGACTGTATTCAAGGCATGAGAATGTTTGTTTGTATAAAAAATTTTCAGTATTTTACCTCAAAGATATGTATGGTTAGGGGGCAATGAGGGAAAAAGTTCCATAGAATGTGCGGATGAGAACGGAAGCGGACGGTTTTTTGGGGAGAGCATAAATCCACTACTGTAGTACACGCCGCGAAGCGCGAAAGGTTTTCACCCTTTTATCGCATTCGAGGCAAATTTGGGGCACCATTACTGCCCTTCTCCCTGTGATATTTGGGTGTTGTTATGTGTTTTGCCAGATCTACTTCAATTAGTAGTCGAATAATGATACAGAATATTTTTCGAAAATCACTAAATCTCATTCGGTGGTTGGGGGGACGGGGGCCGGCAGGAGGGGGCAGGGACGGCATGGGGGGCACAAGGTTCTCGAGGGGGCACGTAACTTCACTGCCCCCCCCCCCCCCCCCTGGCGACGCCACTGCCACTAATACCGCCAATGATTCAGCTGACAGCGAGGCAGAAAAGAAAGTCGCACAGGACAGGCGTTGTTTCAGGCAAATCAACAGATTGGTTTTTTAAAGAGGTCATACTGCCACATATGAGTGACTGAGGGATGATACGAGCGTGGACAAAGTCAAAAAGACCTGTATTCAGCAGGCTAGCCAGTTGTTAGTCCCATCCTTCAAATTCCGATTGGGGAATGAATGTTGGTAATATCTATAAGGTATCGAGGATGTGATAACGTAAACGCTCTTGCATAAATTATGCAGATTTCACACTATTTGATATTCAATAACTCATTCTCAAAATTTTGAATATTCTCAGGACAAAATAGACAACATTGAATAGCTTCATGGAAATCCACGAAACTTAGAAATTTTGCATAAAGTATGTAAAGAACGGCAGTGATCGGCACGATGACCCTGGCCTTACCTTAATTAATTTACTCAGTGCCGAAGAGTCCGAAGTAGACCAATCCACCAAGTTCCGTTGGTACTCCAAAAAAAATTCAAAGTGCGTATGAATTAATGCGAATTTAATGAGTAAAACTCCTAAAGACATATTTTACGCCCGAAACGAAAAAATCTAATCAGTTCATCTACCAGTATCCCGTACTGCTACTATACGTGCGCAACCAATCACTATCGCCTCCAACAGTTTCCCCTAATCCTGCTAACGAGCTCGAACAAGTGGAAGAAATTAAATAGGCTAATTATTCGACTAAAGCGCGTTTCCATGCATGCACGCCAGCAGGCGGGCGGGTAAAATGCTCACTATAACTTCGATAAATAAACCCGGTTATGCTCGCGGACGCGCCGTTTTTTTCCTCTCGAATCGGTCACGTAGCGAGTACCCGTCCTGTTGTCTTCCAACTTCCTCGTGTCACAAGGACATTTTCAGCGAAAACGCTTCAAGCCACGCTAAGCCCACAGCCCCTCATGAATATGGACCGAGGACTAACCATACAATACCATAATATTATTAGCACTTATCACTGATTTTTCTCGAAAACAAGTTTGACAGTTGCATCGGACTATGGTTGTCGGAGATATTGGCATTTCCATTATGTGGCTTCCAAGCCGCTCACCTCAGAATATGAATAAGATCGGCACAAAAACAACAGGGATCTCTACTCACTAGGGGAGCTCCACCACCACAGTTATGGGAGTAATACCTCTTCAAATCTCCCAATTATCGTGCTCACATAAGATTTTCAGCGAAACTTCAAGCCCCGCCCCTAATTAAAATAATAATACCAACCAATTTTACAATGGTCACAGCTTTATTGCCTCTCCAATGAGCCACCCGGACACGTTTGACGGGAATCGGAACAT
This sequence comes from Sclerodactyla briareus, assembly GCA_026419785.1. Classification (NCBI taxonomy): domain Eukaryota; kingdom Metazoa; phylum Echinodermata; class Holothuroidea; order Dendrochirotida; family Sclerodactylidae; genus Sclerodactyla; species Sclerodactyla briareus. Next base: position 292,241 of record JAODTK010000666.1, on the reverse strand, counting down.
ACGGTTGTCGAGTATTGGCAAATTTTGAGTTTGGATACTAGCCCCGCCCCACTCACGAATATAAATATAATAAATCAATGCGATCAGCACCCCCAAAAAAAGCAATGCGATCATCTACTCACTATGGGGATCACCAGCCCAAGGATAGGATTACACTTTTAAAGTCTTACCTATCATGTTCATAAGATATTTTCAGCGAAACTACTCGAGCCCCGCCCTTATAAAATGCTTAATGAGGAAAAACAATTCAATACCATAGTATTTACAGCACTCCGTCCGCACAATGTCACCCACAGTCGGAAATCGGACCGGACGGTTGTCGAGATATTGCCATTCTAGATTTGGTTCTGAGCCCCACCCACTCATTAATGGTTACTATTTATCGGCACCATAATAAAAACCCCCCAAAATAGGGCCACACCTCACCCATGGGCAGCCAGACTATATACCAAGTTCAGTCTATTCTCAACTTTCCCTTCTTGAGTTACAGTGTCCCCCAGCAAGCGTCGCAACCCACAGGAGAAACATACGCCAACCTGAAGACGTCTCACAACCATAAAGCCAAAAAGTGATTCCTTGACTGTTTTCTTTCTGACAACCTATAGGCCAGACACGGGAGGTAGATTTGTACCAGCTTCATATGGGCAACATAACGTCCATTTTTATCCCAACCAATCGATAGGGCTCCTATACTCTTGATAAAGAAGCTACAACAGCTACCCCTCAATTTCGAGTTTCATACTCTGACTCTGGTGACCTCAACTGCTCTGACCTGACCCCCAAAAAACAATAGAGTTTTGATGTACTCATCATGGAGAACTCACATACCAAGTATGAGCTTCAAATCCATCCGGTGGGTTAGTTCTGTTTACAAGCAACTTGGCCCAAAATCATTGCCTTTTTCAAAAAATGTATATTTTTGGACCAAATCACTCCCCACCTGAGCCAAAAACATAGGGTTTCTTCTGTACTCCCCATGAAAAAAAGTACACACGAATCTCAACCTGATCTGACCACCATTTGGACTTCTGGTGTTTACAAGGTTTTCGAATTTGACCTTTGGTGACCTCTGACCTGACCACCAAATGATGGTTTCATGACCTGATCATGAGAACACACATACTACGTATGAAGCTTCATTCATCCAGGTGGCTTCGATTTAATCCTGTTTATAGACAAAATTGGTCACAATATCGACTTTTCACAAATTTTGGATTTTTTTCCCCCCCCCCTTTTCGTCTCTCTTCCGATCTGTTCCTTTGCTCCCCATAATAAAGCTATACACCAAATTTCAACTTGATCGATCAAACCCTTCTGGAACTACAAGGTTTTCAGACTTGATAACTCTGACCTGACCCCAAACAATAAGGTCCATGTACTCAATCCTGGGCACGTACCAAGTAGGAGCTCAATTCATCCAGTGGAGTTTGAGTTAGTGTGTTTACCAAGCCAAATTGACCAAAATATCATTTTTTTACTGTTTCCCTAATTTCTCCAGAGCTGACCCACGACCCTCAATCGACCATCCAAAACAATAGGAATTCTGAACTCCCATACGAAGTCTCTACACCAAATTCAACTTGATCGGACCACCATTCTGAACTTACACGGTTTTCAGACTTTGACCTCTGGTTACCTTCAGATAACCTCTTACCTGACCCTAAAACAATAGGGATCATATATTCCTCAAGAGGACACACATACAAGTATGAGGTTTCATCATCCATGGGGTTGAGTTCAGTGTTGTTTACAAGCCAAATGGGCCAAAATAATATCAACTTTTTACTATTTCCTAATTTCTCCCAGACATGACCCCGAATCGACACCCAAAACAATAGGGTTCTTGTACTCCCCATAATCAAAGCTAAAACCAAATTTCAGCTTGATCGGACCCACTGTTTTGAACTTATCGTGTTTTCACAGGACTTCAGCAGACCTTGACTCTGGTGACGTTTTGTTGACTGACCCTAAAACAAAGGTATCATGTCCTCCTCATAGAGGACACACATACCAAGTATGAGTTCATCATCCAGGTGGGGTTGAGTAGTGTGTTTACAAGCAAAAGTGGCCAAACTATCATTTTTTACTATTTCCTAATTTCGCCCAAACTGGCCCCCATCAACACCCAAACCAACAGGTCTTGTACTTCTCATAAGAACGCTACCCCCACATTCACCTTGATCGGATCAACCCGTTTTGGAATTATCGTGTTTACAAGGATTTCCGACTTTGACTCGGGTGAACTTTTGACCTGACCCCGAAAGAATAGGGATCATGTACTAATCATGGGGAAAACACAACGACCAAGTAGGAGCCTGACGAATCGACATGATTAAGTTGTTGTGTTTAAAGCTGGGCGGCACACAACCACACACGACGTGACTGCATAGATTCCTCTGACTTCGTCAAGGAATACAATAAACTGTACATCCAATTCAGTGAAGAATCCATCGAAAATTTGACGTGCAAAACAGGGCAAGAAAGTTCACAGATTTCACTGTTTGATTCCCTCGACCCTTATGACTCAGACGAGCTTGAATCGAAACAAATCTGGGTACAGCGTGAAGAAGCACCACCCAAGGGAACATTTATGACATGATTCAATGAAATCCAATGCAACTTCGTAGGAAGACAGAAATAACATCTCAAATTTTGCACCACCCATAGCCTATTGTGCCCCTTAAAGGGGGGGGGGGACATTCAACCTTGACCTTCTTGAGGTCAAAGATGTCCCAATGGGCGATGAAAACATTGTGTCCAGTTTGGTCAACATCCATCAAAGGACAAAGCGAGCACAGGCAAAATAAAAGGCAAAAGTTGACAGAATGAACTCATTTTGACCTAGGATGACTTTAAACTGAACTAACCTGTCATTCAGGACCAACTGCAGACCACATTTCTAAGTGTCGTTCAAGTACAACAAAGTTGAAGAATTGTAAAAAAGTATGCAAGTTTGACCTCCTTTGTGATCTCGAAATGACCTTCATATATATCAACGAATCCCATCTGAATTAGTTGGGTCATTCACTCCATCGTGCATCATGCACTGGTGGGCACTGTTGCACAAATTACTACATGTAATGGAAATGATAATTGGAATAGTAACAATCAGTAACGAGTAGATTGATTATATATATATATATATATATATATATATAATATATATATATTATATTATATAGCAAATCATATAATGTATCCTGCAAACCTATGGACATAGCGTGTCATTGTGGAAAAGTCCCATTCTTCAAGTGCATAGAATAACTTTTTGATAAGTTTGGAGCAGTATATCGATGTCATAGGCATCCTCTTCAAATGCTGAAATGGAAAAATATACATACAGTATGCCAATATCCGAGGGACGTACTGGGCTCAGGATCAATTTAGGGTGGAAAGAGGTGGAGAGGCCTGGGGATGGATCAGGGTCTGAAGTTTTCCTGTCCCTCGTAGAATAACCCCTAGTATGTCACCCTTCTGGCCAAAAACCCAACACAGAAAATTGGACACCCTTTCGCATGGCATGAACGTTTTTAAGAGGCCTGTCGTCTGGTGGCCACTGGTTAAAAAGGCGGGTTTGCATGACGTCACGATGAAAATTATCCAGTGTATCCGATATGATACGGTATATTGTTTAATGCTATATAGTTTGTAATATAGTTCGATATCCTAGAGCTGTTTTTTTTTGATGTCATGCAGACATCATCCATCAATTTGGGTGAGTTTAATGACAACAACAATGCCTTTTAAATATTCCTTTTCTTACTTACAATACCCATTGGCTTTAAACAATTCTTCACATCAATATTGATGATGTGGAAATGACCCAACCTCCCCCACTCCACTTTTGAGAATTTGGTGTCTCAATGCACTCTGACTCTATATCATTTGCAGCAATTTATTGGGGCAGCAATGTGTTTTAAGCCTGAGCCTTTTTTTTGGTAAAATTTTGGAGAACTGTAGGGGATAGGAGTCGAGAAGTGAGTTGGCATCAGCCATACAGCTTTCTTCCCCGTTATCAACTTATTGAAACCCCCCCCCCCCCCCCATCCCCTGGCTGCAATAACACCAGAACACAATGTGTTACATGTACATTGTGCCGCTGAGCTGGATTCTAAAACTTCTTACATTCAGGCAAAAATTTTGAACTTTTGGAAATACTGATGGGACCGTAGTGCAGCTTTTTTGCTTTGTTGCTTCGAGATGCCCACAAGCCTGCAAGAGGCAATTCTGCCAGGGTCAATTTCAGCTTGCTGAATTTGCTTCCCAACGCTATCGCTGCCAGTTTTCCTGTGGATTGTCTTTGAATCTGGGCCTCCGAAGATGTGGACCCTGCTTTTGCTTGATCTGATTTTTGGGGAAATAGTAACCCTCGCTCTTCGCCATTCACTGAGCCTTCACGATCTTTTACAAATTCTTCAAATTCTTCGCTCGTGCATGTCTGGAGAGAATATAGGACATAGTGCGTCCATCTAGATTGGGTTTTGTACAACAGGAAGAGAAAGCCTTGTACGAACTTCCTGGAGGCTGAATTGGGGTTGCCAATCAGAGAAGAGGCTCATACAGAGATCGCCATCAACCTCCAGGGTGGTCAATGTTGGGTGGGATCCGGTCAACATCGGACATCTGGAGCCACCCTCTGGCCTCCGTTGAGGTGATCCTGAATGGTGCAAATCAAAAACGATATTCAATTACTGATTACATATTACATCACGCCAAGTGCTACACTGCATACCTTTGACTCCTAAAGTGAGTGTGATGACTGTCGGATCAATCGGATGAGTGTCGTCCTATAGCTTTCGGCCGACCAATGTGTTGTCTGTTCATGATTTTTTTGTCAGTCACAAAGTGGACCATGAGGGATGGAATCATGGGTAAGGTTTTGAACCAGTTTGTGAGTGGCCCCACTCACTTTTTGCCGGGGCCCCGCCCGGCGTGGCCCTCTGTGTGGGTTTAGGAATAAAAAAAAAGTTAGGTTAGATTCGGACTGTACCCCACTTCCTACTCCAACCGGCTGTCAACCACGGCCCAATAGTCTGGAAATAGGACCTGTGAATTTTCGATACTAAATAAATATTACTCATCAGGACAGACAAAAACCCTGAATCTGATTATAGTCAGCCTGATTTTTCACAGTGTAGGGGGAATTGCAGGATCACACTAAACACAATCGCTTTGTTATTCTTGTTTGCTCCCCCTTACTACTTGTCAACTTTACACAACCACATGCATATTTTGTATATTTATTTACCTGTCCAAACAGCTATAGATGGTTCCCTCCGATCGGATTTATTTTATGTAAAAACCTCAACTCTATTCACAACCTTTGAGATATAGTCTACTAGAGATTAATTCCATTCAGTTATGATCTCCGTGAATACTTTTTCCGTTACTGGATGAATCATGGCACATAAAATTTTTGACAGCATTTACTGTTGTAGGGTCTTTTGTTGGCCGGCTTTTGTAGGCTTTTTTTGCCCCGAATTTTTTTTAGTTGTTCCCCCTTAATTCCCCCGTTGATTGAATAGATTCCCTCTAATTTTTCAAAGTGAATGAAAACCCAATAAATCTCAACAAGGCCAACTGACTAGAACCTTCCCAGATTGTTTGGGGGTTGGTTGTGCCGGGCCCCCCCCTTTTTCCCCCCTCCTTGCTCCCCCATTCCTCCCCTCGCTTTCTTTTTTTTACTCCCTTATGTCCTAGTTGCAGCTGTGCCTAGAAGCAAGTCTGGACCCTTCTTATTTTACCATTGGCCTTTAAGCACTTGTTGACCTCCTCCTTCCCCTCCCCGGCTCGCCCCTCCACGTTGTGCTTTTTTATGATTTCTGCCAATTGCTCTTGTCCCCGTCCGCACCTTCCCTGAAAATTTACATAGGGTGAGGATTTTACACGTTGTGTTCATTGTTCCCCCCTTTTCTGTTCTCCTTTGTTTTCTTCTTCCGGTCTATAACTGTGACAACTGCCGTGTTCCAGGTTCGATGTGTGACCCACAGCGGGTCTATCTCTCGCGTGTGGGCCCCTTGTTTGTCCCCCTGGTTTTGCTTTGGGTTGGTTTCGTTCTTTTCCTGGTTTTTTGTCCCACGTACCCCCTACCCTCCCGGTCCCCACTGTTCATACACGCCTCTTGATGCCCACCCGGATTCTGACAGCACGGCCAGTGCCTGCTTCCCCTGTTTGCCACCAAGCAGCTGTTCTCTCCTACCAGCTCTTTTTCCCTCTCCCCCCTGCTGCAACCACAGTGTGGTTCGCTATATTGTCGCCCTACCCAGCGGGCCGTTGGCGGGGTTACATTCCCTTCCCCCCTTTCTTCGGCACCAGTTTCCTGAGCCCCTACTTATTTTTATCATTCGCCCTCTTCATATTCTCCTGTCCAGGCCCCGGGTCCGCTTCTATTTTATTGCCAAGTTTCCCATTTCTTTGCACCCCCCTTCTGGCTATTGCCAGTGCGCCTTTACACCAGCATTGCCATTGTAAAATACTCAAATTGGTTTGGGCCTTTTTGGTGATTTACTGTATTTTTGCGTTTTATTTTATTCTTTTTGTTTCAGAGATGTTCAACCACCCAACCTATAACCTCGTTTCACAATCACCTCATGTGGATCTTCCCCTTGCGGTCCGCAGATTGGATTCTCCCGGGGTAGAAGTAACCCATTGACCAGAAAGTAAGATTTATCCGAACCCAGCAATTTTCACGACAACCCATTTTCCCTCCATGCCTCATCTTTTCTTGAATATGAATCCAGAACCGTTGGGTTTCAAGCAAGATCACAGCTTACGGTCAAACCAATGAGACCAAAAAAAAAAAAAAATGAATCCACTGACAAAAAATCCTGTACTCGTGTTTAAGAATCATTATTTATCGATCATGAAGTGGGAAAGTTCACATATACAACAGTAACTTAGCTAGGTACATTTGTTAGACAATAAACCTACGGAGAAAGATGAATGTTACATCCCGGTATAGTTCCCCCACCTCAAGGCCTATAGTATACTCACAAGAGAAAAATGAAACTTCACCATCTTGTTGTACACAGGGCCATCCGTTTAGGACAGATGTTTAACATTGATCCCGATTCAATTCCTTCATCATTCCAGTATACAGATTATGGCTTGTCCATTTGTGAAGCGTAAATGTTTCTCTGAAGATCATTTATATTTTCATCAGCCTTCGGAACCCATGGTTTTTAGTTGATTGAGTGCTGCACGCTTTCCAGATGCGGTAGGGGTAGATCATGTTTTGGAGGAAGAGTTGAATCCGCTTCGGTTACGTGGAGTGGAGATCGACTACAACTTGCAGCCGTGAACACACAAACGTACCGGATATTGTTTAAAAAACAAAATTGGTGGTGTCAGATGGAGGGAAATGTCTACAAAAGCAAAAAATACTTACATAGCTACAGCCTACATAAGAGAGAAGGGAAATGAAATACCATTAACACTCTCCGGTTGCAAGACAACTTATCCACAATGGAGTAATTCACATACTAATCATAGTCTCTCATGCTTACACATTATTCCGTGGGCAAGCCCAGTACCCCTATCCCGATTTCACCATCACTCGGTTAGGCGTCCGAACTAACCGTAGGATCTCTGACTCTGTATCACTCACAAATCGCCACTTTTCGAAATAATGACTTAGACCTCATACCATTACAAACCATGCAATGATGAGTAATGGTAACATTCAGGAGCTACATGATAACCGCTGCACAACCAAACACGAGTCTAGCATAACACTATTTTACTTTCAGTGTGGTTACGCCTACGTCGTTTTTCAGCCAATAATTCCTTACCTTGCTTACTTTCAAACGGGGGAAGAGTCTGTCAGTGTTGAAATTTCTTTGGTTAACTTGCTCTATCCATAACGAAAAGATTGGTCGAATTGCCGAACGATTGTGGCAGTCGGTCTTAAGTAGGTTTACAAGCAGGCAATATTGCGACACGACATGGAAATTTAAACGGGAGTAAAAAATGGCCTAAGAGAGTCTGTGCTTCAATTGATATGGATTCCTTACTGGTTCGTGTACGAGTCATGATAACAAGCACACGTTAACAACAGTGTTCCTCCAATTAGGGAAATCACCATTGCGATGGAAAATATGAAAAAGGCGGGAAGGCCAGTGGGAGGGGGGGTAGGTGGGGGTGGGATAGAAAAAAACTTGTATAAGATTTTGGTTTTACGGCCGTCATTTCATGATGTTAACCCCCTCCCAGTTCGCACTGTTAACTGAGACTCGTTGAGAGAAGAAAAGAGATGAAAATCAATTTGACACTAGTACCTGGTTATTGCCCTTCCTAGAGAAAATTCCGACGGTCAAACATGGACTTGTGTCTATTCGGCTTTTGATGTGAAGCATTAATATCGATCGTGATCCGTACATGTCTTGTTTGGGCCAATCACGGAGTCTGAAACCTTCAAAAACCCATGCATGGATATGGAATTGAATAAAATCTTGTTGGCATTTCTGTCTATATATAGTGTTCAACCGATATAGCGTCTGCCTACAGAGATTAGTACATAGGTATCCGTAGACCACAAAGTTATGGAGAATGACGCAATCGTCCGATAGTTTTGCACTGATCTGATAACTGCAAAAATGGAGGATTTTATGAAAGAGGGTTCTTTCACGAGGGTACGTACGTAACGTGGCGACAATCCGGGAGTTTTGGATATGGGAATTTGCGCTGACATGGGTACTACACTTAGGTCTTAAGTATGGTATGGTATCTTTTCATTAATGGCCCTCTATACGTCGCAGTACTCTCAGAAATGGAGGGAAAGGAAACGTTTTGATTGACATGGGACCGGGCGCGGTTTCCTGTTGGGGAGAGGGGGGGGGGACCTAGAGGTGGTGATTCTTGAGTTGGTGACGAATATGGGAGAGGGTCCAAGGAAGTGGTGTCGCCTCCCCATTGGAAAATTTTTTTCTCATGTGAAAACGTCCTTAGAAGCAATCTGGTTGCAGGCGAGTCCCCGTACCGACGAGACTTGTCCGGGAAGGGGGGGGGGGGAGGGGGGGTGAGGTCGGAACCCAAGGGAAAGTGGCTCATAAATGGCCACCTTCCATATTGGCCTCGTTACCCTCGTGTGAAAGAAACCCTCTTCAAGAAAGACCCCCCATTATAAATGCCAAACTATCGGCACGATTGAGGGTAAAAGGAATTGGCCAGAGCGTAGGTTTGGTACCCAACATGTTAGAGTGATGAGGTGGTACAACACTCAATAATTCCCCCATCGGCTTACTCAATTGGGTCGTTTGGCAGCGATCGGGCCTCCTGAAGTTTGACCTTTGGAATATGCCACTGCATACAATGCTGTGAAGCAGAGAGACTACTCATTCCAACGATGTCCAAATCGATGTACCATGACCATGCAGATTTTGAGCTAGCAGGGAGTTCTATGTAGTATTTTCGACTCAATTTTCCGACAGCCACTCGATACGCCGAACCTATTTCGCCACGAGTTTCAAAACAGCCAAATTTTCATGAAATTTCGCGTTTGAACTATGAATAACCGCTTTCAGAGTTTTTAAAGTGGCAAATGACTCCACAATTGACATCCCACAGACATGAAGGCAGCACGATAGATGTAAACCCCAAAATATGATGGACAAGGAAAAATTTCAGCGGATGAGTCGTCAAGCTACTACTAGACAGCCACCAGGACTTTGATTCGCCATCTTTGGGTTCAGTCTCAAGATCATTACAGAAATAAGTTTGATTTTCACGCGGTCGTACTCGTAGTAGGCGGGGTCAAATATAGTGTTGCGTTAAGACGATTATTGTTCTAACCCGTCTGAACTCGATTGTCATTATCTGTTCAGAAAAAAACAAATGGCAGGCCGACTGCTGAAATAATAGACAAAATTAAACGAGGCATAATGGGAGGTGAAATCCCAAATGATACCAAAGAACAGAGAGTACGACGTTGTGTGATGGCGCCACTGCAGAAAGACGGATCCGGAGATCCCCCTTTCTAGAGAAAGAAAATTCATTCTGTATGTCCAAAAACACCCACTGCGGAAACGATTGTGGAAATATTTCGCATTTCCACCTAGTCTCATTTGGCCCGGCGCCGGACTTCAAGGGGCTATAGGGCTATCCCTACCTCCCCAATCTTTCTAATCCCCCCAAAATTTATCAATGGAGTGCTAGACATTGATAGTGCCTGCCCTGAATTAGGTAGTGATATAAAGCTTTTTTGCAGTTGTAGGAAAGACCTTTCCGGAAATCTGGGTTCCTCAGCGCCAGCGATGGTCGCCTTCTGTTCACATGGCCACATACTGGATACACCCTCCCACCCCACAACCTGATTCCAAACCTTCCTCTTTACCCCTACCTTTTACAATGCCATAACATCCCCTCTCATGTATCTTGCATACTGATCGAATGTTACGGAATGATGATATACAAACGATGGTGGCATAGCAATGAGCTATTGGGAAGAAGCGGCCATGAGGGTAGGGATTTACACAGCAAAGAGTGACGCACGGCATACACCCACCTATCGTACCGCTGCATACTCACCAACATATCTACGTAAAACACACACACACACCACAAACAAAACCACAACACACCCAACAACACACCACAACACACGACACGCACACACACAACACACCCACAACATACGTACACAGGGTACTTCGGATTCCTTATTATGATTCCAGTTGTACGCAACATTAATGGGGTGAATACAGTGCACCCCCTCCCCAAGCCCTCTGGAAGAAATTGCAGGGGCCGTTGCTATGTATCTGAGGGTGATTGAGGCCAAATCACGCCGAATTCTGTCCATGAAGGACAACGGCAGGTTCGCAGAGGTTATATCGTGGAGAATGGGAGAATGGTTCTATAGGTCCAAACCCCATTTCAATACGATGGTCTTATGTGATGTTATCGGCCTTCAAAATTTTGGTTCATGATGTAGAGAAATGAAGAGAATCCCAATTACGCAATCACGCATGACGTCAACGTGGACAACACAAAAAATGTGTTATGTATTTCATTGTTCATTTTGCTGAATAAGTCAACATTTAGCGGTAGTTCTGTTGCCTTTTCTCACCAAAGTGGAATTCAACACCTACAACCTCTCGCAATCCTCTCTCATAGACTAAATGTTTTTCGCAGTGAAAAGAACGTGTGAATTTCCGCTGTGAAAACAAAAGAATGTTGCAGGGGTGCGTAAGTTAGACATCATATGGTATTGCATTGATGGGATGCATTTTGACCTTGCGACAATACATATGCAGAAACTTCAAAGGATTGTAACTACTAGAGGAAAGTCGTACGAACTTAGGGTTTGGACTGAAGCATCAGTTTTTCTCAGATAATACATTTAGCTCTTCATAATTTATATGCAGTGTCCTTTAACTATGAAAGGATAGCGTAGGCGACGATTAAAACCGTTGGAATGTGTGTACTTTGACAAGGGTTACATAAATGAGACACTGTTATCGGTTTTATTAGATGTTTGGTCTGTGGAAGCCGTTGTAGAGTGACCGTGGCATGGTGTACCATGTGTGGGCATGTGTTATGGTTACCACTATAGCGGTAAAACACAAAGTGAGAGAACCCCCAGCGCATTACAATTAGGTGTGTTACGAGTATCATGTATAGAGCCTCATTGGACATTCATATGACTCTTCCTGTTGTCCGTGGGTAAGGATGAAGTGAAAGGTAAGTTAACTGCAATAGACAGGGTTGTTACAACCCTTTCTCTTTTTTTTGTTGATGCTCGGAATCTGAGTGATGGCATTTGAGAAATAACGTATCAATCGCAATGCGTCGTTTGCTATACTGGGTGACATACGGATTGAGATCACTAGGTACATGAGTTCATCAGGTTTGAAAACAACCTTTTAAAGCAGCGCGTTGATAATGGAGGCGGCTCAAGATAGATTTCAAGGACAATTACTCCAAACTGGGTTTTCGGGATCTATATCCTGTTGTTTTCAACGGTAATACTGAATGGCTGCCCAACAAACACCCATGGTGACGAGAGCGTTTCGTTGCTGGTTTCTAATTAAAACTCCCAATAAGCTACCATTAATCTAGTAGGATATGAGTGTCGTATTGAGGCTGTTAGTGATGGAACGAAAAGAGGAAAGAGGGTCGTGTCAATAATTTATGTCATGTTGCAAGAATATGACAAGCTCAATATAATTATATCTCACTTCGGGGATATTATCCACCACTACCGCCGCCCGACGCGGCGGAGAATTTCGTTAGGTGAAGAACTAACTCTTAACGCAAGTCCCGAGTAACGAAACTCTGGCAACAGTTAGCCCTCACGAAATCTCGGAATGGTTCGAATGTGTGCGTCAGCACACTCTGACAGCGGCCATCTTGGATTTTAAACGGAACTAAATTGATAGTATTTGTTTGTGCAATAACTCCTTGTGCCTTGAAAATCTTGAATGGGTCAAGAGTGGCGTTTGCAAAACTGAGTTCTTGCGATTTGCGCCGTTTTGAAGCGGGCGATCGTTTTAGGACCAGCGTTTGTTTCGCCACATGGCCCCTACAACCACCCGCCCGGCGGCCATTTCGATTTTTTGCGAAATTTATGTCCAAATATTGCGCTCTGACGGCGCCATTTTGGATTTTTTTAGAAAACTGAGTTTTTCGCTATTGCCAGCGTTTCGAAATATGACGATCATTTTGAGACCAAACTTTTGTTTTCGCCTCATACGACCCACCCTGCGGGCTATTTTTGAATGTGCGAAAATGATTTTTGTGCAGATTTGACATTGGCATATTTCGGAGCAGGTTCGTGCATTGGAACCAACCCACTTTTCTAGGTCATAAATCCCTTCTGATAAAAAAAAACAAGGCGAATATGTTAACCTTGATTGATCGAAAGTGGGGATATTACACGTTGGCGGTTTACCCGCCACAGGCGATGTCTAGTTTAGAAATTGATAGCTTCGTAGTTTATTTTTTCGTTTCCGCATTTGGCGTGGTCCAGAACAGTACGCAGTCCACCCTTTGTCGGGCGTATTAATATCCAGATGAGGAACAAGGAGGACAACCACTTCCCATGGTCTGCAAAACGGGCAAAAACGAAGCAGCGCAAAGTTAATGGTTCTGCGACGCTGGATGATCCAGTGCCGCTTCCGAAGAAGTTCATGGCTATTCAAAACGAGCAATGGGGGTTGCTTCAAGAATATGTCTCCTCCAACGTGTTATAATTCTTCTACAGACATGGGTCTCGAATTAACCTGGCAGATACCTGATGTATAAGGTTACTGTCTTGGATCAGTTAAAAATATTCGCCTCAACCATAAATAAATTGCATCGAGAGGCTCCGTCGATCTACGTAGTTTGTATAGGTACTTACATCTCAGAAAAAAAACGACTTAAATTGAACCTACGTAGAAAATGATGAACTAGCATATTTATTAGAGGGCGGTGCAGGGAATGTAATGTGTGGGAGGAAACTAGAACACAAATACAATATCAACATGATACCATCATTAGATACCTAATAGGCAGTTTGTAATTAAGAAATTAACGTCACCGTGACCGAGGAACTGAACTAAAAATGAAATGTATTTTGTGGAAAAGTTTTCTTATACTTTGAGAACATAAGATATTGTAACACTATATAGGCTGAGGACGTCCGACCATCAGATGGTCGGGTCGGCCGAAGAAGTCCGTTTTCTACTTTCGGTGGATGCGGCGGCACTGATGAACACGAAAAACAAAAACAAAAACAAAACAAACAAAAACAAAAGCGGTCTGGCCATGGCCGCCTCCAACCAAGAACAAGCAGTAACTAACTCAGTGTGTCTCACAAATCCTACTAGCTCCACTCAACCATGGCTAGGTTGCTAGGGATCTTCCAACCTATTATCGGACAAATTCATTCAGAACCGAGATGTTACTCCGCCAGCAAGCAAGTCCCAAAACAAAGAACTATTCTCCGAGCGAAGCCAACTGACCCAGACTTGCCGCGTTACACTATATTTGCAATCAGATAAACATGAGACAAATCTGCCAAAGCAGATATGAAGTATCCACAACGTAGAAATGAGCTGACCCAAAATTAGCCTGTTGGAACAGGCTTTGACTTTGCTCCCTCCATGTATCAGACTCATTCAATCATATGTTAAAGGATGTGCATTAACGAAAGCGGTTGGAATTTGCCTAAAAACAAATGTTGGTAATATAAGACCATTGGTATATACCAAAGCTGATAGCCCCCTCATGTTTAGGAAGCTTTTATCATCATACGCTCTCTGCTTTTACTTAGTAGTAGGCTAACTAAAATGAAATGTGAATGGAATTTTTTATGCTTCAATTGGAACAATAATATATATTTCACGAACTCATATATAAACAGTATCCCTGATTATACAAATCTACCCTATATAAGCATGTTTACAAAGGATATGACTATCTACAACGTAGAAAAGAGGGCAATTCCCGGAGTTTGAGGTCTCATCAGCAAATGGGCACTATCAGTTGATTCGCCGCTACTATCTTGCGGTTGCAAAATAGACCATTTAGTCAAATAATATCTCATAAATATGTCCGAAAAACAGCCAGGTGCCCACAGAAATTATATATATATTCATAGATATTTCATGATTGAAATTTTCAGCATAAATGCTGGGAACCCTTCATTTCGATACTTTGTACTTTTTCGGGAAATTGAAATTCATTTTCAGTCCTTCCAATTTCTAAAAAATAATGAAAGAACGTGTTTTTGAAAAATCTCTAAATTTGGCCAAAAAGCATGTTTTCCCCTTAAATCAACATTTTTGGTATTTTCGGCTGATTGCATGGGAGAAGTTGTCATTTGTGCCTCTTTACCTTGCTACAAAAAAAGATAGCATTCAGCCATTGGAACAGCAACTATCTTGGAAAAAAGAGGGGAAATTGGGACATGAATGAAATGAAAAAAAATCGCCCCCAAATGGTTTTGCCCCCTATATTTCACAATTCTGAGAGTTTCCGCCTTATATTTTGAGAGAAAATGTGTGTTTGTGACTTTCGAGTCGGCGTGCAAAAATATCACTATGCTCAGCCACTCCCAAAATAGAGAAGTGCGAAAAAAAAAAAACATAAAAATTCTGGACAGACACGCACTCACACGCACACAAACGCATACACACACCAAAAACCACACACACACGCAAACACAAAAGACACTCCTGGATCCACCTGGCCACCATGCCTTCATCAAACTACAATTATGGTGGCCATAGCAACCGATGCTATTGGGCAACCAACACAGTAAATATAGGTGGAATGGCAAACTGACTACAATATCTGATATCGATGAGATTATGTGATGGCCTTCGCGCGTTTGTATCCGACAGTCGAATAATCTGTGTGTGATGTTTCACGTTAGACCTATGTTGACCTGACTATAAACCCTATTCGGGGTCCTTGTCAAAATCCAAGAGACGGCGCCCCCCCAACAACTTGTTACTTTCTAGGGAGACACATGAAATTCTACCTCTTCTGAAGGAAATGAATTGCACCTTTCTGTTTCTCATGTTTCAGCTAAGCGCCTTTGATCAGCCAGGACTATCTAAAAATCGGAGGCAACAAACAAATCTTCTATTCGTTTGTCTTTCGGAGTCAACGGCTCCCAGCGTTTATAAAGACATCAGGGAAAAATATTTTATCTGTGCTCCATTTGCCTCGATGACTACAAGGAAAATAAGGAACCACTACCCGTGCCCCTCGAGCGTTTACTGAGAGAGGATGGCTGGATGAAACATGAACAGGTCTGGGATTGGACAAAAACGATCCATCGCCTGTCCAAGTTTGTAAACAGCGGATGTGTCATCCCGAGGGAAGGCGCTGCAGGTTTTGTGACAGATTTTCATCTCAAGAGTATGATGGCGTTTGTCCTCTCCGGCGATGATATGCACAGAGAAGTTAAAAACCGTCAAGGGTCAAACACGAGGTGACACATTTCATTTTTCGGTACCAGAAGCCGAGTCTTCGGGGCACAGAGGAGGCGGTTATTAATATCCATAAGAGGAGGGAGAAGTCTGGAATTTACTACATTGGAAGAATAGTTCCGTTCTAACAGGCAGGTATCAGCATAGAAACTCGTTTATCACCGTTCTAAACATGGCGGGAGAGAGACCCTGCGAAATGATAGAATACAGTGTATAGATCCCGAAGGGACAGGCGGTTAGGGTGGGTTGTATGCGACTCGCCTCTCGCTATAAAGTCGCAGTATTGTGTGAATCAGGACAGATCGGTTTTTATGGAGTTCGCGACGTGTGTTTTGTACAGAATGACGAGAATCCTCAGACCGGATAAGATCAGGGACAATGGTCCCCGAATTCGTTCGCCCATCGTTGATAGCGGTTGGCGTGGATGGCGGGCGAGGAAGTGTTGTCGCAGCGTGGGGGACGACGGCCGGGACAGCCCAGTCGAGAGGTGGTTGGTACTGGATTCGACCATGAGGATGAACTATCGTTCACACCGTGACACTCCCGGATATCCTGCAAGGCTCGTGGGACATGGACCGTAACCGACACCTTGTGATCTGTGATTTCCTATGGCACGCGGAGCATTTCGCAGCGTGCGCGCGGAAGGGAGATGCGCTACAGGTCGTTCATGAGTTGTTTGAGAGAAAACCATAGCATGCTAATGTGGGCTTACACCCCGAGTAGCGTGTGGCATCGACACTACAAGTCATTTACATGCTGTGGATCCGGAGTAGGTCAGCACAGTTATTGCACCAGTGACCGACAGATGGAGGACGGCCCCGACTGTTGAATAACAAACGTCCAGTTGATACAATTGCCCGAGTGACCGCCACCATACTGAAAAGCTTTCTAGTAGTTACACAGGATACTAACAAGCTTTACAAGTTGACATTTCGCTTTTAGTATTACTGAGGTTTTATATAAGCGCCCCACTCCACATCACAGACGTGCTTAAAGCCCATGTCAGTAATGTACAAATTCTTCAAAACTAGCACCGGTTGAAAAGTGAAAAGAGAATATAGAACCCCGCAGCCAAACTCGAAGAGCTAGCAGGTTGCCTTGTTGATAATTACAATTTAGCAGTGAGGAACGGTGAAGAAGTTGGAGGCTTATGACGTAACGGGGGGGGGTATGCGAAGGCCACCTCGGAATCTACAGACATAGGCTCAAATAACGCTCTGATTGAAAACAAAAAGGAAATATGTATTCACAAAGAAATTTGCATATTTTTTAATATCTTGAAATGATTTCGAATGTTTTTTGGCGTCCTATCTATAGGTAGTTTGTCAAAAGTCACGTTTCGCTTTGACCTCATATTACAGGGGTCCCCTTCCCACCTCGTGACGTCACAATAGCGAATTGGCAAATCCGACAACTGATCATTTGGCATACAGCTTCTTGTAGGGGTACGACAGAACCTAGTGTTATATTTAGGCGATCTTAATATAGAAACTCGACACCCACCTAGACGACATGGAGATCATGACGTGGTATGTGGTTCCCTGGGAGTACAGGGAACCAATTTTTTGGGGTCGGGTCAAAGTTCAACATGAGTTAACAGATGTCAATCTGAAAACCTCTCTGATCACGATAGCCGAGAATGATGGTCCGATCACGTGGAAAATTCGGTGCGATTTTTTGAGGGAGTACAAGAACTTCATTGGTTCTTGGTGTGGATGAGGATCATGTTGGTAAGAATAAAAATGAGAAATTGGGAAAAAAGATATTTCGACCATAGATTTAGCTTGGAGATCACGATTAACTGGACCCCACCTATATGAATAGAGATCAGACTTAGTATGTGGGTTCCGCATTATCAGAAAATGAACCTAGGTTTTGGGGTCAGGGGTCATATCTAAAGCCTCCGATCAGAGGTCAAAGTCTGAAAACACCCCGTGATCAGAGTAATTGGTCGATCAAGCTTAATTGGCATTCGCCTATCTTATGAAGGGGTACGAGAACGTTGGTTTTGGTGTGGCTGAGGGTAATGGATGGGGTGCAAAAGTTTGTCGGTGGGTCGGAAAATATATATTCGGGAAGTTTTGGCTTGTAGTCAAATTACCGGAACCCCACTCAGAGGAAGAGCGACAACAATCCCGGAGTGCAAGTTGCGGTGCTCAAGGTCATCAATTATCACCTAGGTGGGGTTAGAGCAAGGTAGACAAAGTGTCGCGCTCAGGGACACGCCGGGACGGAATGTCGACCGCGGTCCGCAACCGCATTGGAACACTCAGTTTGTGAATGTGTACCGGAGCTAGCCGGACTGAGCGAATCCCAGCTCATTTCATCACAGTCGATAGTTACCGGTATTATATTATATTATTATGGTCCTTGTGATTGTTGTCTATATTATTCTTATAAATGATCCGATATCCTCTGCGAGCTGTTGAAATTGCATTGTCAACAATATGATCAAACAGGTCCGATATGGAGACACTAAATCACCAATGAGCCGAGACACCAGTTGCACATACCGGGTTATCCATAGGGGTCATGCGAACACTGAGTAAATACTAGTCGTAGCATGGATGGTCCTGAAGGAGGGCCTACTCAGTATTGCTTTTTCTATTGGTATACTTGCGAGCAGAAGATCTAACCTATTCAGGGCACAGCAAGGGTGCAGACCGGTACGGCTATTATTGTCAGATGCGAATCCTTCACCGGGTTACACCGAAGAAAAAATAAGGGCCAGCTCCTGGGGGTGGGGGTAGGTATCACACGCAGGACGGCAACTTGCAAATTGCCTAACGATCGCTATGTGGACTCCCACGTCGTGGATCCGATCGTATAATTAATGGACCACGGGCGACCTGTATCATGGTGGAGCACAACCCGGGATCACAACGACTACAATTTAACAATGGGGTGTAACGAGGGCTGTTTCTTAGGCCAAAAAAAAATGTGTGGGTGATGGAAGAAGATGATACTCATCTGCTCATCCCATTCGATCTGGCCGCAACTGATGAACAAGAATACATTCAACGACGCATCGAAAATTGCATTAAAGAATGCGATCAGGCTAAGATATCGCTAATGGATAAGCGATAAAATTTTGAATATAAGTTGAACAATTAAAGGTGAACAAAAGCAAAACTGATCTGTTTCATCATTCTCTACATGGGAAGTTCAAGATGTCCGTACCTAGGGGAGGTGACCTCATTAAATATTAAACATTCATAACGTGACCTAGCGATTACTCGCGACGATAGAAAATGAGGGAATTCACGGCCCCTGTAGACACAAGTGGTGACAATCGAGTGCAAAACCGCCGTCAGACGTCAGAGGCACATGTTTTTTTTAGTTTTTCTGCTATGACTTGCACGGTTTGCACCCATCTCCTCTGAAAATTAACCATTGAACTCCTGTCCCTGCGTTGAAGTATTCAATATAATTAACGTAGATTTTCTTTTAGGATATGGTATTTATCTCTCCGTGAATCCAATGGAACCCTACACCTCTTCATACTCTACGGCGACATATCCTGAGTGTTAGTGTTCAGTTCACATTTTCGCCAACTTAGAGATTCTTGGTCTCGGCGGTACAGTAGTGAAAGACAGACATCTGGACTGCTAGCAGGCGTTGCCACAGTCGGAGACTGGTGGTTGCCTCCAAAAACCGCGTAGACTTCATTGCCCAGCCGTTTGGTGGTCGTTCTGTTACCTGCGCGCGACTTTTCTGCCCTGTGATCCTGAAAACAAAATTAATTTAATGTATCAACAAGTGAGTGGAAAGAGGTTTTCACTGTGGTTAATTAATAAGAGATTAGTGAAAATCGGTGAAAATGAAACTTTTTATGTGCGTTTTAGCCTCAATGGGCAAATCGTATATATGTAACGCACGTGCGAGAGGTCTAGTATCCGACATCTAGTTTACACATGAACGTAAATACATGCGCCTAATAGTGTCACGGTATAAAATCTCAGCATGAGGGGACATGCCAGGACAACTATTTTCTGCAGAAACGTGGCGGCTGTTCCGATAGCTTACCCCACTCGGGAATCCTGTATAGTATACCTGAGTAGTCCGGACACCTGGGTAAGAAGGCGGACACTATTATCAATCGGAAACGATACTTAGCAACATGATAATTAATATTTTATTTATTTGTTTGCTTTGACCGCAGTACAAAAATATTACATAATTAATGCATAATGAATATCAGTACATAGGCAAGTTCTCGGAACTATGCAGGGAGGGGATTTATTATCATCGAAATTGGCCGAGAAGGTGAGGACTTACACAAAAAAATGCCCGAAAAAAGGGATTCAGACTCGCTTTTGAACCGTGACTTCATCGAGCATGTGCTCAAGTATGGCACTTGTGAACGTGATAGTATGGAACTGCCTATGGATGCATAGGCATCAGTTTACGTACTGCCAACCGGCGTCCGCTTCTAGCGGGTTCTAGGATCGAAAGTCAGAGACCGTGACGGCTGGGAAAACTTGAAATATCGTTAGAATTTCATAATTATGGAAGGGAGATCGAATCTATAATTATTAGTAGTACTATACTTTTAACCACACCCTACTTACCATTCGGGTGTATTTCTGTGTGTATTGAATGTGGAACCCGTCGGAAATTGACGAATACTATTTAAGTGTCCGTCATGCAGAGACAGTATACAAAAGGCGTTGCCATGTTCCACAGAATTGCTTCTATTGCCCGGGTAACAACTCAAGCAGATGACTTGCGCGTGCTCGTCGGAGTTGCGCGTGTAGTGAATACATTACACATAATGGAACGCCAAAAACAGGCAAAAAGTCGTCCCCAGCAAACTCTGTTGCAGCGAGCTGAGCTTTTTGATGATTCCAAATCTATGTAAGCTTCGCATCAGCGGCTCTCATTCCCGCTCAACTTCTGTGTCAATCGCAAAAGGAATTCATATTCTAGCAGTATTTTTTGGAAAACTTTCAAAGGGACATCATTGCATTGTCTTTCCCGGGAACCACGAACAAAAGAAGCAATACGCAGTTATGTTTGATTGTTCCAATGTCCGCCACAGAACGATTACGATCCACTTATCTTACTGTTAATCACGGCATTGGTCCTCCCACCTATCTCCCCCCTGTGAAAGGATACAGTTCCTTGAACACTGCGCGTTCGGCACTATGCAGCCTTGCCCACGTGGATTATACTACATAGGGACACCTTCAATGGTAGTGTGTTCGGGCTGAGGATACTTTGTGATGCGAGGGCACAGAAAAACCCATGTCAGGCCCGTGGGATGTATTTTGTTGGGATACTGCTGCCTTGATTGGCATACTATCCAGGAGTTCCTGACCTCACACAGGAAATAGTCACGTTTGTCCTAAAATTAAAATAAGGAGCGGTCTCGCGCAGGGACAATGATCCCGGACATTCTGACATTGCACGCATATATATCCTCACGACCCAAACCTCAATGTCATTCACGTTTTGTCATGGTATCAGGACCTCTACGGCCTCTAAGACCCGGAAGGCCCTTTCACCACCACTGGGCACGCTCAGAAACAGACAGGTCAGGGAGGGACGTCGGTCAGAAGAGCCAAAGAGTTCCAAAGACACTTTGGAGGCTGCGGACATAGACGTGATTAGGCGAACAGGAAAACGGGTGAGGGCAGCTTCAGTTTCAGCAGCACCTTCTCAGCAAACTAAATCCTGAGAGTGGCAGGTTGACCGGGGAACAGACTATTACCGGTTTGCGAGAAAAACGCTTGAGGAACGGATAGGTTTGAAAAATACAATCCTGAATTCGACATGGGGGGCTCGTAACGACGATGCATTCGGGTTTTTTTTTCTCAGAAAGCAATAGTTCCGAGAATTCATATCAAGTCGGTATACCCCGGATATCGCGTTAAAACCCCAAAAAGACGGAGCGAGCGTGCATTGAGTTCTTCCTCGAAGGAAAGAAGAAACCAGCAATGAGACAGATCGTTGTTTGTATTCCCTTTGTCATTTGCTAATGTTAATAATGAACGCAAGCTTCAAATCAGATAAGCCACACAAAAATGCTGCGGGCTACGCAACGTGAGTAGCTGTACTGGGATAGGCTAGGCTTCCATAATGCGGGGAGTCGCGCGGATGGATGTAAAACTCGCCGTTTCTGCGAGGGAGTATGTTTTTAGGGGGAATTAAATTTGAAGAAGATATACCCTGGAATCGATTCGTCGTGATGAGGCATCACCGCTGCATTGATACGTGCAGTACCTTTGCCGCCGTCGTGTGTGCGTACCATTTTTATTTGGATTTTTTTTCGTTTTTGCTGCTACGGAAATTGCTTTTCATATCTGCGAACCAATTGCCGGGTCATTTAGGCGCCCCCCCACCGTTTCCACGCTTGACTGGCTATGATCCGTCATTATGGTTGTCTGCGGCAGACGACATCGCAACCAGGATCCTAGCCTGAATAAGCCAGAACAAGTGCACAAATCATTTTTTAGGTTCTTTGAATTAGGGTAGGATACATTGATGCTTGGTGTTGCGGTGCTGATGTTGTTGGTGTGGTTTGTCTTTATTTATAATTTTGTTTTGGCCTCTGTGGACCAATATCTATCTTTGCAAGGGCATATTCACGTCCGACTCTGGCCCCCGCTCTGTTGACGTGAATTGGCGATTTTTCACCTACGCATATGCCTGCGCATCTATGGAATCCTAGCCTTATGCTGGGGGATTCCATAAGTCAGTTAGATGATTGAAAAATTGAAAAGATGAATAAATGATTGCATATGGAATGGCGACCAACCTTTGTATTTTCTTACAGATACAGAGGAAAAGAACCGCACATTAATGCAGATGAGACGGTGGAAGTGGATTTCGAATGCTACACGCATACAGTAGTGAACGACATTGTGAATATCACGACGTGTACGGTATGAAATCTGGACAATGTTTGAACCAAATACTCACCGACGTTATACACTGCAACCTTCCCGGGCCCTCCGCAGTAGCTCCGTAACGTGCAGACGGTTTTGCATTCCCAATCAGGGAGCTGGCCGTATCGTGGGTACCTGCTGTTACCGCAGAAACATTCGCAACCTCCCCCAGGCCAAGGATATCATAATTCAGAGCGTTACACTGCTCCCTGCACTTGGCAACCCCGTTGTCGTCGTCGTTCTGGAAGTATCCACCGAGTAGAGCACTGGTCTCCGCGTTATCGGTGTAACATCCGAGATATATATCTGGAGGTCCGGGTGGGAAGAAAAAAGGACAAGAGCGGGTCATCATAGGAAGACTTAATGTGGTGGAAAAATTATTTTTCACACGCATGATCAAACGTGAATAAACACTAAGTCCCTCAAGGGGTAGCGTATATTCATGATTCATCTATTATCACAATGTCTAAAGGGGAGAATGATATACTGCCACTGTGCTCGTTTCAGTTTGTTACAGCTTATACTCATGTTATTATCTGATGTCGTTTACCGAGTTTAAAACGTGATGAGTGGGGTAGTGGCGGTAATAAATCTAAGAGTAAATTATACCGTCGGAATTACGTGTGTTGCAAGTAGAGGCATTTGACTGAGAAAAAGAAGAGCCGAGGCTAACGTCATTTGAGCCCGCGAATGTGTAGTCGAAAAGTAATCTATTATATACTTTAACACGAGTACTACAGCGGCTTCCGCGGTTGTTATTTGTACTGCCACTCTACCACTCTCATCGGATTATCATCACTACCACAGTTCGAAAGAAAAAATACATAGCTTGTAAAATGAAGAATCTGTAGTGCTTCTAGGTCAGTGAAAATTCTATTTAATAATGTGATTGATATACGAGCTCCAACACCTGTATTGTAACATTTACATTGTATGTTACTTAAACTTGGTAAAACTTAATGAACTAAAAAATTTATAGCCTATACTTCCCAAACGTGAGCTTATCGTAGCATGCAATCGTCGCCGCTGACGACACGTAGATGGGTTGGAGCAGGAATTAATTCAAAACTGGAATGTCATTGTTTAACCCGGTAACACTTCGTCAGGGAATACTCTACCATTTAAAGTAAACAGGGAATCAAAATGACTGTTCACGAGTTCAACAGAAATAAGAACTTGTGCCGACATTGCCACTTTAACACTTTGTATTTTCTTCCTGTGAATAATTGCTACTAAAAATGGGCGGGCCATAGAGGTAGCCGACGCCCATTAGTGATGTTCCTTCGCGGATAATTTTGCTAACTCTAAGAAAATAGTGCCTAAAAGCTTTTTGGAACCCATTTTCAAACATAGGTTTGTTTCTGACTGCACGTGAAAAGGCATATTTGAAAATACAAATGGTGTGTGTTCGGTGGGAATTCAGCTGGATTTTCACTAATTTGACATTTTACAGGAGACTTTACAGAAACGAAGTTGGTGTTCAGACAGAATCACGTTGAGTGACTGTCGTCTGCTAACTTCAAGCTCCTCTAGCCGAAGAAGAAAAGTAATGGGTCGGATTACCATGTTTGAAATACACTTCTCTGCTTCAAATCAATAGTGGCTTTGGGTTCCCAAGTAGGGCACACAAGGATTCAGAGACCCATGTCAAGTGCGCCCTCATTTATGGCCTCACCCTCCCAATTTACAATAAATGCAATATATTGGCCCCTACATGCTGCTGCAACATTTGTTGAACAAC
Source organism: Sclerodactyla briareus (assembly GCA_026419785.1). NCBI lineage: Eukaryota > Metazoa > Echinodermata > Holothuroidea > Dendrochirotida > Sclerodactylidae > Sclerodactyla > Sclerodactyla briareus. The sequence goes on along the minus strand of JAODTK010000666.1, from coordinate 267,693 downwards.
ATTTGTCAAACGTCTACTGAACAGTGAAAAAAACGGTGTTTTCTCCCGCGTTAAAAGGTCAGTTGTCACGATAGGTACATGAAGGGGGGGGGGGGGCCTGACCCCCAAACTACTCTCTTTGTACGCCACTGACTCTTTGAATTCCTCACAAGCAGCTAAAATCGAGATAAGTGTTAATATCATACCTGACGGTAGTTGACAGACACCGTGCATGACGACACCGCTGCAATTCTCGAAACGAACAACTCCCGCAGCATTCATCACGAGGCATTTATCTCCTGGAGTCGTGTCGGGTTCGATTTCATCGAAATCTTGTGGGGGTGAAGGGAGAACATTCTGTTTATTGAAACTCGGAAATTGCATTACCATGTTATGCACTGTATTGGCAAGAGTAGATTGGACTGAGTGACGCCATTTCTAATACGTCTATTGCGTTGCGATATAAGACAGGTATCGGGTAAACTGGCCGTGACTACATTCCGAAAACATCAGTGGGTCAGACTAGCCTGCGCTCACAGGATTTAGTATCTGTACTAAAGCCTGCGTTCACAACTCGAGGCCTAGGCTGTTTTTTAGGCTAGCGCTAAGCAGCCTACTTTCTGTTTTCAACTTCAGTTTCTGACAAGCTTGCATCTCAATTAATAAATACCCAAAATACCAATTATTGTAGTTAAGAAACGGTTTAGAACTTATTAATTCCCCATATTGGTCTTTGGCAGGTGAGAATTACCGGATATTTACCCAGAATCAGTCAGGAATCTCCATAAATGCCTACAAGTTGTTGTCTGTGTAACGAGTTGCCACTCTAAGATATAAATAATCATGTAGATTTTCTATGGTAATGTCTCGCATGTGCCCAAAATGAATGATAGGATCGCCGAAGTGAGCCCTGAGTGGCAACACCTCTGTTTCACCAACTATGTTTCAAAACAAGGCAGGCTGGAAAAACAGGTAGTGATTTCCCCAATTATTACAGTCAAAATTAGGCTTGGTAAGTGTCAACTTTATACTCATGAAATTTCAACATTGTACTGGATTGGAATGTTTTGATGATGCTTTGAAGGTTATAGAGGGATGTGTAATCGGAGGGAGAAGTTAGAGGCATATGAGGTGACGGATTATGTCACCTTCAATGGGAGTGTGCTACAGTAAAATTTCTTCTGATACGTGACTAGTCAGATTGACTCAGAATGGGGTCAGGAGGTTACTGACCCATTTTGGGGGCAAGTTTGCCAACGTTGAGCTAAATGTGATCCAAATGGGAGGGGGGGGGGGGTTGTTGTTGACCCAATTATGGGTCAATTAGACCCAGATGTCTTCGTGGGTACAACATTGATACACACGAAGAGCCTAATCCACCGTACCGAGTAAGGGTCAACTTTCCGATTTCGTACCCGGAAAATAATTCCGGTCCAAATCAAAAGTAGCAGTGTCTATGTACTTCATGATATGAAGGCTACAAACTGAATTTCAACTGGATAGGGCAATCCGTTTATTGGAATATTTTATTGCTGCTTACGAAGTTTTCAGACTTAGCAGTCCCTGCGGATCTCAGATCTCTCCTCTAAAACAATAGAAATAACATAGGCCTAGACACAAGTATTGAACATTTAAACTGTATTTACCCATAATTGTCGACCTTTCTGTTTACGACCAAGTACCTTTTTTACAGAAATTATAGCAATCCCTACAGAACAATTAGAGAGTTTCGGTTTGGGCTTGGATTCAGAAGTTGCTTAACGCCCTAATCTTAATCCCCTGGCTCAACTCTCAAATAATGTTTTGAGAGTGCTGAGATGGAGCTCCGGGTGTATTCATTACTTATGTGAGCGTCTTGTTATCTGGGCATGTCCAGTCGGATTCGCCGTCCATTCCCGCTGGCACCCAACCACATGTCATAGGAAGGCATCATTTGGGAGCCGAGGAAGAGGTCCTTCTCCTCTGGGGTGCTGAAGGACATTGCCCGCCCTCCATCTTGTTGACATAGTTGTTGGGAGTGTGCCCAGTCATATCGGTACAGTAGGTAGCGGTAGCAGTAGTCCCCGATTACATCATAGTTGTATGGACACCGCCCTTGATATGGAGAAAGAAGAATCGACTTTGACTTTGTTCGATCAACTTGGGATCTTCTCGGGAAGGTGAAGACACAAGGCCGAAAGGGCGCACCCAGTTTTGAAAGTTTGGGGAGTGAGGTCTTGTATGGAAGCGCTCAATACAAGGGTAATCCAGGACCTCCCGCCAGGGTGAGCCGCAACCAAACTCTTGCCATTCGAATTAGTTGAAGTGAGAAAGATGGGACATTTTTATCATGGAATCGTGCCGCAACCGGCCGCACGCGATTCCTCCTTGATGACGTTGGTTTCAGATAGTTCAGATAGACTACGGGAGATCCGGTTCAGGTTTTACCATCGCGTTGCATACGGATCAACGCCCAGAGATGTAACTTTTCATATGCACGTGTCTGCAACTAAGAAAGAGTAGTGAGAGACAGCTTGTTGATTCTAAGACTCGAAAAGCTGAAGGTTGTAGGAAGAGGGAAAGCAGACAGATGGCGAAGCATCCCAAAGGCGAGAGGTTCTGATAACGAATGAGAAAGAAAGAGAACAGGCTGGCCTGGAGTAGACTGCAAACAGTCAAAAAAAAAATATCTGTTTATTCGACCTGCCACGGAGTTACCGCCGATGGGATTAGGGGTTGGGCAGCTCACTTCGGAGGAGCAATGCCCGAAGATGTAGCGATAGAAAAGGGAGAGAGCTGCGACACATAATAATAATAATAATTTAAGTCACTTGTATAACATCGACGGTGCCTTTTTAGGGTTTGTCCTACGGGTTACGTAGCAAACTACAGGAATTCTTCCGAGACAGTGCTCGTCGATTCTAATTCCAGGAATTCTATGCAGAACAATTGAGCGATATTGAAGTCCGATCAATAGACTGGAGGTTCGCTCCGGTGTTCGCTGACCAATGAACCAGTTTCCGTTCAAGGCACCGGAAAGGATACTTTATACACAACCAACCTCTTTATGGTCACTGATATGATCACAGTGCCGTATATGTTACATTGTTTAATCTTCAACGACCCAGAGAAAAATGAATGTGACAATCGGTTCAAGTTTGAATAACTGATGTGTGAGTGTATTGACATGTGCTTTCTTCTCCTTCATAACGTACACATTCATATTTGGCTGAAATCATTGACGCACATTCAATAAACGCCTATATCTTCAGTCTGACAGAAATTGGGAAAACTGCATCGGCAGCGGCGGCAACGAGCTGGACCTCGCTACCATGTTGAAAGAACACGACCCATCACCCGAACACATGCTTTGAAGATTTTTCACTCTTCCGAAATATGAGCAGATAAATATAACAGCACATTTTAGCATTTAATATCTGATCTGTACTTGACTTCAGTGGCGTAGCTATGACTTTTTCCAGTGGGAGGCGTGGAATAGGTAGACTAGAAGTGGCGTCGCCGGATTTCTAGTCTGGAGGGCACAGACATTTTCAGGCGGCACAAGAACTACTCTCTAAGCGGAGCGCCCAGCATGTGTTGGCGCGAAGCGAAAACGAAAATTTTCGGAGTGTGCAAGCCCACATGCTGAAATGATATTTCCCAGGCGTTTTAGGCTGCACGTAACCATGCTCCATACATGGCATTTTATGATCGCAATTTTTGTAATCGGTGGAGCGCGAGATTTCCAAAGCACATCTGAGAAAAATCATGATCCTAGCAGAATATAGGACATTTAGCCAGCTCTAGCTCCACTGTCCCAATCATGATATATATGTTGTATATTTTGACCGCACAGATATGTATAGCTAGGGGGTTATGAGGCGGACCTTTCCCATAGAGCTTGCCGAGATGTCGGGAGACGGGAGAGGAACGAACGAATTCCACTACTAGTACCGACGCGCGAAGAACAAACTTTGTACCTTTTCAGTGCATTGGGCAAATTTGGCACCTTACTGCCTTTCTTGTCATAAAAAAACAGATTAGCCAGGTCTCTATACATCAAACTGATCGCGTCGATACGGGCACAGAATTTATTTTTTTCGAAAATCACTAATCTCATCGGAAGGGGGGGGGGGCCACACGGGGGAGGGGCACATGGTTTTCGAGAGGGGGGCCCCTCCTCCCACCCCCATGGCTCCTCCACTGGCTAGTGTCTTTCATATTCATGGTCTTGATTCAAGATCTGACGGGAGACAGCATCCGTTGTGAGTAGTAGTAACACAGAAATTTCGGGATATAAGGCATCCTAAGAAAAGGCAGTTTTTTTACTTCCAATCTTCCTGATCTTTCACAGCCTTATTTTTGTAAGGGCGCTAGGCATTGAAATGGTGAGATTGTCCAAATTATCAAATAAAATTAGGCAATTCTCAAAAAGTTGCCTTAACTCCATTGAAGTTTACGGAGAAACCACAATTTTTTGTGGCCACTCAATGATCTTTTGGGTAAACATTTCACGTTAGTTTGCTTCACCCTGCTCTTATAATGATCATCCACCCCAGATTTTTGCCCCCTGACATCCTGTATGGAGTGGGAGGGGGTGGGGGGGGCCTGTCTAGTGCTAAAATCGTGGAACATTCTCGACCTGTTTATTTTCGTATATGACTCACCATGGCTACGTCCTTTTCAGTTTTTTGGTTTTCCCCGTACTTTTGTTTTACCACCACCCCTTTCCATTTCCCTCTCTCTTATTCTCTTTCTCCTTTTCTTCTTCTCCCTTCTTTCCTTTCTCCTCTCTTTTCTCTCTCCCCCCTTCTCCCTGTTCTTCTCCTTCTCTTACCCCGGGGGCGCGTACCCCCAAAGCCCCCCCCCCCCACTGGATGCGCTCCTGTTGAGGCATGCTTGTAGTGTGTTTGGTAGTGTGATGGTTACTTTGGTGAGAGAAAGACAACATCCCTTCTGCTAAATGTTGACTTATTTCCATAAATAAACATTCAAATACATAGCATAATTTCCTTGTGTGTCCATGTGGTGACGTCTGCGTCTATTGCGCAATTGGGATTCTCCCCAATTTCTCTGCTTACTGCCTAACTTTGAAGGCCAATAACTCACCATAGGAACATCGTATTGAAATGGGGTTTGGACCTAGAGACACAGTTTGTACATTCTCCACAGATTACCACATGTGTATTAAGGCCCTGCAGTTGCCCTTTAAGGGGTCCATAACCCTAATAAATCAATTTACCAAATGTTTGGACCATAGTCTCGTTCTTGTGGGCTTCGCAGATGACTCAACAGGCTTGTTTCCTGGTGGAAAAGTTTTGGTTTCCTTCAGAAACCCCGTCCATCTACCAAAAAAAAAAAATAAGAAACCTCCATTGGCTCCCTCTGCTAGTGGGCCTTGAAAGAACAATGATACAGTGATCCGCATATTGTGTATTCCATAGCCCCTTAGCGTCCATTAGTCCAGATTTCCTGTTTCACACACGAGTGACAGTTTTGGGTTTTCGTAGCTATTTCAGTTGAAATTATTCACCTAAATCGTTTAGTTTTACTCATCATAAAAAACGAAGATAAACAAACACATTTTCCTGTAAATGAATATTTTAGGTACTTGATTTGCAAAAATACAATGTTATTTGGGCTTTCGAGAATGAAATAATATGTCGAGGTATTGTCAGCCTAAATAGTCCATTCGTTCTAACTGTTACACTAAAAAACTCCGAGCCTCACAGCAGGGGATCGTGGGATAGATGTGTTCTGGTTAAGTGCATTGTGGAATAAGATGAGTTCCCACGTGTGTACCATAATTTTTGTTTACGTATATTATAGGAGTAAATGTCCCTCTCATTCTTTTCCTGATGCTTTTCTTCTATTTTTGGCTGAAGTTGTCATGCTAGACTTATTTCATTTTGCTCATTGTATTAAATAATAAGTTGGAATTCAAGTACAGGTGATGTTTGCCTACCTGTATAGGCCTTTCTTAATAATTTTTCCGAACTTGTTCTTACACCCATTGACAATATAATCTTCCCTCTTCCCTCATGGAGCACCCCTTAATCTATTTGCGATTGGTTCTAGAAGCGCGATGCGTAGATCTCGATTTTCATTTCACGTGAGCATAGTCGGTGAAGTATCTTCATATGCCGACTGCGCAGAGATGGAGATGAGGGCCGAATTCAACCCAAATAGGAAGAAACGGGCACTGCGTAAGTATAGACGAAATCACCACCTGAGCTACTGCGGCATCCACGCAATATATATATGAAATATAGCCTCAATATCATGTCCGTATTCATGAGCTGCTGATCTACTTATCTCGTTCCTCGCCGCATAATCAAACAGTTCATTGGACATATCGTTTCTACATCAACGTCAAATGATATGTTAATCTTTGCTAAAGCAAAGGGGATTTAATGCCTTTACTCTGGCAGTGGTAATTGTGTGTGTGTGTGTATTTGTGTGGTGTGTGTGTGACGTCCTCGCACACATTGACAAATTCAAGGCATGTAGGTTGCAACGACGGAGGAAGAACAATCCGACTGTGTGCCGGTACATTTCAAGGTCTCGAGGGCACAGGTCACGAGAGGACAGGAACTGAAATGAATTGTGAGCCGATACTAGCAGATGATCAAAGAATAAATTAACTTGAAGTAGGCAGGTAGTTTTGCGATTGGGAAGGACGAACCCCCTTTTGTTTTTGGTATCAGTTCAAGGTCTTTCAAGGACAAAAGAGGCTAAAAACGAAAATGTTTTTAGGCACAATAACCGAATATGGCAAGCATCAATTAACCGTTAGTTTTTTGTTTAGTTTAGTTTGGAAGGAAAAGGTCGGGAAAGACAAATTCTCATGAAAGACTCTGAAACCACAACCACAAAATGGGGAAACGAGCCCAGAGCGACTAAATTCGCCCACAATTTTTGAAGACTAAATCAAGGGCGTTTCGAAGCCTATACAAGACTAGACAACATCATTTTCCGTTGAGTAGGGATGTAGGCATAAAAATATGGAAGACGGAAAACCACTAAGGTTATCGGTAAAGTTTCAAGGTCATCGAAGGTCAGGAGAAGTAAAAAACAAGAACAGAAAAAATACCAGAAGATTGCCGCATCAATAAACTTCGAAATAGACATGCGGGCTGCAGCAAATAGGAGAGTAGAACTCTATGTTAGGTAACAGTTCAAGGTCATCGAAGTCCAAGGGAAGTAAAAAAACAAAACAAAAAATACCAGAAGATTGCCGGCATCAAAAAACTCGAAAATAGGAATGCGGGCTTGCTGCAGCAATAGGAGGAGTAGGAACTCTATGTTCCGGTAACAGTCAAGGTCATTCAGGGTCAAGAGGGGCCGATAACGAAAAAAGCTTGGTGGCAGCAAGATATCGGGGAGTGTGCGCATAAGTCAACTTCAAAGAAGCATGCTGGTTCCAGCACATTTTTTTTCTTTGGGGAAGGAAAACTTATTGTTTTCTGTGACAGTTCAAGGTAATTCAAGGTAGAAAAAAAAGAGCAACGAACATGCTTGGGAGCACGAGATCAATAGAAGGTAAGACTCGATGACTCAAATAAGGCAAACAATATATAAGTGTGAATTATGAATTTGGAAAAGTTGTAAGGTCAGATTCTGGGCAATACAAAGTTACATTAATGTTACAGAGGAGGGGAAAAGTAACCCCCATTTTTGTGTTGTTGAGAGTTCAAGGTCAAGAGAACCCTCATGTGTTATCAGGAGTGCAAGCCAGTTATCAAGGTAAGAATAGCCATGTATACTGATGGCGTAGCCACGGGAGGGTTCGGAGGTTCAACGCTCTCGTGGATAAAGGGACTGAGAAATTATCAACCACACGCTTCAATAGAAGTTACAAAATAGCCATGTAGGCATACGGCGTGGAAGTTTCTGTGTGACAAAAAGGCTACTAGCACACAAAAAAAGAAGAAATAAAGAATAAAAAAACTATTATGAACGGTTTGGCAGCTGTGTATGCAAAAAATATTGACACAACTTTTGTGTTTATGGTTTATACGTTGCATTCATTCGCCAATTCGAAAGAAGGGAGGTCGTTTACGAGAGCGCGCGCGCCTGACTCATCAGCGTCCCATCCTCCCTACTCTGAAAGGACAGACCATAGCTACGTGGCCTGCTGTAGAACGTACTCGTAGGGTGGTCAGGGGTTCGGAGTAGCAGAAAAACTCTGCTCTACGGTCATAATTCCGACACCCTATCAATATCGGAAAACCCGAACGTCGCATTCACCGCTCGATATTCGTCTTCGTCATCGAGGACGTAGAGTTTCTCCCACGAAAGAGGCGCATACTCCCCCCATTCCACCCAGAACATCATCAGCCCTCATCGCGCTCTGCCTTGTAGCATTTTCGACGACGTCTGCCACCCCGTGGACATTGTCACCTGTGAATTGCGCGAAGGAAAAAACAACAACTATAAAATGAGAAATTTCTCTTTCTGGGACCAGCGATAGTGAGTCATTAATTCGGCCAAAATTCAGACGTGAGTTTCTGAAAAAGAAGAGGTGTCGCGTAATGCGCGCGTGTTACATGTTCTTGCAACTGCTATACTTGCTGGAGAAAATAAAACCTATATTTAAGACCCAGGAAGGATACCGCACCTGATTGTCAGCTGGGTACCTTCACCCGGTCACGGAATAAGGCGATGCATTCTTGGCGCACAGATTTATTCTGATGAGCCCTCCCAGTTCCCGATGTTACGGGTTTCATGGTCGAGAGCAGACGGGTTACTGCCAGTGTGTTGCGCACTTCCCGGCCTCAAGGGGTGGAGCGACCACATGTGTGGGTGCATGGTTTCAGTATGGTCTCAGGGCCAAACATTCTCGTGAGACCCAGCTGATCCAAGCCATTCACGACTTGACCTTCTCCTCAAATAATAGTAAGCGATGATGTCATCTTTATGAACTTCTCGAAGGCCTTTGGCACTTTCCCCCATAACCGGCTCCTTTCCAAAAATACTTATTACGAGTGGGGGAGATTACATATGTGGATCTCAAAACTTCTTAAGAATGGTAAGCGAGCGGTTGTTTAAGTGGCCCGTTTTCCAACATGATGGGCGGAAGTTGACTCTGGTGTACCGCAAGGAACAGTTCTGGGACCATTGCTGTTTAACACTTACTCAACTTGCAGACTATCTTACACCGAAATGTCGACTTTTGCGATGGCTGTGTCTTTATAGAAATATATTCAAATCAGAACAAGATGCCACTCTCTTATGAAGCGACCTGAACTCCATATCCTCTTGGGCTGAAAGGTGACTAATGAAATTTAACACGAGATGTTATGTGGTCCGTATACCTGCTGGACGATTCCATTAAATACCAATTATACTCTAAGTGGTGCCATTTTGAAGAACCACAACCTCTCATGGCCTACTTGGTGGTGATATTCAAAACGACCTGAAATGGAACACCCACGTAAATCGGATAACACTGGCGGCAAATAAACGTGGGTTTTGCCCGCAGAAACCCGAACTTCTCGCACGACGGGAATCAAAATAGAAGGTATTGCTCCATCGTTGTGGACATACAAAAAGAAACTCATTCGAAAGATCGAAAAAGTCAAGGCGCGCATCGAAATGGTGCCTCAGGACTATGACTGGGAACACGGTGCATCCACTCTTGTCCAAAAGCTTGACTGGGACAGCTTACTACCAGAAAGGGAGAATAATAGGCTCTCCATTTCTCATAATCCCTAGTTGGGGCGACTGGCCATTCCGATGCTTACCTACCCGCAGCCGGCCCAACGAATAACCGCGCGTCACACGACAATAACTACATTGAACATCAGACCCGTCTGGGCACTGTTATAATATTCTTCCTCCCCGAACCGTACGAGAGTGGAACAACCTCCATTAACCATTACATGCATCAGAAAGACCCAGAGCTCTCGAACTGCTGTCCGGGACAATACGAGTCTGTTACAACACCCCTTGGGCGGAACTACCAATTTTCACCAGGCAGACCCTATTCCTCTTCTCGTTTTGTTCCTCGCGGGATGTTTGGAAGAACCCACGAAGAAGAATAATATGTAAGTGCTGCTTCCATCTTCACGTCACGGAAGCGGTGCTTTATGGCTTTATGAGTTTTCAAATTCACGTGATCGCAGAAGCGGGAAGTGTCTGACCAGTATGTTTTTGCTTCGAAAAATTTCACGGTTTTCCAGAGAGGCAAAAAGCAACGAAATTTATAGGAGGAATCAATATGGATACGTGTACCCATGCGGCATCGCTGCCGCACCACTGTACATGGATTCCGAGAAATAAATCCAAATGCATGGACTGCTGCTGCGCAATTTTTTTTTTGGGTGCGCCCTGTCCACGCGTAGCGCAGAGATAGCAGAGGCTTCCGGAAACTCGTTAAATAGCTCGGGACGTCACCTCGACCGCCTTCATGCTTACATTTTTTGAAACAGGCGATTTACGTTGTACGTCTCGTCTCAGCTTCATCCACTCTCAATGTACAATGACGTAAAAAGAAAAGTTCTTTTGTTCAAGGCTTTGCTCGCTGGCAATCTGAGTATGGGAGGGACTATTGGCAGGACTTTTTGAGACTTCGTGTTCGACATTAAAACGAGCACGCCAAGCCTCTTCCGGCTAACGGTTTCGCGCACAATCTACCAGTTTATAAATCCTTAGAATGTTATTATATTAGTGTACTATTTCTAGTTCGTCTCCGTGGCATTTGTGAATTTATGTCGAGTTTACACCTTGAAGATTATATCATATTCAGTCTAGCTTTGTAACGTTGACTGCGTTATTTGAGCCTTCCTACTTTTCTTGAAAATGCCTGAACGCCTACGAAAATCCGATTTCGCTAAAACGACCATACTGCTGTAGTACGAGTAACCGATTATCTTTTTAGCAAAACAAAAAATTCTAAAAAAAATCACCTATTAAATTTTAAAAAAAGTTCATAACTTTCTAGTGCTATGACTGTAGCACTATTGATTTTTCGACGACGTTACTAAGCACAGCAATACTCGAAGCTCGAATCTAGAGCAGCAAAAGCTTTCTGTACTTTTATGCTAGTTTTTTCTGGATATATTCTCAAGTATGTGATGCTTCTGGGAGAATGATTGAAAACTCAGAATATCAAAAACAGGGGGCGCGCCAGGGTTTTACGATAAGAGGGGGGGTGGGGGGGGGCGCAGATTTGGCATGGATGTCTGACATGGGGGAGGGGCTTAATTAACTAAAATAAATATAATAAGGGGAAGGGGGTGTCCCCCTCCGTTTTTGCGATTGTTTTGAGTCATTAAACTGCTAATGCGAATGTTCCCACATTTGATACACTTCTTTGTCAGTGTATCTACTCACGATTTTTGACAAAAAATCCATAAATTTCTGGAAAAAAATTGAAATGCCATTACAATTTTCCAAGCAAGGTCATATTCATTCGTCACTGACAGAAATAAACCCGTGAAACTGTACCTACGTTCTGTTACATGTAGCCAAAAAGGCTTAACTTTTGCCAAAAACTTTTGTCACTAAGCAAATTCGAAGATAGCTATCGTAAAAGTCATGGGGTCGGAGTGCTACGCATGCCATGTGGTCACACATAAGGCCGGATGCGCTGCGAAGTTTGCAAGTTAACTGTAGTCCTCTCTCCTATATTAACAAACCCTTGCCATAATGACCACAGTGTTCTCAAAACAGTAAACTACGCTACATTGCGAACGCTATATTACAGTAACAGTTTGAGTCTCGATTTAGTCTCGATGAGAGACAATAGCAAATAACCCCAGTTTGGAAACGTATTTGACACTTAACCCAACCCCGATGAAACCCAACCCCTCTTTTCAACGTCTCTTCCTCAGAGACGATCTGTCAGAATCCGAAAATTGATGCAACTGCCAGCCCCAGCAATCGAACGATATCGCGCTTATAAAATTGATTGATGCTGGCTGAGTAGAAATCGACAAACATACTAGCAACAAAAAAAATCAAGTTCGGATTCAGTAGAATTCCTCTCATGTATGAGACTTAGATTAATAGAAAATGAGAGAATAAATTCAACTATGTTTGCTTCAATATAATTAGCGAAACGTTTCGGTCATTCGCCTTCTTTCGTTGCTACAATGTTAAAATGATTAAGTATCAGCACACATGAACTCTATTTACACGCTATGAATACATACACCAGAATGACAATTACAGATACAAAAACACTACCAGTGATTACTTACGGAGGATCATTTTGCGAGTGGAGGCCGATCTCCATTTATTTTGTTTTGAGCCCTTTTGAGGCTGGAGTGTGCGTATTGACCAGTCCAATAGATTTCACGCAACAGGAGTTTCTCGGGTTGATACTCGTGTTCCACAATGGCAAGAAGATAAACATCGATGAGTTTGATGTTCGGACTGTTTGAAATGTTGGCCACTTCACACGATTTTTTGTTTGTTAGCATACTGTATTTCTGGTTTCGTACAGCGAAACTTTGAATTGTGTGAAGTAGAGCCAACATATCAGGCAACGGTCAAGTGATAGTTGAATGATTTGTTGATGATGACAGCGAAGGCTCCCTTTTTATGGGATATGAGAGAGTGGTGGTACAGTTAGTGGATTTGAGGTCTCCTTGTGTATCTGCTGACGAAGGTCACATTTTCTTTGGCATTTCAAAAAGCCCGGAGTGGCACTTTCAGGAAGTGATGGGGTACCATGTGATTTTGATCTCGAGGAGGGCAATCAACTCTTTCAAGTTCTTGGTCCTCTGTAAGCTGGTACAATAATTGAGCCCTCAGGAAAACGAGAGGAATTCTACTGAATCCGACTCTATCCTTTTGTTGGGACGTCATAGTGTGGAACTGTTGGTCTATTAATCATGTTTATATCATACATCCCAGCACCCGTGAATCGCCCAGTCGATCCTTGCCTCATATCTCCACTTTACCTCCAAATGTGCCTTCTAATCTGTTCAACACCTGGACCAAGTTGATGAGGCATAGCCACCATCATAGTTTCTTGAGTTCTTGCATATTCCGCGGAAAATTCCAAAGGGACTCTCAACCCGCCCGAGCATTGAATTTCTTGAAGATGACCTGGAGTTACAGACTACATGCACGGCTTACCTACGACAGACCTCTTTGGACAATACCTGCTTACTCGGTGATGCTCTCCCGATGCGAATCGATGACCTTCAGCGCGCGGGAAATAGCAGCAAGAACTTGAAAGAGCTGATTGCCCCATCCAAGCTCAAATCACCTGGTACCCCATCACGTCCTAAAGTCGATCGCAGGAGCCGGTATACGCCGGTTAGTATATGCGGCAGTAGATAAAGCAATGTCACTTGTGTTCCAACTTCCCCTCATATACTCCCAATTAGCACCGTGGTAGAGATAACCACTGGAGGTGGAGCAACTCCCCCAAAGAGCACATAGTGAAAGCTAATTAGGGTTTCACAAGGTTAGAACTCCAGATAATAGTCCGGTGCTCCACCGACTGAGTTAATCCGAACTCCAGAGGGACTAAACATAATTATCTCATCTGGTCTCACGTAGCGATGGGATGACACAATATCGCGCTTCGGATATGAAAAGGGTAGTGTAATACTCTGGACTCCTGGTTTTGATAATTGGAACTCATAATTAATAAGTCGCAAGATAACAGCTCAAAATGATAGACTTACCTCTCTACACATTCTTCCGAGAAACAAACATATCAGTAATAGGAAATGCATATTCTCAATAAATGATCGCCATCTCCTCCCGAGCGAAATATGAAAATGTTGCTTAGGACTACGGAGATGTTTAGCCACTGCATCGAACGCAAACAAATTCATTGATTAGATTGATGTCTCGTGGCAACATATCGATGGCGAGTCCGTAGACTGTATTATTATGATAGATCAGTTTACAACTTTTAATTAAACCACGTACCTTGGTATCGATCATCTCGACACGTCTTATTCTAGAACAAAAACCCTTTTGCCAACTTCGCTTTGAAAAACGACGATCGCTAAGTTGCCTAATATAGCACCGAATTTTTGGAAAAATCAATAACAAGAAATCGATATAGGGCCTAAGAATGAAGGCTCCTCATTTGAGGTTGAGGTAGGGCATGATTGCATAATGTATACCCATGTATACCTGGATGTAGGAGATTAGTGTCAGGGATAAGGGGTGGAGTTAGGGTTAGTGACGGTTAGGGGCATGGGCGTCACAGGTGGGGGACGGGGGACAGTCCCCCCACTTTCAAAAGTGGGGGGATATCATATCGTTTGTCCCCCCACTTTTCCGGACCGTAATAAAAAATAATAGGCACATGCCCGATTTTGTATCACTCTAACTGTTCATTTTTTGTCTAACAAAACAATAATCGCGTTGGAAATTGTCTTGAGTCCACTAATTCCAGGTGCAGACCCCAGGTGAAGATCTGGACCCGACTAGGGCAGAATTGGAAGGATTACCCATGTTTCATACCAGTTCTCGAATTTTAAATCGAATAGCCAAGTGTTTTCGCGCGCAATGGCGTTTTTCTTCCAGGCGTTGTAGGCTGAATATGCGATGTAATGCTTCGAATCATTTTGTTCACTCGAATAATTTCAAGAAAACGCCTTGGGGAAGACTGCCCCCTCCAATTTTTTCTGAGATGAAAAATTTCGGGCGAAAATTCGTGGAAAATTTGGGAAGGAAAAAAGCAAGGTGAAAATAACAATTCCTGAATTTTTTGCAGACTTTCCCGATAAAATGCCCAGAAAACATGCAATTTTTCCGCTCGCTGGTAGTTTCAAATGGCTAACTTGTAAAATTCGAGTACAAATTTTCTGCTCCCAAATTCGAGCGGTCCCGTACGCCTATGGCTTTTCCCTTCGATCCCACCAGAGACCGTTCGGTAGACCCCTGGATCCCACGCAAACAAGCCAGAGTAGAAAAGGTAATGGAAAAATACCATGTGTGATATTCGGTAAATCATCTTATATGCACAATGACAACTTTTTTTGTCTGCCTTTTACTCAAATCACATATATAGATGTGATATTGTAGCCGGCAGTGTCGTTTTCCGTCGATCTGGAGGGTATGAAAATCTTATTTTTTTTGTTTTGTACTAACTTTCGCGCCAACCGATGGTGGCGCTCCCCTTAGATGGTAATTTGCATTCAATGTGTCCCCCCACTTTTCAAAACGGTCCGACGCCCCTGGTTAGGGGTTATGATAGTATAGGTTCGGGTATTGGTTACGATAAGATTTGGGATAACAATAATAAGGGGCCTACATCTGTAAGTGTAATCGGAATCTGACCCTAACCGGGCTCTTATACATCCAGGTACACATACTCATACATCCAGGTACACATGGGTACATGTCCGTTTTGTTCATCTATGCATTTGTCGAAAAAGAATGCGCGCGTTACAATTTTTTACTTTACATAATCAACCTTTTTTACACTCACGCCACAGCTTGACGCTTTCACAATCATTCCTATGAGCGTTAAATGAGGTTACTAAGAGAGAAAAAAACAAAAACAGTCTTACCGCCTTTCATTTTAGACCCATGAGAAAGCATCAATTGTCTGATTTCCATGATGCAATTCTCGAAACAGGTAATCGGTTTAAAGAGCTTTCGTCGGTGCTAATTCACGATGACCCAGTCCGTGATGAGCCTTCAGGAGGCATTACTAGGATCAGTTATGTCATTTTTTCGAGATAGGCTTGCCTAAATTGGTTTCATTGCATTTCCACTATTTCGAATATGCTGAATCCAAAAATCGAGGGTTCCATTTTCCCGACATGGATTTGGCAGCCATTTTGGAATTTCAAAATGGCTGCCATCCCTTGTAGGAAAGTGTTCATGACTCTCCCGTTCCATGGCACCACGGACTGGTAATAGTGACTAGCATAATGTTGTCGGTATGGTGTACACCATATGCCTGTGCCATATTTTGTAGCTCCTGATTCTGGCCGAAAACGAAGGATGCCACTGGCAACTCGATCTACCCTTCAGTTACATTTCCGTCACCAAGATGCAGCATCTTCTCCAAGGTTCTGGAGTCGGGATCCGATCTCAGAATCCTCCTTCTTATCAGTTCGTCCTAATTTCTGGCTAAGCTCTTTGACAGCTGACTTATGACGATCACGTTTTCTTCGAAGCAGACATTTTTCGGAACATTTCTTTTCAAGGAAGGCCCCGCAGGCCGTGCATTTTGGTTTCCACATGGGCTAGGCTCTAGCCTAGTGTACAGACCTAGCCGGGCTTCGCCTACCACTGTGTACGGGGATTTTGGTGTTGCAGGTACGAGATACCTGCTTAGGCCTTGGCTTTAGGCCTTTGCTCCCGTTTCGGTTATAGACCTCCTCTTGAGTTGTTCCTCGCTTTTGGGCTCGTTCCTTTCCCCTTAGGATAGACCGGGAGGCTCTTTCTTTTCCCGTTTTTCTGAGCTTCAGCCCACCTTTCATCGGCGGGACGATAACCGCCCAGCGGGGGGAGGGAGAGAAAATAGTTCAGTATATTTATCGGAGGTTCCTTTTAGTGAGTTGTTTGTGTTTCCAGACAGTTCCGACAAGAACGACAGTTCGTGTGGGGGTTGTCATTTCATTTAAGCCATGTTACCTGGGACTTTCACGAGCTCTGCCCGAGGTGCTGACCATGTGCCACCACGGTTCCGTGTGCTATTTGCGGATCATGGGGATTTCTTCGCTGGCTAGAGACTGCCCAGTGGACCAAGCGCAAGTCGGACCGCCAGCTGAGGGAAGGGGGCTGGAAGCTCCCTTGTTTCGTCTATTGGTTCCGGCTCAAACATCCTGGGGGGGGGGTTGATCAGCAACAACGATCCTGACAGGGACTGGTGTTCAGGCTCGGCGATTCCAGTCATGGGGAGGCAAAAGTGATCCGCTCGACCTTGGGTTCAACCGTGGTCAACCGGTGGTCACCCCGTTATTGGCGCCTGTCGCTGAGGGGCAAACAGGCCTCAGTGCTCCCGGTGAGCCCCGCGACGTGGTCCAGTCTGATCTAAGCCGTGTCGGGCGGCGCTGGAGAAAGCTCGGAAGAGAAAACCCAACTCTCTACTTCCGGACCGTCTTGGACCCGGCGGTCATGGAACCCAGCAGGTTGGTAGTAGCACAGTAGCCCGTAACAGTTGGGCAAGCTACGGGCGCGGGAAACCCAGAGGCTTCCGTCTCCTCAAACCTCCAGGTGCCAGCTTCTGGTGGAGGTAATACCTCCCGGGAGGGCGCCCGGAAATCTGGGACCAAGAGCCGCCGCATTCTTCCTACGTCCGGAAGGAACCCTTTGCGGTCGGATAATCGGGATTCGTCTGGCCAGAGCCGAGGGTCCCCTGCTGCATCCGACGGGGAATTCACACCGACGCGGTACCCCTGCCCCGGGTGTGGCAACTTTACTTGGTCGGACCCTACCGGCTTCCCAAGCCCCGGACTCTTCCCAGGATACCGCGATCCGGGCATACCAGCATACTCGCGTAACCGGGAACCGCGAGTCTGTCCGGACCCGTGAGGATTCATCCGGCTCCGCGCCCCGTGTCGCTACGGCTCCACTGGATCGTGGAAAGTCGTCCGCCAAGGCGGTTTCCAGGAGCAAATCTGCAAGCAAGAAGCCTCGTACATGTTCCACGTCAATAGCGGCTCCCGCGGCGATGTTCAGCGACAAGACGTTCGAGCTAGCGGTTTGACTCAACCACACCAGGCTCCTCCCTTCCTCCGCACCGTCAGGGCTAGGTCGGGCAATGGGTCGAGCTAGGGTTTGGGTCCGACGCCGCTCCAGCTGCGGCAACCAGCTTCGTTGCGGGAGGAGCCCGGCGCCACCTGTCACCTTCAGGATTCCCCGGCGCGGCCTGGAGGATGGCCAGGGAGTAGCTCCCCCGCCTCGCAGTCTCTGCAGTTGTTCCCATCGGGGGTGGGGGCAGACACATAGGATCGATCAGGGGATGCATTGTCAGGACACATGAGGCGACAGGATAGCCCCGTGACCGAGCCCGGGTTTCTGATGAGTACCCCGACCAGGAGAGAGCCGGGCTAAAACAGCGGACTCCCATCTAGAGAAGCGAACACCACAGTTCGGGTCAACCGCATCCTAATCTTCCTACAGGGGGGTTCTTCCTGACGACCTCTTACGCCGAATGAGGGCTCTTGGACCGGTGGGACACGTACTGACCACGCTCACAGACAGGATGTTGACGGACTCCGATGAGGACGAGCCGCTTCTGGGTACGTCCATCCCGGTTGAAGCCTCCCAACGCGCGACTACCGTTTTCCGCAGCATCGCCGGGTACGACCAGCCTGCACCTCCCAAGTTGGACCCCAAGTCGAAGTTAAGTACCCCAAGTCGAAGTTAAGTACCTTAACGCGGCTAACGAGGCTCAGGAGGCTTCTATTCCAGTGGATGCTGAATGCCGCAAAAGCTATGAAGCCATTGCAGCGATGGAGAATGCGGGCAGGGAGGAACAAGGGGTACGGCCCAATTTGAGAAGTTGCCGTCTGCTTGTGATTACCCCACCCCCACATTGAGGTACCACCGATGAGGCATTGCCTTATATTCCGTGTAACTGGTGAAGGATTCGCAGCTGACAATAAGGTGCACGATCCAGGTCTGCACCCTTGCTGGGCCCTGAATAGATTCGATTCTCTGCTCGGCAAGTATACCATAAAAAAAAGTCCGCAGCTCGTGTCTTCCACGCTGACGAAGAGAACTTCCCTTTTTGCTTCGTCCAAACTTTCCGACCAGGCCATTGCTCGTTTGAAGGACTTGAACACTCTGACTTCAAAGGACCGTTCAAGGACCAGACCCTCCGTCGCCCCCATCGGCGTTATCAGACATCGATCGAGCGGCGAGGGTAGGACCAAAGTTTGCCTCTTCGTTCCTCATCATTGCGGAAATCTTGAGTCGGTCTTTTCCATGAACCCGATGGAGCAGGTATTCCTCAGTGAGATATCGGTGCCGTCATCTCCCTAATGGGTCCATTAGCGCGACTAACGTTTGACCAGCTGGCCGAGAATTCGTCATTGTGGCGGTCCCGTGGGCGTCCCAGTCCATCAAGTCGGCCTTCGAGGAGCTCGCCTCCTAGGCGAAGACCTCTACGGGGGAAGTTTCGGGATTACCTCCAACCGAGGCGAAGACCCTGAAAGAGGCTGGCCGAAAGAGATCAGTCTGCAAACCGAACCGTTCCTGTTCGTCCAACGGATCTCGTCGGGGACTCTTGATCCTCCTATCGACAGGACTCTCGTCCTGGTGCCGTCTCCTACAATCGCTCCGGTTCCAGCCAGTGATATGACCATCAGGATGACTCCGGTTACAAGAGTTCCTGGAGTTGGAACTGGTCAACTGGTCCAATAGGAGGGATTTCGCCCCTATGGATGCCCATCCTACCGGCATCGCTCTACCGGTAGAATTAGAAGGGAGACTCCATTGTTTGTGCCCAAGCAGTTGATAAACCATATCAACTGTTGACTGTGCATCCTATTCCCTGTGCTTAGGTACACCGTGGCCCTTGCC
The DNA here is from genome assembly GCA_026419785.1 of Sclerodactyla briareus. Taxonomy (NCBI): domain Eukaryota; kingdom Metazoa; phylum Echinodermata; class Holothuroidea; order Dendrochirotida; family Sclerodactylidae; genus Sclerodactyla; species Sclerodactyla briareus. The sequence continues at coordinate 248,274 of JAODTK010000666.1, read as the reverse complement.
TGTGTGATCAGGGTTCAAAATAATATCGTAAACAAGATGATTGATCACTCAGTTGGTACTATAAATGTACTTCCTGATGCGATTCCGGATGTGAGTCTCGAGTCCGAACTTATGTCCTCGTGCAACTCTTGGAAAGGGGGGGGGGGACCTTCACTTCCTCTACTCGACTACCAGTTTCGTCTTCTAATGTGACTACTACCAATTGGGTGGATTCAGAAGTCCACACTGAGAGTTGTGAAATTAGAACATTCTGCCAGCAGATCGTCTAGATTGGTACCACAAGTGAACGCCAATTAAGAGGGGCGCCATGCCTGTTCTAAGCCCAAACGTATTTCCCAACTCCACCAAGGAACATGCCTCGAATATTTACGATTCGAAAACAGAGCACTAGGTCAAATGTGTGCATTGGATGTGAGAGTGTGAAAGCTACGGAAGCTTATGAATCAGGGTTTCGCTTATTTTCCGACGAAAAAATCGGCAATTTTGAAATCTAAATAGCAGCCTTGGCGTTTTGTTGAGGGTAGTGTTACCATTGGATCCGTTGTATTAACAACATGAAGTTAGCCACTAACTTCATTTCCGTAGGTGCTAATTGATAAGGTGATGACCATTTTCCCGGAAAATGGCGGCCATTTTGAAGTTCCAAAATGGCCGCCATAAACATTTTCACATAAAAAAATGAACACTCAATTTTTGGATTCCGATATCCGAAAACGCCATAATATGCAAAATAAATCAAATTAGGCAAGCAATCTCAGATCGCCCATTGTTCTGTCGTGGGGTCTAGAAAACGGCACTGTTCATCGGCGGCAGAGCCATCTGGTTAACTCGTTCGGAAGATGGTTAGAGTAGTATCAGTGACACTTTACAAAGCAAAGAATTCAGTCACCGGACGTTTTTTTTTTCTAGGTGGCTGTACTTGCAATTGCGATGCGCGAGGTCTCGGTCTTCATTTCATGCGTTCAGCCGTAAATGCGTTGGATTCTGGGGTTACTGGTATTTTCCGGATATTCGCAATAAGTCTCGTCTGTTAGCTGTGAGCAGTCACATTGGACTTGAAGTTCCACTCCTCCAGCTCCGAGAAAGTGTCGGGTCCTGGAGTTCACTGATAGTCCTTTCTGATTGGGACATAAAATGGCTGTCCCGGAAGCAGGTTGGGGTTGGCTACACCCCGCCTCGATATTCATCGGAGCACTAGTCGCGAAGAGAAGGAAAGTCAGTGCCGGTGCTCATCCACGATCAGTGCGGCCAGGGTCCCTAGATGAGGCTTAATGGTCCTGCTCCGGAGAAATGGAATGGACATAAAATAAGAACTCAATGTTTGGACAGCGATTTCGGTATCAGGGGAAGGCAATGGTTAGGGTTTACCTCTTGCCTTCATAATCGATCGCAACCTCTGCGTGTCGCTACGTTGCAGTACTGGAGTACGGTACCGCAAGGGTCGTGTCTCGGGCCAATGCTTTCCACTTTTTCTCTCGCCTGAACAAAGTTCAGGAAGAGACTTAGCGTTCACTTTGTCATATATATATATATATATATTATATATATGTGTGTGTGTGTGTGTGTGTGTGTGTATGCGTGTCCCACTTCCTCGTTAGCAGGATTTCTCCGAAACGGTAATTGGAGGTCATCAGTGTGGTAATTTGAATAGTTTATGCGTAATCTTAAAGTTTGCCGGGTTCTCATGAAACTTGTACTCTTTTTACTCTCCAACATCTAAACTTGACTGGAAGTCCTGGAGGCCATTTCAGTGTGTCTATTTTGCAAAGTTTATTCCGAATTTCAAAGCTTGTTAGATTTTTAGATCTCGATGGGTATGGTCAATAATCAGTCCTGAATTTGAAATTGGTCATGATTAGTAGGCTGTTTCTGGTGAATGCTGATACGAACATGTGAAAGCAACACATGGAATGCCTTGTAATTGATTGCATGGTGACTAAAAGTAATCACTGATCGCGCAACCAGGCGAGACACTGGGGTGATCGCCTTTTTATGCTGCTCTCTATCTAAAGGTTATGTCAATGAAAAGAGTATAGCAAGTTCGCTGAGGATCGCTGTTTGGCAGTTTGGTATGAAGATCTTTAAACCAAACGCTGACGCACTCAGTAAAGTGCAGACAAGTACCTGTCTTCAAAATTGTATCTGAATATCAGATAATGATGCTTTCTCGTGGGTCTAAAATGAATGACGGCAAGACTGGGTTTATACTTTTTGCACTCGCAAGCAACAACTCAATTGGAATAACTGTGTGTAACATGGCTGATGAAGTGACAAATCTGGGTGCCAATTTGAACAGCGTTCTCAACTTTATTCAACACATCACAACTAAAGAAGAATGGTAGTGGTATCAGTGACACTTTACAACTAAACTATTCCGGGTTCGAATTCCAGCAGGCACCGGACGATTTTCCCTAGGTGGCTGTACATGCAGTTGCTATGGGCGAGGTCTTGGTTTTCACTTCATGGTTCCGCTGTGGTGTAGTGGATTTCTGGGGTTACTGGGGTTGTTACAGGCTAAGGTATATTTGCAATCTCGTCTGTCGGCTGTGCGCAGTCACGTTTAACTTCCGCTCCTCCAGGTTCCGAGAAAGTGGTCGGGTCCTGGAGTTCACTGATCCTCTGGATGGGGACGTAGAACGGCGGTCCGGGAGCAGGTTGGGATTAGGTACAGTTGTCGCCGGTGTCATCCACGATCACTACGGCCAGGGTTCATAGAGAGCCTCAATTGGCTTCCTGAACCGTAGAAATCAAATCAAATCAATCAAAATGAGGAGTGCTCACCAAGGTATGAACAATATTCAGAAATATTTCTCTAAATTCGTTGAGAAGCAAATTAATGGGTCAGTTTCCTCACATATAGACTATTGTAATAGTTTGCTATCCGATTCCCCGAATGTCAGAACTAGCAGCTTCGGAGAGATCATAAATTTGCGGCAAGGGTGGTAAAATGGCGCTAGCTGTCCCCAACAAACTATGCCCATTTTCAAGAAGTATTAGGTTGAATTCAGAACTCGTTTTAAAATTCTTACACGTAAACTTCTTACATCCGTAAAGCGCCCTGTTATCTTCATACCAAGACCACCATATCCTCATAGGACTGGATCTTGGTCTCATTCCATATAAGACTCTCAGCGGAGTTCCACAAGGGCGTCGACCATAGGATTCATAAACTTGTCGAGTAATGCAGCATCATCTGCAAAGACCAGTTTAGAGACCCATACTTCACCAACACTGAATGAGACCCGCAGTCAGTGCTATCTGCTACCGGTACTCTCTGCATGGACGAGTCCATATATACTTGTTGAAAGTGCCGGAGCTATTGTAAACCCCTGCCCCACACCCTTGGCAACGGAAAAAGAAGCCAAAGATACCACCCGTACACATCACAACACTCTCGGTTTCGGAATACATAGAGAATATCAGGTGCACAAGACAAGCTGCTTCTCCATGGAGCCTCCATACGCACACCAAAGTCGAAAGCCATGCGAAAGTCGATATAGCCACAAGGACGCCACTACCGAATTCCCGCATCCGCTCAGAAAGGATATAGACGACCAAGACGCATCCACAGCGGACTTCCCGGAGTGAAAGCGGACGAAATCTCTGAGCACTCCATATGTACCAATAGTCATGATAAAAACTGACTCACTGTAATGATTAACGACCCATTCTGTAGGGGTATCAGCCGCTTGAACGTTCAACGGAATCGGCAAAGTTGACCCCTGGATGACATTTGACTCGGATTTCCCGAGCACCCTGTCTGGAGCAATGATCCCTGATAACGATTTTAAATGAAGAAGCATTTGCGTATTTTGACAAAGTTGACCGAAATGACCGCTAGATTACCTTTGACCTCAACTTCGTGAATATCCCGGTGCCCCTCAATAGTGATTGGCTGGTCCATTATGAGTAGCAATTTGAATCAATTACGGACAGATAGATACACGAATAGACATACATGATCGCAATACTCACCAAGCCATTTGCCTGAGCAATTACACCCTTGTTCATTGTGCTTCACATGTAACCTATACGGCAGGAGAGTAAAGTACCGTTATGTAGTCTAGAAAAAAATCGGGACCCGTACAATTCGATACGTTCAAATATTTATGTAAATTGGCCCCAAGTGTGACCTAGCTTGGCCATCGAGTTTGAATTAATCTTCCCGGACAGCGCAGTGCCCCCTTACTTGGTGACCATTGTGATCACTGTGACACCAATTTAACCATGAGTAGCAATTTGAATAAATTTTGGACTGATCGCTAGATGAACAGAGAGACAATCATGATCGCAATGGCCCACACAGTCACATAACTGAGTGTAGCTAGAACACCCGTACTCACTGTGCAGATTAGGGCTACTTTAGCAACGTGCCGTATGTACGTTTCCTATACATGTGTGCTGAGAAATCGTGAGAATAAAAAAAAGGCGCGTACAATTCCATACGTTTGAAATGTATACAATGCTTTATTATTCAATGAGATATAAATAGAATTCCTGTTATGAAAATACAATAAACTCATAAAATGTCTATATCATCTCACACAACAACGTGAATAATTTCAAATACTTCATAGGTGATAAAAACATGAAAAGGTTAGAAAGAAGCCTCAACATAAATCGTCAATGCGTTCTTGTGACCACACCATTAATGATTCAGTATTTTACATAAGAAACCATCGTATCATGAAAGGCAGAATGAATTACATATTACAATCGAGATCACAACCGAGGCATAATTGCATCTTGTACCTAGACGTACGGTTATACGCTATCATATTAAAAACGGTAATCATGTACCCATCTTGAATGGGACCAGCTTTTGAAATGATATTTTTGAATTAAATGCATTTTCTACTTTTTTCATCCTTGTGTTTATTTGGCAGCCTTGTTCCCCTTCATCAGTTCTTTGCTTATTTTTGTATGATCAGTTTAAATATTCATGAATCATGAATTGGATCAAAATTATGATTTCTTTCGTTTGGGAAAAATTATCTGTCCAGTTACTAGTGTACATCGGAATCTCAAAGCGCCGTAATCCAAATACGCCAAAAGAAGAGATATCAGAGAGTTAGCGTTTTAACGGAGGAGGCGTGGCGCTAATTCTCAGGAATTTGATTGGTCTATTAGTACCCTTGCCCCTACCAGAGTGGGATTTGATTGGCTTCCTGGTAGGTGATATCTCCTACGTGTACCATACCTACACTCTTGAAAATGTTGTCTAACTAGTACACCTATACCGGTGTCGCGTAAGAAATTACACAATCATTCGGATATTCTTGCACACTCTGTGTGATTTTCGCACAACCTTCACATAATGTGTGAAATTTCTTACACAACACCGGGATAAGTGTTATTTAAATTTTTCACATCATTTCAAGAGTGTATGTACAGTCCAACGTGAGCAGAGGCGTACGCTCTAAAACATGGTGGGCCAGACTGACCTGAATGAGTCAGGCGGGAACCGAACCAAATGTTTAGGTCAACAAGGTGACTGAATTCGGCTCAGATTCAACTCGATTTGGGTCTAACTTTAGCCAAAAAAATGTTCGGTACCCTTCTGACTCAATTTAGGGGTAATCTGACCCACCACGGTTCTAGAGTGTACGTTTCGTTGCGGCACCACGACGGAACCGCAGAACGGATGTCCCGTGTTACCCCGATGCAAATGGTTATTTAAACGCACCTGCTTGTTTGGGCAACATGTGAAATAGTATATAAGGGATGGAATGCAATTGAACCAATGGAAGCTCAATGTAAATTACAACTTGTGGGGGCGCGAAAAACAATGGGGAACGCGCGTTTGTACACGACGGCGGAAATTCAGTTGGCTAGTGTGCTCACTGTAGATCACTCGCCAATCTTCCTGTGACGTTCGCGTTCTTGGGAACCGGGAACCACGAATATGGACACAGAAAAAATGGCTTATACTAGGACAATTTTTTTTTTCGAGCAGATCTTGTGCATTATTCCTGTCGTTGGGCGTGATAAAAACATGAAAAAATATTCGGAACATACATTCTCAACCCATTATGTCCCCGGGCGACGAAGCGAAAAAGGAAAAAGAACCCAAGGGAATTATATAGGATAAAACTCAGTGATGGACTGAATTATGGCACTGATACATACGTTTAACTATATGAATACGGTTAACGAAAGGCACGTAATGTAGTGTGGACTGAACACCGATAAAATGATTTTTTTTATTAGTCTCTCGTGTTGTGATCGAATTAGAAGACGTTCGTGTCACTTTCAGGTTACAATACCAACCCCGTGTGTCTAATGTGCAAAAAATGTGTTCGAACGTTGTGTACGCTGTTGCATGCAGTCGATTGCTTCCAACGATTATTAAAAATCATAGACAAATTCCTAAATTTGAAAGAGAGTACATGTGCCAGATGGAAATGCATCTGACTTTCACCGTGACGTTCTAGCCCTTTAAAACAAGAGCATATATTTGAAATATAAACATGGATGGCTGCAAATGAAAAATCCACATAATATCCCTCCTCATTTCGAATATGCCGCAATTTCCTTCGAATTGCGCAATTGGCAGCCTGATGGGTAAAATTCCATTCCTGACAGTGGTTCAATACATACAATGAATATCCAATGGTTTGCCATATGCGACCACCCTGGTCATTCCCGTCGACTTAGTGAAATCAAACAATGTCCTATGGTGGTATTTTCCCGTAATAGTATAGGCGTAATTCAGACAATAGGCAAGACACAAATTACTATTGGCAAGACACATTACTACGGGCAACGCAAAATAACAAATAGTTAAAAGCCATTGAGCCTTTCAAGACTTAATGATGACAGTAAACCTGTCAGATTGACATAAAATCTCTAACGCATATGTGGACGTAACTTTGAACAGGTTTGAGCGAGCTAACGAGGTGGTCGATTTTTACATGATATTGTGACGATCCAGGGGACGGTCCGTGTCTTGCTTACGAATGCAAATTGCCTAACCTAAAAAGTTCACCAAACCAGAAAGTTACATGATGTTTGTAACAATTCTTCGGCACGTAGGATAAGCTTGTGTTACTTACTATTACACTCAGTCACGGTCGAAAATTTGTAAGAATTTGTAGTTAAATCGTTAAACGTTCCTGAAGCTCTCAACTGATTCGTATTAATTCTTGTCTATCTCCTAATTCTTGAGTAATCGGGGAAAGCGCCGGAAACAATCAGCAATTCCAAACACTCTGAGACATCATTACCGAGAACACTGGAGACTCGAGGAAGCGCGCCGGTAGGTAATCAACCCCAAGACCCCGACCCCAATGGATAATGTATCGCGAATCCAGTTCCCATTATTCATTCTCCAGTTAAATGTTATTATTATGATTATGACACCGATGCTATATAGCGCAAAACTAGAAATGTTCAATGCGCTTTACAGTTAACAGTTGTGTAACATGTGTTCGTAATAGCCGAAGAAAGAGGTCAGTGAGTCCTGCTGATCTCTATATCCGACAGCGGGTCGGTGACTTGGTAATTTAGGTTTCATTCGATTTTGAACTTCAGTGTTTCATCGGACAAATAATGGCAACAATTCGCTGCCAAGAAACTCTAATTACAAGGCTATTTGCTCGGCATAGTGAGAAGGGCGATAGACCTGATCGCAAATAGTCCAAGATGCTCTTTACAAGTGTATTTGTTTTCTCAGATGATTCAGTTTAAATCCTTCACCAATTCGTTCAGTTTATGATTTATTCATAACCAGAATAACAAACAATTATGTGTAAATAAATTTTTGGGCAGTTACTTTGGCGAAAATACCTGTCATTTGTTCAAGATAAATAATATTGCTGGTTTAATTCTAGCTTCATTAGTCGAGTGGTTCCAACTGTTTACACTAAAATACTCGCCTCACAGCAGTTGATTGTGGGGATAGATGTGTTTCTTTGAAGTGGTTGCGGGAAGATGTGTTATAACGTGTTCATAGCTTTTGTTTTTCGTATAAATATAAGGGACAAATAAGGCCGGTAACACTATAACGATATCGTGTCGTGCACGATTCTATATTATTGGTTCAGGCGATTAATACCGGGCTATTAAATGACGTGTGGAACACCCTGCCACATGAATGGAGGACTTGAATTCGCTATTTGCCAAACCATTCCAATGTGGAAAAGCCCTCCCGGCGTTTTGATAATCACATATTTCCTATTGTACGATAAATCGTTGTGCTCAACGATTTATTGTACGCCTCTTACCATTTTTCGATATGACGTCATTTAGGAATAGGTTTTTTTCGAACACCTTCGATCTGACACGATTGTGATATGTAACTAGTATTCATTACACTGTTACCACACAGACCTTCTCCTTGCTGGTTCAGCCTGAAATCTAAAAGATCGTGTAGCAGAACGATAGAACATCGTTATAGTGTGACCGGCCCTTAAGGTTAAATGTCCTGTCTCATTATTTTCTTGATGATTCCTTTCTATGTTTGTCTGAAGTTATGGTTTCAGTTTGGCTCATTATATTAAATAAAGAAGTTGGAATTCATTTACATGTGATGTTTGCCTACCTCTATAGGCTTTCTTGAAAGTTGTTTCCAACGCATCACCAAATTAATCTCCCTTATGAAGCCGCCCCTCAATATAATTCGCGAATGGTCCATGGGGTGGCCAACCCGTTTCGGTTTGACGGTCAGGCATTCATAGGCGTTAGCTGGAAGATGGTCCAATTGGCGTCAGATGAAGAGTGAAATAGATTCTGGCACAGTCTGGTGAACTAACAACAACGTATCCGAAAATATATATTCCGTCTTCTGGCGTTTGGGGGGATATTCAACGTATGTAAGTAACAGCTTAGCCAATTCGTCCGATAGGTCATGCATGTTTAAGAAGGTACATCCCTTCTAAGCTGACATCTTCTTAAACGAAGTCAACCATTTCATTATACAATGGATCAGCGAAACATAGCCACAAGGAAATGTCAAATGGTACATTACACACAATCCACATGAACTAGTTACTAGCGAAGCGGAACGAAGTTAATGATGGTGTCCCGTGCGACTCCGAAGCTATTTCTCCGTGTATTTAAACATTATGAAAAAAGATACCCTTTCCAACTCCATGAACATGACATCGCATAACCCCTCAAAGCCTCAAAACGCGCGGCAGTGACACCTAGCTTCATGGCTTGAAAAAAAACAAAAAAAACTGAACTGCTGACTGACTGATGCCTCTGTGCACACAGTCCGTTATTGATGTCAGTCCGTTCATGAGCGACACTCGCTGTCAATGCATAGCTCATGTCTGAAACCGGAGGCACATCTTGTAGTCCGATCGTTAGGCGCCGAACCGAGGGTTGTGAAGCAATGTAGTTGATATATTGTACGCTTACCGTATGCGTCTCTCTCAACTAGCAGTGTCGCAAGCAACAGTTCCCAGAGCTAACGGGGGCCACATGTACCGTTACCCGTATATAAATATCTTGAGGTATTTTGGTTTATTTATACATTGTTTGGTATGAGTCCGTCTGATAACTGCGCCAGAGAAGTAGGAGTGACGGTCACTCCCATTGGCATGCGTATTAAAGGACAACGAGGAGAGAACCTTTACAGTCCACGCTTACTCGCCACGCTGAACTCATTTTACCATAAATATGAATTAACACCCATCATAGAACCTGGTATTTTCCATACCAATCAGTGAAACATGTAGGCTGATCATTTCTTGCACGCCTTGGCCCGCCTTGCCTTGATTATTTCATTGTATTTCAAGGCCTGTCAACTATCTAAATCGTTCATGGCTATGGATACTGGCAAGAACGCGCAACTCACCCCAATATGTCAATAGTTTCCTCGATACACTGACGGAAAGAATGTACTACCTGAGAGGGAACACTAATATGCATTCAAACTATTCTGCTCTCTTCCACTCACTAATCCCATGTCATCGCTTGAATCCGAGACAATTACAATTCTATAAAGGTACGTAGGACTGTAGTTACACCGTGTAGACAGTGGAGTGAGAGGGTTGCGTCTTCCACTCACTGATCCCATTTAATCGCTTAACTTAGGAACGATATTACACGTCTACAGGTACGTATATAGTTACATACACCACCATGTAGCAAGTGGAGTGAGGGTTGTTGTCTTAGTTGGATCAATCCCATGTTGTTTCGCTTGATAACCTGAGACCAATTACACGTCTACAAGGCACGTAGTTACAGTTACACCGTGGCGACAGTGGAGTTGCGGTTGTCGCTTGATAACTGAGACCGGATTACACGTCTACAAGGCACGTAGTTACAGTTACACCGTGTAGACAGTGGATTTGAGGCTGTTGTCTCATGTTCACTAACCCATGTGATCGCTTGATGAACTGAGACCAATTACACGTCTACAAGGCACGTAGTTACAGTTACACCGTGTAGACAGTGGAGTTGCGGTTTGTTGGCTATGTTCACTAATCCATGTCATCGCTTGATACTGAGACCGAAACCAAGTATGCAGGACACGTATTCACACTGTGTGAACGTGACAGAAGGTACACTCAGCACTGCCGGGACGAGGTGTAAACCCCGTGCAAACTCGTGACAAAACAGGTATTCAATACGTGCAGAGTAGAGAAGGATAGGTTTCCCTAGATGCAAATATTGATTGAACACAACAAACACTGAATAGGCAGAAAAACCACGTGTAAACTAGAAGATCACCGTAAAGGATTAGATATTAGTGGATATTCTCTTCATCGAGTGAAACGTTCATTACGAAGAGCGGTTGCAGTTTCACTACTTTTGATCACCTCCCAGTTATTACCCTCATTCGTTTCGTTGAAATTAAATTTTAACATCCATGTCGTGCCCCATAAGCCTTAGCCTAACATAACCAGAACTGGACGAGAAATAAGTCTTCGTTCCTACTTCCGAGCAAGGAGCTCATTGGGTATCACCAGGTAAGCCGTAGCCACATTCCACAGTACGGGGCACCAACAGGAATGAGTGACATGTAGATGATGGGCGAATTCAACATTCCAAAATTTCATCAGGAGTGAATATCAAGTTCATGATAAGCATGAAATCACCTAGCGGAATAAGGGGTGCTAAACACGCACGGGCGTGCAATCGCGAGTACGGACGACATCTCCCCATAGCGCTGCCATTACAAGCCTTATACTATTCAAACCGAACCCAATCTTGGAAACCCCTGCCCAATTCTCCCAATATTTTTTTTTATCTACTTTAGTAAGGATTTGTATGGCGGGAGGAGGGGAGAGGATTTTCCATGTTGGTAGGTAGGGGTTAGGTAACCCCGCTGGGGAGGTTAGCGAGACCGTCAGCTTCAACTCTCCGTGCAACATGTGTACGCGTCGAACTGTCAGGTACAGTACCCCGCTCCCTCAGTGACTATGTCGATACCATATCATGGAACCTGCAACGGCCCGTACAGGCATTAAATTGCTTCAACCTCTCGAGCTAAGACAACTGACGTGAAAAGAATGGTTCCAACTGGATTACTGACTCGCGAATTTTTTTTTTCTGCTTCGTATTTTATTCAGATTGCATGTTTTTTTCCACGTGTGAATGACACTCGCCAATACGCTCTAGTTTCTCTTCTATACCCTGGTTTTATCGATTGTGGACCACACGCCCAGGTGCCACACCCTGTTGCCTGACTGTTCGGTTTTAGGAGCAGAACATCCAGTGCTGAATCAACAAGTATCGAGCCTTATAACACCAAGGTCTATAGTGTGATACCACCAGGCAGCGATTTAGGCGGCGTAGCCAGCTGTTCGCCTGGATGCCTAATATCTCATCACCATTGTCTATATTGAACACGGCAGGCCTCCCACAGGATGCCATATAGAACACGATGCCAATTCTCGAATCATGACTGGACACTGGAGATGAACGAACAACCAATTGAGTAAAAACACCGGACATAGTGAGTGAATTAATGCGAAAGGAGTTCGGAAATAAAAATAACGACTTTCCTCAGTGCCGGTCTCTCAAAAAATATTCATCATTTCCGCAACGGGATAGACGGCGCATGGCCCCCGCCCATAGACAGCCCTGGCGACGCCACTGCGTGGGCTCCGCTGTCAGATTAACTTGCACGCCAAGCTGTGTGTGACAGTCCCCGTTGTGTCTTGAGGTCGTCGAGTCTTCAGTGGTGGTGCCCTTAATGTCAGGACACGCGGTGAGCCATCGGGCACGACTCCGTTGCTTGGACCCCCCAGCCTCGGTCCCCGCTTCACTGTTCAGGGTGTGATCGCACTGTGAACAGGACAAAGACACATGCCGTTAAGAACGAGTATCGTCAGCTGCCTCCGTCGGCGACGAGGCGAAGGGGCGGGGGGTCGCGTCCAAGTGTGGTCACCGGTGGGTATTCGGATCGAGGTCCTCGAGCCGACAGGGGTTGTAGGTGGGGAACGGTAGAGGGAACCGCTCGTTGGTCTCTGGACAGCCAATGGTTGTACATTCGAGTGTCGTCACACTTCTGGGGAAGAACGAATTGGAAACGTCATTCAGAATATCTTCTAAAGCACTGAGCCATTTTTAAAAGGAGGAGTTAGGCTAGATTCCATAGATGCGTGATGGGTATCTGAAAAATCGCCAATTTTCGTCAACTGAGCGGGGGGCGGGCCAGAGTTGAATATGTTCTATTAGTTGAAAGAGATAGATATTTGATTCCACAGAGGCGAACAACTTGTAAATAGAGGCAAACCCACACACTGAAAAGCGCAACGAAAACAGCCTCATGGACCATGAGTATGCGGATGCCGTATACCGCGAAATGAAATTCTATGGGAATAATAAAACTTCCTTAAAAGGCAATCAACGAGATATGCATGGCCGGCCCTGCGCATTTTGTATGGATCTTTCGCATAAACTTGCGATGTTTTCTCTTCTGAAAACCAACGTCGTTCTCGTTAAATATGATGATTCCACATCCAGCCCGGATATGCTACGCATACGCATCTATGGAAATCCCAGGATTTCACGGGTCAGACGCAGAGCTATGGTGTCGGATTACGAACAGCCGGGGGGGGGGGGGGGGGGCGGGTTATTTCAAACATGCGGAAGTTGGCTACAACGCATCCCGAAGAGTGAGTAGTGATCCTCGAAGAGATTCACACAGCTAGCTGCACAGTTAATTCATGAGATGAATAAGGAATTTCACTATTACAATTTTCTATCTTGTAATTCGATTCACCCACCCATGGAAGAGGTACCATGGAAAAGAGATTTTAACTTGGGACTGGTTCACAAGACGCTGTTGTGGTCGGATGAGTTGGTTTCCAATACGGGCGGGGTGAGGTCCATGATCGATATAAACGGTTAAATGTTCTTGATGCTGGGAGCGGGGGGGGGGTGGATTAGTCGTTTATGTGACGTTACCTCCAGTATCCACGGCCAATGCCGTTGCCTATGGCACATAGAGCGCAAGTTTCCGTCTTTTCGCTGACGTTCTTACTCGTACATAGAGATTATATCGATTCAATAATGGCGGCAAAAGAGAAGAAAGAATAGCCTTCTCTGTACGCCGCAACCGTATGCCGTATCCGCACACCGTATACGCAATTGTACCGATGGAATCCTATAGCTCAAATGGCATGGATGTCGATATAAAAATGTTATGTCAAAGGTTAACGTGGTGAAAACACGGATACGAATAATACAAACAATAATAAAACAAAAAGTACGATGACTATTTCAAGCGCACCTGAAAAACAAACGTTTGGAATGACAATTCACGGATATTACTCTCACGCGAATAAGTTTAAATTAAACTACATTGGATTCGAATAGGTGGTTGGTTAGAAATATAAAATATTAGGTGAAGCTTCAAGTCAAGAACATACCTTGAGCATGCAAATTCTAGTCTGGCTTAGGAATCTGATTAAAAGAGTGTTAATAGTTGTATTAGTCGATGAACAAGAACCATGCTCAGCGGTGAAAAAAAAAAAAAACACTGGTTAGTGTGTGTGGGGCGGGTGTGTGTGTGTGAGGCGGTGGTGTGTGTGGCGCGAGGAAAGTAAGGCTAACATAAAGCCCAAACGACAGTGATTATCAAGCGAGTGATCGTTCTTAGTAGGGTGCGTGAGTATAGACAGGTGATGGGTGTGACAGTTTTTTGTTTCCTGCAGGCAAACCCGAAGACGGGAAGTAGGATCAATCATCAGTTAAAGATTTTCATACTGAGTAGACGTATTTCTTTTGGGATCGGATGCCATGCATATTAATGAATCCGAGAATCCTAAGTGTTCTCTGTTGTTCCAGATTACGAAGAATTCAGATTAGACGACGTCAGAGGGGGACGTGTAAGGGATTAGTAGGAAGGTGCCCTATAATTGATGGATGGAGCTCTACCCATAAGCATAGGGCTCAGAAGGATTATCCTCTCTATTCCTAGTCAATTTCGTGATGTGCTGAGGCAGTAACCTTAAATTGACTGTCTACATGTGTTGGGGGAGAACCCAGTCACACATGAGGTTTGTAAACAAATGAAGTCTAGTTATTTCGACATCAGGGGACCATCGCTTCCTACAGTCAAGCAACACCCAAATTTGTGAGAGCTCACTACAGTGTTTGATTCCGCATGAAGCCTGACGTTCCTATCCTACAGATGTGACTGAATACAGTTAACCAGTTTGCCTTTAGATTGGGCAGTCACGTTAATAGTGCAACATCTCCCAGCACAAACTCCATTGCCGAGTGCTGGCTAATGCAATTGGACGTAACGTTACTTGTTCGACTAGCCACAAAAAATAACAAAGGCTTTACAACAATAGCAGTACCACAGTGAACACAATCACAAACTATGGTATAAAACTGTCATTTACATTTAAATGGGAAATGTGGGTTGTACGTCCAGAATAGCAGGTTGGAATTGGGGAGATTAGTGCCTTTGAAACGTTTTTCCCGCAATATGCTTAATATCAAGTAAAACTTTTTGTCCGATTTGGGCAAGAATTCATTTCGCCCCGCACATAGGGGTTACGTAATGTGTGAGTTGGTATGTGCACCCCATTCTCATCATCATTCATGAGGCCGTGGCCCTAATTCCAAAGGACTGAAAATCAGTTTGTAAAGCAAGCGATTACAGGCGTTGGAAGTAGAATAGTGTTCCCGAGGTCCGATGTTCCCGAGGTTCAGAAATTAGGCATAATTAAAATATAAGGAAAACGGGGACATCGAACCGGGGGAAACCATCGAACCCCCGGAACATCGAAACCTCGGGAACATCGAACCCCGGGAACATCAGAACTCGGGAACATCAACCCCAGGTACATCGGACCCTGGAACATCGGAACCTGGGACATTAACTGATTGTATTAGCATTTGAGCAGATGGGCCTATATAGTGTTCTAAATGACTATTAGGACTAATGGATGTGGTATTAATGACACCGAATTCCATACTATTCTCCAAATGCAGTCGGGTTGTGATTCCTAATCGGAGAATAAAATCGTCTCTGTTTAGGAGAATTGAATTAGTCACGAGGCTGTCATATTGTTATTTACCCCAATGCAACGTCACCCAATATGGAAATATTTATAGCAGACATCTCATTTTCACCCCGTCTTGAAAATTCTCCATTTCCGAAGTCTTCAATTTCTATTGCATATTTTTGGACCCTGTTGTTGTCCCAACTACAAGAGAGCTTGGTTTCGATTGGTAGTTGTCAATTAAGATTTCGAGATATTAAAAAGAATAGACTAATTCCGGTGGTAGTTTTAGGGGATCAGATCGTCACAGTCTTTGCGAGAGGCAGTTCGTTGTGATGAGTGGACTGTCTCGTTCGTAAAATAGGTGACATTGGAACTGCAGTAGCATCGTGACATGCCATGGAAACCACACGTTACTGTAATCATCAACCTATTGTCAAATTATTCAAATATCGAAGGTGTCATAACTGGGCGGGAACAACTGTTTGTATCTAAAGGTCTGCAGACAATGTTTATTCATACCTGTCAGTCCGGGAGATTCTCCCAATCTATTATTCTCCCGAACAGGAGAATCTGTATGCAAATGAAGTAAACACGCCATGCTGATAGAATGACGGCCAGTCGTTTTCGATAGCGGTCTTGCCAGTGTTTAAGAAAAAAACAGACCCAGCGAAAGCGAGTCAGCCCAAGATACTTTCGCTATCAGGCAGGGATGTAGTCGAGGCCCCCCGGCACCTCCGAGGCCGAGGCCGGGCTTCAGCTTTTCACCTGTAAATGTAGGTATGGTGCCTCGGAAAAAAACGAGGCCGAGGCCGGGGACGAGGCCGGCAAAATCGGCCTCGAGGCCGGCCTCGACTACAACACTGCTATCAGGCCTCTGCGTATAATAATTGTATTAATAAGTAGACTTCACCTACGGGTTTATATGTAGATACCCTTTTTGAAAGGCCTCACGCCTTCACGAGTTCGATTCACTAGGGTTTGCTAAGAGCTGTAAAATAAACAACCTTCGCTACGGCCCTTCACAAGGCAACCAATGATGCCTAGTGGCATCACACCACGCACTGCGGACCGGTTGGAAATTTATTGCTGCCGTTTGAATCTGCCGCGCTCAGTGCATTGGCCGACAACCGTCATTGTGTGTACCGCTGCTATGAGAGCGAGCTATGTAAGAAGCCCACGCCTGGCAACGGTAGAATTTGCCAACGCCTGTGCCCGCTCTACGGGTAATTAAGATAATAACAATTCTCTAGTTTTCTCCGAAATGACATTGTGAACTATACGTCATACAAGCTTTTTTGTAGCCTATTTAATAACATCCATATTGGTATATTTTTTAAACTTTCTTCTACGTGAAGGGGTTTTCAAGACGGTTATAACATTGAACCTAGGTATCTCCTGATCTGCAAAAACGTTGCATTGTGGGTAGAATTCAGAATCCCGGATGTCAAATTCTCCCAAACAGGAGAATATGGTATTCTCCCGAACAGGAGAATCTCCAGGACTGTCGTATTATCATAACGATTCTCTCGAACAGGAGGATCTCAGAATTCTCCCAAACAGGAAGAAATATCTCCCGGATGCCAGAGGGTTGTACATCCTATGCATATTAATTATTTTTCTCTTCGATTGGTTCACAAGTTTTGATATGAGTCATGACGAATATGCCACAGGGAATGCATGACAAGAAAGATCTTTCGACCAAGAATGACACCTGTCCAAGTGGCCCTAACTATCATTCCTATATGTGTTTTATTACTATCTCCACAAAATCTGTCCCTAGGAAAGTGCATGCCGGAATTAACTTCAGGTGATTTGAATGAACCTAACCGTACAAACATACTGGCTGAGATACCTTCAAGCGAGAAGCTGTAAGCGTGATTTTGTTACTATGTTATTAATAAATAGACGAATAAATAGAATATGGCTCTGAATCAGGGCTAACTCAAAGTGTATAGTCGAAATTAGTCCTGCACTCGCCAGATCAGTCCGTTGTCAGGTGGAATACAATGGAAACCCTGCTCGACTAAGATCACCTGGACTAGACATGTGCAGGCGGGTAAACCGCCGACGTGTATATCCCCGCAGAAATGGCCTTCGTTGAACCCGTTTGAAGGAAGCACATTGAAGTTTATGTCCCTTTGACCTCTGGTACTTTGAAATGCCCTACCTGTTTGTTCAAGACCAACTGTAGATCACATTCTCCAAGTTTCGTTCAAATCCGACAAAGTTAGAAAAATCTCGAATAAAATGCAAATTTGACCTCTGGTGACCTGAAATTACCGTCATGTTTTTCGGGACGCAACTTTTGTCCACTCACCAAGTTTAATGTAATCATACGAACGCTGTATTTTCGTTCAAAACCCGCAAAATAGAGGCAGCAAACATGCAGTGACGCCCTTTCGAACTCATCTGATATTTGCTAGGTGGAGAACGATGTATCTATACGTATCTGTGCAGTTATATTTTTTAGGAAGCCAAACTTAATAACAAACTAATAGTATAATCCAATTTCACATACTGCACAACTTGTTGCATATGACAGCAATTGAACGCACAATGCAGCCACCGTGTGGGCTATCGACCACACACGACATGGCGGAAACTGACATCCCACGTTTGAGGTTGCTTCGATGATAGATTTTATTTTATTTCATTGTGTGGGTCATGTGAACAGCTACGTGCACTAATACTTTACGTAGCGGGATACCTGTTTAACCGTCGTCGCAGAGGATAACCTCGAGAATGTACGGACTTCGGAAGAGGTTTTTTAATTACGCCGATGAGGTAATTTACAACCAGTGTCACCGTCCGTGGCATCCTCGCAACGGGTACTTACACGATGGTCGATCGCTAGTGGCGGCGTCGACCCTTAATATTTATTCAAACCACGGGGATGCAACCTGGGCATTTGGGAATCCGAAAGAGAGGGGCGCGAATAATCAGGCAAGACCCGCGGATCTATCGGTTATCATATGCAGCCTCGTTAGTTCCTAAGATGAAGTTGAAGCCTTGTAGATAGGCAGGCAGCGTGAATTTAGACAGTTCCCGGCTCATTAAAGCTATGGCTTAAGGTGCACTTTGGAATTGGTAATCCGTCCTTCTTGTTTGGATCAGAATTTATGTAATGCCCCGAAGAGCGGTTTGAAAAAAAAAAAAAAATGTTACATAATATTAGGAGAGCATTGCCTAGTATTCCCTCGGGTTATGTGAGAGAAACCGAGCTTCCGCTACTCAAACGTACTCGGGTAATGTAATCAATGACCAATAAGTTGATTTCACGAGCGATAGTGTATTTGGAGGGAATTACTATTACTCCAATTCTCCGTCGCTCGTGCTGACGTTACTTTTCAAGAAGGGTTACATTTGATCGAGAGAGCATTACCGGTATACCCGTGGGTATTTTAGTAATGAAGCTTATACAATCAGATGTGACTAATGGTTTGGTTTCATGGGTGACGATGCATCGGAATTCCTAGCGACTTTTTTATTAGGTATAATATGTCAATGAGGGTGTTTTTTCAACTGAATGCGAAGTTTTGTCACAGTTTTGTACGACGATTCAGCTAAAATACCAAACAAATACTTGAAGTGACACTTGGTCCTAACCCGACACTACAGAGAAGTACCTTAGTCGGTATCTATACCCTTATACGCTCACAGGGATTCTCTGAAATCGGAGGAAGGACCGTAAGATATAGGAGGTTGTAACTCTCTAGTCACTGCCTACGTCATCATGGACGTCAGCTCATTCTCTGGGGACAAGCAGGGAACCATCTTTGTCGATGTACTCCAGGGAGACAGCGGACTCGAGGAAGGCGGCCGGAACTGTTAATAATGTAACGTCTGTCTGTCTGTACGGAAGGGAGGGGGGGGGGGGGGGTCAGCAGTTTCAACAGTGAAACACAGGTCTACTAACAGACCCATAAAGTATTAGTTTATGAAGTGGAATCCCGGACCTAACAGCGGAAGTCGACTCTCATCTGTTCTCATTTAGGGCGGAGATTTCTGAACAGTGAAACAGGTATGAGAAGAGCTACGCGGATACACCAATACAGCTACCCTGACTACGCCGACATTGAAGAAAGCTCTACCAATCGTGAAACTGAGACTGTGGGGGGGGGGGGCATAGGTGTGAGACTATGGGGGGGGGGTAATCACGGATCAAACCACAACATTATGCATTCGTTCACATTTAGGCTAACAATGGCTAATATTCAGACAGCCATAAACTCCTACCTAAACAATAAGACAGGTATAAAATTTTACGCTTACAATGGCTGATAAATGGACAGCTATAAACTCCTAAACAGGTGAGACAGGTAAAAAGATTCACTCTAACAATGGCTAATATTCAGACAGCTATAAACTCCTAAACAGTTAGGCACGTATAATGAGAGCTACATGTTACCATGTGAACAGCCAATAACGCTACCACTGACTCTTAACCCGCCGTAAATCGACAAAGCTCTACCAATAGTGAACTGAGACTGAAAAACAGACCACAGGTGTAGGACTATAGAGGGTAATCACGGATCAAACCACAGCATTTTGCATTTGTTCACATTTAGGCTAACAATGGCCTAATATTCAGACAGCCATAAACTCCTACCTAAACAATAGACAGGTATAAAGTTTTACGCTTACAATGGCTGATAAATAGACAGCTATGAAGGCAACACGTCATGGTAACGTAAAAGTAGCTATAGACACTGACAAAGGCTATCGTGGATGGTCTAGGCTACTGTGACAATGATTAAAGGCGATGGCGGCGAAAATAAAGACAGTGCTATACCAATGGTGGAACACAAGCTGAGGGAATTAGGGAGACATCGAAGGGCTATAGAGGAAACTGAGCAAACGAACCACGAAAGACGACCACGACAACTCAACAAAGAATGGTTCACGAGTAGGTTACAATGCAGAGTAAAGGACGGTATTGTTCCCTATACAATTTGAACGACCGGGGGAAAATCACGATATCGCGCGTGGGTCGCTCTAATGATCATTCGAAGGTCTCTACAGTCACCGAGGTCGTTGCCGTTTGTCAAACATAGGAGAAGAGGGAATCGCTGGAGCAGTATCTAGCAGGCCACCAAGACATGGGCGTCAATCCTAGAGAGGGGGGGGGGGGGGGCGGGGGCGTGTCCCTCACATTTTGAGGATGCTCCCATTGATTGATTTTTATTTTTCATACAGTAATTTTTTGGCGGCGAGGTCATGCCCCCCCCCCCTTGGTCATTATGCCCGCTCCATACTTCTGAAAATGGATTGACGCCTGTGCACCAAGAGATACTTCTGGTCCGTCAATGTGCACGAAGCATCGCGGGCGGTTTGCCAAGCTTTCCAGGTATCGATGCAGGCGACTTTGGAGGTTTCATTTTTTTTTTTTTTTCGGGTGGCGTCCAAAATGATTAGAACAAGGACCATTTTCCGGAACAGGCATAGCAGTGGGGTTTTTGACCGCTAGTCCCGGATGTTTCGCGATCAGTATTGTCTCCGTTACGATATTTAATTGGTTTCAACTATCATGATCGTGAGAAGTTTATAGTTTGCTCGTTGGAAGGAAATAACCAACAAACCTAAACCTACGTTGACCTAGGTGGTTATTGTCAGCCTCTAAGTGATTCACGTATAAATGGCACTAGCAGCGACTACAGTAACACCTTCAAATTGATCGGGACTGAAGATGATTGGTCCGCCCCCTTCTCTAGACTCGTTCCAGGCGCGAAAGAGAATGACTCCGACGAGCTCAGGATTCCAAAAATCTGATTATTCCATAACTATGATTTGGGGTATTTATGCAACTCGGAAGATATGGCGTTATATAACGTGATATGATGATGTCGGAAGGCATGATATATAACCGGTCACCAACACCTGCAAGGTTATGTGGATGAATAGTATATGCGAACGAACGGTGTATTAGTTAACACACCCATGGAGTTGTGCGTACATAAACGTGTTTTTCGAATGTCAATATGGCTATATTGCATGACTGTCTGTAACGTCAATCAGACATACTATTTGTTCAACGGAATACTTTAACATTCAGGTGGTTTACAGTGATTTGTGTGAGTAACACCCATGCAGATTTTCCCATTCTCGAGTAGCGGGTGGTGTTTCTGGGCTTTTTTCATAAAACGTGTTAGCCCTAACCGTGAATCGTCTCGGCGTATTAGATTTCGACTAGTCCAACTACTAATCTGAATAGAATAGAATAACTCATTGCAAGAGCTGGTGAAGATGCAAACGAAATGTAACCGAAGTCGAGTTAATTGAATTAGTCTGAAAAATAAGCGTTACAAAACAATCTCAATTGGGTTCAGTGAGAGGGTGATGGCGTGACGTAATACGATCAGTTGTGCAAGCGGATGATTTAACATGATTTACCCCTTGACAATTGACATGCTCAGCGGCTGCTGGAAAGCAGAACTTCTATCTATTCAGCAACAAACCTTATTTTTCCCGGAATACAGCGGAAACTCCCTCCTAAATATGTACCGTTATGAGGGGTGTTTCCGCCTCTCCCTTCGGGGTAATTTTGGCTTCAGCAAAATTTTTAAACCATGATTTCTAATTCTGCTTGTATTGATTGTTTCCGGTCATGTCCCTGCCAAAGGGTGGATGGGGGGAGGGCCCAGTTTTGCGACGCTGGATCCGCCCCTCACCTTTTGTCTCGGTTGGAACAGGTGTAGTTATTATCAAACAATTTCCTTCAATAGTTCATTACCGAGATACGGGCCATCTACTCTCTGTATTACGTACGTCACAAAGTTCATCCGAAAGAAGTAATGAGGGCCTATACTGACTTTGCAGAAAAAAAAAACAAATATATATATACAGATATCCTTGACCACTGTGATACCTTCCATCGATAGATCCGTCATTCTCCAGTTGAGAATTGCTAGCATCCGGACAATTGAAAACAAAAGTAATGCGAAACCCCCACCTATCCCGACCTCCGTTGTCAAAACACGGACGCTTTTAACATGTATATTCGCACATTATAAGATACGCATACGGAAGGGAGTAAGGCCATTTCGGGGATTTCTCCAGCGCACGTCATTATTTACGGCGCTAACATTTGTGACAGATTCCGTCTACTCGCCAACTCCGAGTGACTCCGATTTTCGAGAAACGTTATTACTCCCTCGTTATTCAACAATATGATTCCAATTTATTTTGTTTTGTGTTTGTTACCTGGGTAGATGGAATAGGTCCTCTCAAGGCTTAATGCAGCAGCACCATTTCAATAGGCCAGCAATGTTGATTGACTGGCATCTTCGAATACGTAGTCCGATGGGGTGGTGATATATTCACTGTTTATTCTTGAGGTTTCTATAGTTTTTTTTGGTGACCTAATAATTTGCAGAAATAATTCGACAGATTTCCTGTATATTCATTTGCCGGAATCAGCCGGTTTTACTGGAGTTATTGCTACTCCCGTTCCGGACTGATTCGGCGAGTCACACAGTACCACCTACGGACAGGACGGAGTGTTGAGAGAAATTTGTTACAAATGCCAATTGGGCAATACCTGTGTTGTAACTCATTAACTGCTTATTGTATGTGCCGTCTGTAAATGACGTCACGATATCCCGCTGTAAATAATCATATTTCAAATTAATCAAGGGAATTGACTTATCACATGCATGTAACCATATAACGATACACCCATATTCATATAGAAACGAATTGAGGCGGTCTTCGTCGTGACGTCATTGCGAACGTCGCCGTCGTATTCATAACCAGTTGCTACCATTGCCGAGTTGGGCGGGGATCCATATATGAGTTGCGGTCCGGGCCGATGTTAACATCATTATTTACGAGAACGATCGTTTGTTTCAGAAGAGAAAACACCGTGGTTTATTGCGAAAAAACCTAACAATACAGCAGCCCATGCTATTGTCGTTACTGGTTTTTTCAAGGAGATATTCCCTGTATTATCGAGATGATACGCCTCGTACACGTGGATTATTTCGGCCTATTCAGTGTTGGTTTGCCTTCATTTATATTTTTTTTCGGCCTCTGTGGAACCAATATCTATCTTTGCAAAATAAAAATCGGACATATTCATAACTGAAAACCTTACCTTTTTTTTAAAAAGCAATTTCACGTGTCCGAGGATTTGGCCTGCGACCTTACGTTGTATGTGCATGGTACAGGTTACCCACGTCGTGGCCAAACTGTGGAAACATCGTTGGTATGCTGGTCTGTGCAACTCTCGGTATACCCCCAACCTCCCATGCATGGTTATCCGAACTACAGTTCTGTCCCGGCTGGTAGGTAGTGAGTCCAAAAACCTAACATTGCCCTGGGGGGTGCAACCAACCCTGCTGCATTTGGAGTAAATGTTGGAACCAACAAGTGCCGCAATGGAGGAAATGTAATGGACCAACATTGCCGCACGGAGAATGTTATGGAACCAACATGCCGCATTGGAGGAAATGGAATGGACCCCACAAGCCGCATTGGAGGAAATGTAATGGAACGACGTGCCGCATTGGAGGAAATGTAATGGAACTAACCAGTGCCGCATTGGGGATTTGTATCAGTGTTTCAACGCGTTCCTTCAAGATGTAGGTCCTGCAAATCGCATCATCATTGCAAACGCAACAACGTCGAAAGAACATTTATCACGCAAGGGGCAAATGCGATTCAATAACTACTCAAACCGCACAAATGTACCAAGAATGTAGCCCACTCATATATCAAATATCCCAGATCATCATGGGTGTAGGAGCCCGATTATATCTAGGGGGGCTGTAGTGATTTGCCCTAAAAATACTGGTTAATTTTTGCTCATGCTCGATGCCCTCAGCAATTACCCTATAGCATATGCCCGCCAAATAGCCAATACGTTTTCACATTGGTATGCATCGTTCGTTACTTTGATTCTAACTCAAATCATTTGAGTCTTCACTCGTGCCTGTACCTCGCCCACTGCTGCGACCCACAGGAGGATGGGTCTGGAGTGAACAGGCCCGGTAGAGTGGAGGGTAGAGTGGGGTGCAGGGTCGCTTAATTAGGGTTTCATTGGTTTGAGACCAGAAGAACTGGCGACAAACAAGACAGAAAACTCCAACAAGAACACAAAGTTGTGTATTGGGTAGTGTTCCTTGCCATATCACGATATCAAAAACTTTTTTTGACACCTTTGTCCTTGAACAGCTTGTGCAGAATTTTAACAGTGCAAAGTACGTCACGTGAGAGTGGTTATAAAAATGTATGTTGGTGCCTGGACTAGAACATTGGAATGGGACGCCATCGTTAACACAATGATCTTAAGCCGGCGTTTCCATGCAGCGGGCGGGTGGGCACGCAGACAAAACGCGGGTGGACCCGTTTTCCATGCACGCGGGCGGCGGGCGCTTTTCTTGAAATCACCCACCTAGTGTGTATATGCGTTATATAAAAACAGTGTAGCCTACTATTAGTTCTGTATTATTTTTAGTTATCCTTTCTATTTTTATTACATTATTATTATTATTATTATCAAACACTGGACGCATAGGCCCCCTAGTGTTTGACCTAAACACCGGGTTTGTTGTTAGTTTCTTAGAACCATTGTCGAAAGGTCAAACGATAGCGCTATCGGCGTTGTCGCGTGCCCGCCCGCCCCGCGTCATGGAAAACGCGGCTTAAGGGGGCTCCAATTGAAATGCAAGGAGATTATAAATTGTATTGAAACTATTTATAAATTTAAACATTTGCTCCAAATAAATGATGGCCTAGTGACAGCAGAACAATACATGTCTTGACAAAAAAACGCCTAAAAAATGACAAGGGGTGTACATTCTCTTCCTAATACATCTAGGCGGCTTGAGTTGACAGAATTAACTGTCACCGGTGTGAATGGTTCCCAGCATGCACATGACCTTTCTCTGATATAAATTGCAAATGTGAAGTGCAAGCTGGCAGTAGACTGACTCTGATTTCATGTTATGCACCCAGCAGAGAGTCAGAGATAGGCCAAAGGGGAGCATATCTGAGAGCCACTGGCATCACTGGAAGACTGGGTGGAATACAAACGATTCCTGAAAAAGAATCATGTGGAAAACAGTAACAGCGTAACGATTTAGGCCTAGCCCTCACCTACATGAAAATATTGGCTGAGCGGGGTGTACAATCCATATCGGGTCTATAGGTCTACGCTAGGCCAACGCTAGGCCTATACATGCTTACACAACCTAGGCCTAGCCGAATGTCTAGGGATATCACAATTTCAATTTCTGGTTGGATGAGTTGTATTAATTCACCCAAAAGTCCAATGAGGTTGCAATCTGTGGTTGTTATCAGCATGTGCCGAAAAAGCACAATGTTCAGGAAAGGATGGGTAAAAGGACACAAAAATGAGTCAGCAGTACAAAATACGCAATAAGCAAATGGCAAAGGCCTACCTCCCCAACTCCTCACTCTTAACTAAGCCAGGAGCAATAAATTCGAACACAGTGGAGGGGGTGGAGGGTGCGTTGGGCTGCTTTTTTAGCCTCCTGACGTTGTGCCCTCCTTGTCTCTTGGGGGTGGCTCCACAGACGACTACGGTACAGGGTTCCACATCTATAACACCAGTGTTCACACATACCCCATCTTACACTCAATTTGGACAGTGTGAGATCTCAATACATGAACAGAAATATTTGTTTTTAGTATTGGGTGGTTTGGGCCTATGCCCAATTGGCAAGTTGCCCCAGAAGGTTAACTGGACTGTCTGAGACCTGTTTCAGGTATTACGATGATTGGCCACTTATCACATTTTGGAATAGGGTTAATTTACCCATTTGGGCGATGGTGGTGACCTTCGTGTTTGGGGAATTCCCCCTGCCCCCCCCCACCCCCCCCCGAAAAAACAAAAAAAAAATACACCTGTAGGCATATGCTGTATGCATGGAGGGGCATGGCCCCCAATTCCAGGAAATGTGACTACCTTGGTTGTTTTTGGACCAAAACAGTCTGGGTCAGATGGTAGGGACTTTGAGGGAAATGGATTCTGGCACCAGCCACAGATGCGCCCACGCTACTGCGTGGCACCACCACGCCACTCAGTAGGAAGCCCTATCCTGCTCACCACAGGCATTACTCTCACTATGAAATAACATATCACAGAACAGTAACATTCCCTGGTCAGGACACTGTGCCAGGGACCACTGTGACAGTGATCCAACAAACTCACAAGTGAGGACCCATACCTTTGTGATTAAAAATGGAAAACAGAATGCCAGCAAAAATTGAATTTTGCACTGAAAACTAAGGTAAATGACCACTCATTGGCTTTACTGACTTTGCATCACATGAATGTATTCAAAGAAAAGACCCCCTAATCATTCACAGGAGCCCCCCCAAAATGATCAAACATGTTATATCCTGCCATTTAGCAGTAGTATTCAGTTTTCAGTCCACTACTGTCAACGCCTGTTTACCCCAACTAAAAAATAGCTGTGTCCAATAACATGGCATGTGTGACCGGCGGCGGCAGCACACACCCGAAACCGTAAATACCCGCGACATCTAGTGCCCACGGGGATATAACTATAAGATGATAATTATTTATAAGAAAACTTCAAGAGTCTTCTCTCAATACTATACGATCAATCTTCAGATTATTCAAGTGAATTTAGGGTCATATGGAAAATCTCCAATTTTCAGTAGCTCAAGTAAACTAAATAACAACTTACGCGGGAAGCCTACTGAAAACAGGGCTACAAAAATTTCATGCGAATATTGATCCATGACAGCGCCTTTAAAGACACAAATGTAAGAGAAATACATGTACTGTCCAAGAGAGAGCTATAACCAGGCCAACCTGAACAATGGTCACTGGGGGAGGTCACTGGCTAGACAGACGTACCTGTCAGCCCACAGTGCAGGGGGCCGATTACCGTAGTTTCTTTATTAATATTGCTGCTATTTATGGGAGGAGAGTAGAAGAAGGAGTACAAGGGGGAAGCCCGGTCAAAGTGCCAAATGAAGATACATCAGACAGCGGTCAGACAGTGATAAATGCATTTGTATCAGAACTGCTGGCCCATATTAAAGGACCATGGACTGGTAGTCAATTGAAATGCAGGGGAACACTGACCACATTACTGTGAAGAGCAGTAGGTGAATCACAAATAACATTGCTAAACAACTCATTAACGCAGTAATAAGGCAATAATTACCTTGTGTGACCAGAACAATACCTATGACGTACATTACGTCCTAAATTTCAACAATGCCAAGCAATGACACTGTAAGTTGTTCCAAAAAACATGAGTTTTTTGTCCATAAGTGACTTTGAAATGACCTTTGATGACATGACAGTTTTTATGAAAGATGTTACTCTCGATGAAAGGCTTGCAGGTCCTATAAGCATTGTGTTATCCCAAAGTATACTGTCTATGCTATTGCCAAAAATGTTTCAAAACCAACCTTTGATCCCTTTAACTTGAGAACCAAGTGCCCGATTGAAACGGGTGTTTGTTTTGGATTCAGCATTGCAGAGCTCTGTCACATATCTTTGACACCAAGGTCATATGGTGTCAATTTATGGACCATTTCGATCGGAAAGGTACCTTTGAGATTTGGAAATGGCCACGAACATTTGATTCGGCCCAAAACAGGTTAAAGGTCAAATTGAGGTCAAGGTCACACAGATGACCGGTCAATGATGGGAGTACTTTGGGCACACCTCCCCACCTAGGCAGACATGATGGTTTCAATGTTATGGCCAAAAAAAACTCAGTTTTTGACCTTAATTGACCTTCAATGCCCTTGGATGACGGACTGGTTTATAAAAAATGTACCCTAGATGGAATACACTGTGTCCTGAAATACAAACCACATCAGGGAAAGGTCACTGGAAGGTGTGCAGGAAACAAACTATTGGAAGTTTTATGCCCATAAGTGACTTTAAATGACCTTTATAACATGGATGGTTTTATGAAAAATGATTGGCCAGGATGGACCACCCGTCTGAAACTTCAACATTGCCAAGCACTGTCACTGAGTGTTCAAAAAATATTCGTTTTTGGCATAAGTGACCTCAAATGAACCTTTGATGACATGGACACTTTTAATGAAAAATGTTACTCTCGGATGAGATGCAGCCAGTCCTACAAGCATTAAGTATCCCAAAGTGTACTGCTGATGTTATTGCAGTAAAGGTATCAAAACCAACCTTTGAACCCTTGTAACTGAGAACGAGTGCCCGATTGAACGGGAGTTTATTTCATCTATCAGCATCCAGAGCTCGGTCACTCATCCAAAAAATTGACAGTTTTTAATTTTCTTTGGCCCGTAAATCTAAAAATAGGCCACTCTATGAGATTTGACCTTTGACTTTGACCTCATCATCAGAGGGAGTTTGACCCACTGATTCTAAAACCCCACCATGACAAATCAATATGAAAATCATAATTGCACAAAGGCTTCAATGGACAAACTTTGACCTCTGATATCTTCCCACACAAGGTCACAGGGGGTCAGTATGTCCATTTCGATCGGAAGGTACCATTGAGATCCGAAAAATGGCCACGAAAATTTGATTCGGCCCAAAACATGGTAAAGGTCAAGTTGAGGTCAAAGGTCACACGGATGGGGTCACGAGTGGATTACAATGGCGCACCTTCCAACCTCGGCAGATGTTCGGTTTCCCATGTTATGGCCAAAAAACCAGTTTTTGACCCCTAATTGACCTTTGATGACCTTGGATTACATTACCGTACTCGAATATGATCCTCTCATCAATCGCAACTAGTCCCAAAAGGCCAGCGAAGTAGGACCTTGCTAATTGGAGTTATTGCCCTTTTAACTATTTCAGATTTTGGCCTCTCATTGACCTTGGTGACCTTGACAGGCAACAGAAGAACTAGGGATCAACTACACCACAGGACGAACCTGCATGCCGATATGAACTTGATACAATGCTTGCGTTCTCCAGATATCGTCCGGACAAAATGTGTCACATCACACACACACACACACACACACGCACACACACACGGACACACACACATACTTGCGTGACCGTATAGATTCCTTTGCCGTTGGCAAGGAATCAAAAACGACTAACGCAGTGGGACACAGGAGGGATTGCTGCAAATCCCTATTCCTCGTGTATGTTTACAATTAAATTACAAAGACAAAGCAATACAAATACAACCTTCCTATTTGTCAATACTCAACGAAATAACAACCCACCCGGCTGTCACGAGGCGACATCCTATACCGGAGACGGTCCTGGCCTAGCGGCTGCAACGATGACGGCAGGTACACCCCACCTGTCGTGGTCCCTCGCTGTTGGACCTTCACAACAAAAACACAGCAGCGATCCCGAGGGCGAGGGAACAACTTGCTAAAAATACGGAAGCAACCGATCCCGATTCCTGACATAATAATACATAAAATTCCCATCACTTATTGATCCATGGTAGCAATTACTGATAGGTGCTACTGCCCTTATATTACACACATGCTGATCGTAATCTTGATTAATCGACATGTTAAGGTGATAATATATTGGTTTTACAATAATATACGTTTCCACAACTAGCATATTGCAATCATGCAGTGTACAAAGTTGTTGAATTTTGGCAATTTTTGGGCTAGTGTGAGTCTGGGCTGGTACTTCTCTATTTAAGTTACATCCATTGTTTCCATCCCCGTTGACTTAAAATGACTCATGTGAAAAGCCACCGTCAGTGCAAACCACAATGGTGAATTGCCTAATAAAAATGGGAATTTCGGCCCGTTCTACTGCCGAAAATGTTTATAATGTCCTCCATTTGTTCCTGCATATTTCGTTTTGTTAACTCCCGCTCAATGTAAATAATTGCAAGGTCATTGAGTCTCTGTTGACCCATAGTCTTCCGTAAATATGTTTTCATTCTGCGCAGGCTATATACTGAATGACCTCTCGGAAGAGCAAGACGTTGCCGGAATAGTTGCAAGAATGCATGCACATTTATAATATGTGCACAGAATGTCCTGTTGGTCATACATATACATGTAGTCCACAACATGTGCCGCGGAATGACCAGATTCGAGAGCAAGGGTCTTCTCAGTTTGTTTCGTAAGTTAATAAAACTCCGCTTCTCAGCCTCGAGAATGTCTCATCTAGATCATAATAACCCGCTTCCTTAGCATAACTATTTACAATGTATTTTCGTTCAATACAACGTCACCAAGAGCACACAGTACGCTCTGATCATCCACATCAAACCTTGATTCCATCTCGGAGACCACTTAATTAGAGCCTACTCCCTGGTTCCTAAGTTCCGTGGGCCGGGCCGTGTGGTTTGTGCAAGTTATAAGTTAACAACAGTTTTGCGGTAAAGTGAACGTTGTGTTGTGATTGTGAATAGGGAAAAGTAGGGAAGGGCACGAGCGCCTGTCAATTTGGTAAAAATTATCTTGCATATTACTAACCATACGTTGGTCGGACGAGCTTGAAACTTCCATTTTAGTTACCAAACATGATTTTCCCTTGACTTTCCATATAAGCCACACTAGTAACTAGGCTACTATATTTTTTTTCCTCTCAGTCGGTGCCCGACAAACTATCAGCGCACTGCCCGAATTTTTACTGAAATATTTGGCATAGCTGGCTTGAGCAAAAAATATTTTGCACTGTTTACGTGATTTTTGTTGTTTTGAATAACAGAATGAACATTTGCATAAATCTTTTCCTGACTGGCACGAGTGAACGAAGCTGGAAATAAAACTTGGTGCCGAAGCAACTGAGATCTCAGATATAAAACGAGATTGTAGCGGAAAAGCTAATGAGAGGGGCTGAATGCAAACCCCACCGAATAGGGGAGGGGAGGCGGAACGGAGGGGACTGGAAGGGTAGGAGGGGGAGCGGTGGAGAATATTGTATGAAAGATATACACACATATCGTACCCCAGCAACCAAAACGTTTTCGAAACTGTTTCTTATATGTTTTTTGAAAAATATTTTATGTTGAGTAACATGAATGTTACGAAAATGTTTCCATATTATTTCAAAAATATTTTGGGGAAAATATTTTGGAAAACATTTCAATTTTACCTCAAAATTTAGGAAACAACACGATAAATAATATACTTTGACAACACTATCATAACTTAAACCTGTTTTGGTAAAATCTCTTGCCACCAAACCCTTTTAGAACACTTTCAGATATGTTTGGAGATGTTTTCAAACGTTTCTTCAAAACGCTTTGTGAAAGGTTTTGGGAACATTCTCCTAACCTTTGTGTTACTCAACAAAAAATGTTCTCGAAAACAATAGCGAACATGTTAAATGTTTTTTTAAAAACGTTTTTGTGTTCGTAGGGGTGCTATCTCTGTGTACACAAATGCATTAAGTTATGCAATGCAATGAAACAAACAACACAGCCTAATGTTAGATAGCTCAATTATTTGATTATATTGTGAGCAACGGTACATCAAATAATCTCATATGGTATATATTCAAGCTTTGTGAACCCTCCGCCATAATAGTAGGCGACTTTCGCGCCATAGCCTATACCATCCGAACCAATATGCTGGCAGTATGTTGAATAACCTAATGAGTATATAGGCCACTCAGTGACCATAACGTGCAACAATATAATGCATCGTTCCCACTAGAATCTGTACGGCCAAAACCTATGCATGAAAGACGCACAGGTCTCTTATGTCGCTAATAGGTGGGATTAAACGCTAGCATAGAGATCGTTTCATCATAATTTTCCACGCAAACTGGCGTTCGTTCGAGCACTTTCGTTCAAAGCTGTTTGCATATTTGTACGAACACTCGACGTACACTTCCCGACAGTATTGGTTTCATGAAGGGCCATTATAGAATCTCCATATAATCTGGGCCCTGATAGAACGTAACCGTTTAGAATAGCACACGACAGCGTAAAGTTCATCTCCAAGCGTTGCTAGCCGGTGGCGATGTTTTATGATGATTGCAGCCAAGTTCAAGTGAAGGATCACGCGGAACCATCGAGTATTCCCGTTCGAAATGGGCTAAGTTCCCCTAGCCTTCAGTACGGTGGTATATTTAACACTTTACGCCCGGAGGTAGCCTCAGCATATCGATCCCCGAGTGGACTGTCTGAATATAAATTCACCGCGAACGTCATGGAATAACATAAAAAAAAGATACCTAACCTAGCTTATAAATGCACTAGCGCCCTTTCACACCGATTGGCTGTTTTGTAGGAGGTTATACTAGAACTGATTCATGTTATATTAGTGGATATTATACAGTATGCACGGTTACATAGTCGAAAGGTCACACGAGAACGAATGCTCATTACGCCATAGGAGTGCACCAATGTACATCGAAAATGGAGAGGACATTCTCCACTATATTTTATTTCACTCAAAACGCAGTATAAGGGTCACCTACCGGTATGTGATATAAATCTCGATATAGGGTATCGTGCAACACGATTTATCCTCACATGACCGTCATAGCGAACCTTTTAGACTGAAACATTTTTGTACGATGTTACAGAACGAACATCGAAATGGCCTGGTTTCACGTGTTTTTTCGTGTACAGTACATCGATATGAAGAACGTAACCACGACATTGAGTAGTACAATGCACATACTCAAAGTTATAATTAATTATACGAGTCATGTTAAGTCCGTGAATGATCTCGTAAAGGAATGTCATAAGTGGTACATTTTAGTTCAACTCTCCGGGGTTGATGAACAATTCAAACAGTGTGTCCAATCGACAAATTTGTGTTGCCCCTGACACTAATAGAATCGTCCCACGGAACCTTGTCTAATTTCGTTTCCATCTTACCTCCGTAATAATGGCGAGTCCGCTAACGAAGACGTCCTAGACCGTCCGCCGTTATTCAGCACGTCTTCCTTGCCGCACACAGGATCCTTGGTGTCAAGGGGCACCCCTTACCCGTCAGCCAATAGGTCTTCATTTGACCTTTGCCCTTCAAAAGAAGAAAGTAAGAAATGATGAAGCTTTCGGTTATAGAGCTCCGTGGAGAGGTATGGAGTTTGAAATCGGTAAATTGTCTCTGTCATGTTCTACTAACTACATTAGTAACCATTGCATCTTCCCATCCGGGTGCTAATTTAGGATCCACGAGAAGCTCGAATACAACCAGGGTCTTGGCGATTTTTTTTTTGGGGGGGGGGGGAGGGGGGTGGCAAATGCCCATGGGGTCTTCACTTGGTCACATTTAGGTAGGCCTAAATAATAAATGCAGCAAGCCCAGACTGACACTTAGTGTATGAGCTCGGTTGGATAGCCTCTTGGGTGAGTTTCTCGTTTGAAGCCCTGGTCATTTCAGTGCAGAAGTCGAGAAAGGGGAATTCGAGGGAGAAGTTGATCGGAGTCCCTGTTCCTAATAAAATAACCACTAGTCCCATGCCAGATTTGACGATTCAGGGGCTCTTTCTTTCAAAGAGTAACCCTTGGACTCTATCCTCATTTTGATCTACGGATTGTTTCGCCAGCATCATCGCTTATATTTTAGTTCAGGGAAGTCCTGTGTTTCCAATCCACACGGGTAACATGAGCACTCCGCTATACGCACAAATCAGCTGTAGAATAGCCCAAATTTCCATTTTGCGGGGTCAATAAAACTTCCCTGGATCTCGGGAGCAATTGTGCTGTGCGCACCCTGGGGAAAGCAGATCGGGTGGTACGAATTCACTGGATAGATGGCGCTCGGCGGTCACATTACTCAGCAGTGCGCTGAAGCGAATGCTTCGCACCTTCGGAACTCGCTCACTTCGCTGCGTACTTGGGTGCCGCTGTGATACCGGGGTGCTCGGGATTCTTGTTCGGCATATGGCGACTTCAGCGTTATGCCTGCCTGAAACGCGTGGGTTCGGATGGGGGGGGGGGGTCCCGAAGGAATGAGGGGAGATGTTGGGTCGAGTGAAGAAGCTCCAGTCGCTGGCTTCAGAAAGAGAAGAAACAGGGTTGGATAGCTAGGAGCCTGCCAAGACGTGCTCCATCAGAGGGTAACTGTAGGCTTGGTTACGATAGAGGTGATGGAGATAAGAAATAGGGAAACTGTAGCTGTAGGTCCAAAACCCCATTCAATACGATGTTCCTTTGTGGAGTCATTGGCCTCAAAGTTTGGACCATTAAGCAGAGAAAAGAAATTGGGAGAGATCCAATCGCGCAATAAAAGCATGATGTCACACAATGGACAACACAGGGAAAAAATTTATGGTATGTGTTTGGTTATTTTCAATTTTGTTGAATAGTCAATATTTAGCAGAAGTTCTGTTGTCTTTCTGCCACCAAAGTAACCATTCAACAGACCACCACCCACCACAAGCACCCCTCTCCAATAGATAAATGCTTTACTAAGTGAAAACAATGGTGAATTCAATAGAGGAGAACAAAGATGTTGTCAGGGTTGTGCGAGTATGACATCATTTATATTGCAGATGGGATGCTTTGATTCTTGCGCATACACATTACACAAAATCCAGGGGACTGTGTAACTCCGTAAACGGAACGTTGTACGAACTCGGGTTTGGACTGACACATTCAGTTTAATATATTCGCTCTTTATAGTTTATACCTCAGTTGTCCTTCAAGTGTCCCCTCTTAAAGGTTCCCCCCTCTCTCGCCTGTATACGCTGGTTAATTAACCTACCTTTATCAGGAGGATCCCCTCTCTTCCATCTGGGAAAATATTACCGAATTCCTCGAGGTACTTCTTCGTTGTGTCATAAGGGGACGTTGCATAGATTTCCCCGTTCGACTCCATCCGAGAGGCGGTGTGACGGCCGTCGCCGAAGGGCAGTACCTCGGCCATCTTCAGCCCGACCACAACCCGCCACCTACGCCTGAATGAATAACCTGTGAGAACCATATACGAGGGAAACAATGGACATTCTCAATTTCAACAAACGACGGTTTTATTCCTATGGGCCGTCAGGCAACAAAAACGGAATTGTCACGAAATTTTAAAAAATGCAGTGGGTTCCATCATCCCTGGAATGATTAGGGTCTTGCCGCGTTTCCCAAGGGTGATGAATAAAAAGTGGAAATGTTATCCAAGAAAGTGGATGACAAGAATGCCATATGAGCCACGAATAGTAGCATTTGAATGATGTGACCTCTTGCCTAATCTGTTCTGAGGAAAAGGAAAAATTTATGCGGGCGGCATTCGAAGGCAAGAGAAGCATGAATCACTCACCGAGATGCAAGTTTAACCTTCTACCGAGGCCTCATCAAAAAGTGTTCTAATATTTATTTATGTTAGCCTCATTGAGATCTAATTTCAAACCGCCAACCAACAACAAATTTCGCTTTATTCTGCCGATCCCGCTCCGCTATTCTATTCCGTCTACTTCATGCCTAACATAGGTCGCGAGGGGGGGGGGGGGGGGGGGGGGGTTGGGTGGTTGAAGGGATTTCAGCCAGCACCAAATATTTTGAGACATCAGCATTAAACACTCATTGCATTGCATAACATCTCGTGCAAGCTCTTGATATAAATTACTTTTATGTTTTGTGTGAACAAAATTATCAAGAGGGAGTATTACCGGTTACCCTTTTGTGATGTTTTGAAATACTCTAACTAGGGAAATGAGGGTTTTCCGATTGCTTTGTGGAAAGTGGGGGGAAAAGACCGCGCCATTCTAGCACGGAAGAAACGTTGATGACATCACCCAATAGTTTTACGGTTGTATTTTCGAGGTTAAAAGGAGAACGGCTGACCTGGTATAAAGGCCCGGGCTAGGGAACTCAGCGGAAAATAACATTTAAAACAACGCTTAGTGTTTTAAGGAGATGTATAGTAGATGGTATAGTCCAGTGCACTGAATCCCCAAAAGTTTGTCGGGGACGCCGAATCGATGTTAGATAGGGGGTTATCCAGGAGCAGTAGCGTACGCAGAGATTCGTTCATCGCTGGGGGGGGGGGGGGTGGTAATATCGGAAAACCAAAGAGAAGTGGGCCCTCATATATGACCTCACCCTCCATTCGGCAAATAAGCACGATTTATGGGCTCCTAGACACATGTGCTGCAATTTTTGGCAAAATAAACAGCGACTGACAACTTCAACTAAACTGCAAAAAATCAGTTTTTTGTATAATACTTTTTGTACTTTGGGGGAGGGGGGGGGGGTTCGACCCCCAATCCCCTCACCCACCCGTGCACACGCCACTGATCAAGAGACAGAACAAACCGGTGATACTGGAGCAGGTCATACTCAAAAGGTCAAACTCAAAAAAGGGAAATCAAATATGGGAGTAACAGGACATTCCAATTTCAATGGGAACTACAACTTGTCAGCCATGTTGTATTGCAACCCCCTTTACTGGGGGGGGGGGGGGGGGGGGGAAGAGTACACTCTAAAAAATGAAGGGTACAAATACCCCTGGGCAATATGTTTCAACCACGCAGTCCGGGTAATATTTCAGTCATTTCGATGCGAATGTACCCAGGCTGGGTAAACATGCTGAAGTGGGATACGGCGTGCCCGCCGCGGCGATTATGTCACCAGTGATTGTTAACCAATAGTTGGTGTTTGCATAGAAGGACGACAAGGGACAGGACAAGAGGGGCACACTGTGTAGGTTAACTTCAACCGCGGTAATAACACCAACTACGACTTGCCGGTGGGAATCGAGACGATCATAAAAACAGTTTGGCCCCAGCCATAACATGCCTCACGCATCTCATACGACAGAACATTGCTGCTTGATGGAATATGTGTATTGCAGCCGGAGGTGGACGGGGGCCTTCGGCATGTTTAAGTACCAGTACAGTATTTTTATATATGTTGAAGGAACTTACTAACAGCAATAGGTGTTTATTGTAGGTTTGGATTAACCCCCAAAAATTGATTCCCGACTGTGTTGATGCGTGGAAGTGGAGATGGGCTACCATCGTCTCAAAAACTTAATCGAAGTAAACATCACCCACTTTCGCGAGAGGTTCGCCTTCCTCAGTCTGTCGTGGAATATCATGATATCTTCAGCTGTGAAAATCTCAAAACATGAAAACATATTCCCGCGATTTGCGCTTAGCTAAAGATTGTGGCAGTATTCCCACGCCTCGCTAAAGGTGTTATTGTGTTAAGACGATGATTTGATACTTGATATTTTCGATTACTTGATGCTTTATGTACCACCATCCGCAATTTCTGCAGTGCGCCAACCAGTACTCTCGGGGAGGGGGGGGGGGGGGTATGTGTTTGTATCATCGTCTTGTCCAAATTGCAATGTGCTTCCAATATTGGATGAAAGCCATCACAAACTATAGGGGGAAAACACCCCCGCCTCCGGATATAAACTATGTCCGTGAATGGTTGAGGCCGTAACCAGCTGTACCACACGTGAATCGAGGATTGCCGTCTGCAGTTTGACCAATTCAACACATGGTTCTTTCTCACACGACCACGCCCACATTCGGTAATGGGGCAAACGGTGTTGCAGTCAGTCGGGCGGCATATCTTTTCGTGTGTTTTGTAGACAGATAAGAACAAGCCAACTTCAAGAAGGGCTGAAACAATGATCGTCGTAAACGTAAGACTACGCTAAAGGTTGTGTTATACCATTGTCACGGAACGTGGCGGAGGACTACGTGACGGGTTTTTTTGACGCAACGGGGGGGGCCTGCGCACTCTGCGGAGAAATGCAGGCGGAAACACCCGCGCTGCCCGGTAAAAAATTCAGCCATTTTCGGGGCCATTTTTATTGAACAAATTTTGCCGTGAGTTTTTCGTTTTCTACCTGGATCACGCGTGCAAACACATCAGACTAGACTTGTCCATGGATCCGGGCGAGGTAAGAGGAGGCATGGGTAATTTTCTCCCCCGGTCCCTCTCCCCTGTTTTGCGTGTGACTAGAGACAAATTTAATACCTACAATTGGTTCGGGGCAAAAATTGGGACATATTGAAAATAATCGATATTCCCTGTTTTGAGTCTCGTTTATTTTTTTTTTCAAATTTTCGTAATACTACGGATAATGAGAAGCAACAATTTCAAGTGAATTCTAGGCCCGGAAGGAGCTCTAGAATCGCGCGGAGGCGCGGATCTTCGGGGGCATTCCCCGGACCCCACGAGGCGGTTCCCTTGATCAAAAGTGATTCGCCGATGCCTACGGCACCGGATCGTATCGTCATCTTCAATTTTGCCCCTCCGAGAATTTCGCCAGCCCCCAAGTTCCCAGGCTGGCGCGCCACTGTAGGTATCTTGTCCCAACCCTCCTGGGGTGCCACGTGTGTGTTAATTTCCGCCAGTCCACATACCCCCCCCCCCCCCATCAGGACCATGTACACATAGACCACGGTGAAAAGATTCTCCCACATGAAGTTAAGCCGAATGAATGGCATGATTCAAACGAAATGTGTATCATAACTCTAGAGTTCAAATCGCTGCCATACATATCAAAGAAGTACTACTATGGACATCTTCCAATTAAAGATGGATGGTCGTCAGATTAAAATTAATTGGCAAGCAATAACTGCCACCAAAGCACACCACAGCAGTTTAAATAATAAAAAACCAAATTGTATATTACACGCATTTTTTCCGTCCAAAATAAATTGATAAATGTTTAGGGTTAGATAGTATTAGTTCAAATTTAATTTGTGCTGCACATTACGATATTTTGTCGAGACGTCATGCAAAATTCGCCGTCGCTTGTACGCTGGAAGCTAGCAGACGACAATCCATCTTTAAATGCCTAAACCTGTTGTTAATTTTCGCCGTTTGTGCTTTCTTTTTAATAATTCTAGAGCACCGTATGAAGGTTTTTGTAACAATCTATCACCCATGATCGCCGATCTGTGAGCCCATGGGAAACCAAACCATGCAGAAAGACCGCAAGTCAACAAAATAATTCGGTGGGGTGATGTGAGTGGAGTGACCATAACGAGTTCTCGAAGGATACACATTAGCGTTATAACGTCACTCATAGTCGAATAAATAGCGCAATGTGATTTGTTATGCCCGCGTATACACCGGTGGACCTGACACATGCCACGACTAAGACGACCCAGCCACAAACTTACCGAATCTTCTTCTACGAACTCCGATGAGGAAGGACCCTCAGATCGTGGTGGACCAGCCAGCATAGCGAGGGCCAGTCACCGACAAGGACGGCATGTGGTACTTGGTGATGATTTGGGCTCCCGCTACGACATATAGGTCTCCGATCGTCGCAACCTGAAAACGAGGGACGGGAAAGGTCGGTAAAGACTATCCGCTCGTCAATTTTAAACTCGCTCTGCTAGGTCATGTTGCATGTAGTTGACCTCTGACCTCAAATAGTAAAAAATGTTCCCAAAGGTCAGTGAATATGGGGTGCCAAAGTTTGGTCAAAATATTTCGAAGAATGACTGTTGGATGTATGTAATTTTTTTCATCAGATGTTACTTTTTTTAACCTCTACGGCACTAGATGACGTTGCAAACGAAATCTGCAAACAACCTGAAGAGAAGCCACATCCGAAGAATTAGGAATAGTTTCATGAAAATATAAGCTACTTGTAGAAGCAGATCCATTTGAAATTACACATCATGGCCTATAGTGCCCCTAAATGACCTTTGACCTTGAACTCCACAGGGGCAGACATGTCTCATGAGTAAGTAAACATTGTGTCCGAGTATGATAACATCCATTAGCGAAGACCGTTTGGGGGGGGGGGGGAATTTCACACATGGCCTGGAGTTCCCCTCAAGGCTTAATGAAATTTTACCTTCACAGAGTCAAATATGTCCCAAAGGTCATGAACATGGGTCTTCTAAGTTTGGTCAACATCACTGAAGAATACTGATGGGGGTCCCGTAATGCTTTTCAACAGATGTTACTATTTTAACCCTAAAGGCACTATATGACGTCTCATCCAAATCTGTAACCAAGCCTAGAGGAGCACCACCCAAGGAACGTTTGACACAGATTCGAGTGTAAATCTAATATGGGTAGGAGAAGATACATTTTAAATTACACAAATGACTTATTTGCCCCCTACAGATGACTTGACTACACAAAGCAAAACATGTCCCATGGTCAATGGACATTGTGTCAAGCTTGGTCGACACCATCAAGAGTGAACGTTTGGCGCAAAAAAAGTAAGTAAACGTGAACGGACAATTCCCACCCGGACATTTCCCACCGGAGATCCATCCCCCCTCAACGGAATGTTTTTATGGTCAGAATAGGGTTAGGGCTCTAAAGTTAGACAGAATGGATTAGATTCCAATTGTTAATGTTGAGCTAAAAAAAAAGAGAAGAAGCAAATTAGGAAAATAGATTCGAAGTGAATCACAGCCAACCAGGTTACTCTTGTTAAAAGCCCACAATTACGAGAGGGGGGGGGGATTGTAACCCATACATACCGGAAATCGATTATTTTCTTTTCATTCCATGTCTTCGAATGCTAATATATATTAATAATCCGAGGGAGAGCAGCCATATTTGGAATTACTTGTGTAAGTCGTTTCGGGTGTTCCTTCCTTTAAGTTCACAAATCACTGATTTCAATTGAAAGATGAGAGGAACAAAGACCGTAGTAGATAGCATACGTCATTCCTAATCACTGAAATATTCGTAGGCCTGGTTTTGTTGCCCGATTCTGATTAAGGAGAATGATGTCCGTCAATGTTCTTTGACAAAACCGGTCATGGCTTCTTCGGAATGAGGAAAAAGGAAAAAGCGCCACCAATCGCCGAATTCCCCGCAGATGCCTACTGGTCAATTTGTCGTGGTCGTGTGCTATTCATCATTATTATTCCCCCACGCTGCCCCGCCGTGAAGACTCCGTTTCATTTCCAAATGAAGGATACTAGGTGCAACTCCCGGCAGGCAGTGGGCAGTATTCTATGATGCCAAAGTGATGTCCGATCCTAGCTGCTGAATGATAATAACATCTCCCCCGTCTATCACGGAAAAGTGTTGACAAACAGTTAAGGTGCTCGCGCAGTTGACACATCCTAACTATCAGCAGTGTTGAAAAAATAGTCCTGAGATTTGAAGTGGAGATGGCCTCATAGATTATCACCACTTCCCAACCGGGGAGCACGTTTCCACAATTATCGTAAATATGAAGGCAATGCGCAAGTTTTTTTTCACAAGATACAAGATAATCGGCATCGGTTGTTTTGGACCATGACTGTAATCGCGACCCTAATTCATAGTCGTCCCAAACAATGGGAACAAAAAGGCGGTCGTTGTACGATTTGATGAATAACTGGGGAATATTCTGAAAAGGCCTGTTTGAAAAAATATATACATTGCTCCCCCTAGCGATCTTATTTGTTCATATGTTGTCATTTTTTTTTAGTTTATTCTATAATATGTCAGTAAATCACTGGATACGGTGACCTCTTCATAGGGTGTTCGGGGACGTGGGTCATAGGGTCATCAAGGTGTATTGTCAGATTACACGAGGTAAACAGTTCAATATAAAAAAATACCAAATTGAATGTGGTTGATATGATCGTGGTCAATACCATTTATTGTCCAATGTGCATAAATGGTTGTTAGGAGGTCTGGGGCGGGAAGGTCAGGCTCGTGGCCATATCCGATCATTTTGCGAAGAAGATGCGCAAATTATTATCTCCCTACAGCCCTAATAGATGGAAATTGACTTTTGCATGGTGCTTAGCAGTATAAGATTCTGGTAGTACTAAACTTGTATTCAGAGGATTTTTTTAACGAAGATAATATAGACATTATTTCCGATCTCAAAGGATCAGTTTGGGAATCGAACAGCAGATGTGGGATCATCCACAGATTCGTGTTGATGATAATGATACGTGGTTAACGTCATCAGCACCATAGTAATCATCAGTGTATATGGGGTCTTGTTCATGGTTCGGAGGGCCCTCCGATGATTTAATGAAAGGTGATTTGAGCAGTGGCAGCTTGGGGAGTTTTTAAGTAGTTCTGAGTTTATATTGCATTAGATGTTCATTCTGCTGAAAGGGTTCTCTTGTGATCAATCGATCTTCCTTACCCACGCATTGTTAAGGACCCGACAAGAATTTGGCATAGTGACCATTGGTCCAATATTGAGGGTTCCCGAACGAAATTGATTTTGATTGGACGGTCAGGGTCAATCTAGGGGTCAAGGTGGCAATTGCTAAAGTTATTTGCTTAGAACCCCATTTGACGTGGACATGTTTTTCCTTTTCTGATGTGAACAATCATTAGGTTAGCTATGTTAGTTCTGTTCATTTATAAAATGTTCATTCTTCTGCGTCATGATATTGTAGTTGGTCAGATTGTTAGCATGACCAGTGGACCCGTGGAAATGTTCAGGCACATGGGGCGAGATCACACGGAATAGGGTCATACTTCTTGTTAGTATCTCGATGTGAGTGGGGGTGATAAACACATTTCGCCGGAAATACAAACGCCCACCTCTAAGTTTCCAACCTCACCGGAACGCAATGAGCGGGTAAGAAACTTACGATTAGCAAACC
This sequence comes from Sclerodactyla briareus, assembly GCA_026419785.1. Lineage (NCBI taxonomy): Eukaryota > Metazoa > Echinodermata > Holothuroidea > Dendrochirotida > Sclerodactylidae > Sclerodactyla > Sclerodactyla briareus. Next base: position 205,464 of record JAODTK010000666.1, on the reverse strand, counting down.
CGACATTCACTGCGTCTATGAGATATTTGCATTAGTCCGGTTACTTGACAGGACGGAGGATTAGCGCAGGTGTCATATAAAACCGTCAACTAAAAGCGAGTGTCTCCACTCGATACCCTTAATTCTTCGTGACATTAAACTGCAGATTGAACCAACCTGAATTCATAGTGAAAGCGTGTCTGCATCAAGTCTTGTTAAAGTTTCGTAAACACAGGAGCTGGAAACAACGAATACTTACCGTCACTATCAGACAAGTGACTACATTCAATATCCTCAAATGATTTTTCATGATACGGAACGGAGTGTTGTTCGTCCAACGATTGCATTGGCCGCATATACTGTCGCTGTTTGCAGGATAAAACTGTTACAATCAGAAGATTCCCGTTAGTATGCGCTGAAGATATAGAATAGTTGCAGCGGCGTGGTTATAACTGAGTACCGTGACACCTAAAAACCTCCATACCATTAGGTGTTCACGTCTGATAGCTCGGAGTGATTGTACCATTGTTAAACGTGACGCCCGGAGCCGGAAAAACCGCACTCGACCAATAAGGAAAATAAATAGAAAATAACACTTTACTCGACCAAACAATATCCCAGTAGTGTGTACAGGCGCGCACCGAGGGATTTGTCCGGGGGGGGGGGGGGTGGAGGTCGGTTACGACGGGAAGCGCGCCCTTACTAAGGCTCACCCTCCCTATTGGCAAATAATACACCAAACACTACACTTATGGGCCCCTAGACACATGCTGCTGCAATATTGCCAAATAACAACTGCGAACCTCTACCTATACCCCCCCCCCCCCCCCCCCCCCCCCCCCCCCCGTGGGTACGGTGGGTACGCCACTGAGCACGTATTAGAGCAGGTGCTCCAGGTAATATCTTGGGGGTAACTGTTTATGAACGAAACCCCTGCAACCACGACGCCACTAGGTTACGGAGATTAACCGAAGCCCCAGTGGCTTTCTCGAAACGGGTAAACGCTCCAAGAAACCGTGTAACATCATTGACAATTGTGGCAAAACAAGTGACGTCGTTAACAAGCTCGACGCGACTACCCGTTATCACCAGGGAGTGTAAACCCACAAATTATTTTCGTGGTGTAATATACCTGGCAAGCGGTTCGTGAAAATAATCATAGAGGAAAACAATGTCCAGCCACCCTTTTCTAACACCACGAGATAAGGCGATAGGGTCAGCCTATTATCCTTAACATTAGGCGATCGAAGATCGTTGATTAAGGCATGGAAAAATCCATCTGCGAAAATCCTTCCCGAAATTCATTTTTTCAAGAAGGTAGCGTTTGTGTAATATACGCCGGCGGTTCACTTGACAACATTTCTTTCATGACCCCATTCCAGAACCAAAACCACACATGCGTAACGAGCTGCTGCTGCATACAACAGAGGATCGCAGTATCGCGATCCAAAACCATTAAACGATATCATAGTCTACATCCGATAGCCTCAATTCCCATAAGCTTCTACCGTATCCCCGCATCGCACGCTGCAGCCCTTTCTATCCCTGACAGCAATTAGTGTCTGCTCGGAAATAGACGGAGAACGATTAGTAAAATTATGGAGTGATCACTATTAATGAGAAATACGCCTGAAATCATCTATACAAAAAAAGTTTTGCGATGTTACGGTATTTTCAGGCCCTAGTTTATATATAGACACGAGACCGAGAGCAGTACAGCAACAATGCTGCGTTTAACATGGATCTCAGATGAGAAACGAATAGCAATTTCAGATAGGGAAGGCGTGAGCGAAACAGCTGAAATGACTTGGGCGCAACACTTCGGAATAGGATATTCTTCAGTTCAGGCCTCTAACGGAAGTGTACAGAGGCGTAAAGCGCTGAACCGAGTACAAAGGGGTTGCTTGAAATATAAATGGGGACGCATTGTTAAGTGGGTTAGTAGTCGTTACAATAGCGCTTTATCCACTGAATGTGATTCCTATTGTGTGTCTGTATATGGTATAGTATTGTCCCGAATCTCACAAATAATTCAGGGCGTCGGATGGAATACTTCTGCGCTGGTTTGTACGTACCGGAGACCTTGAGAATTATTCATGGACACGGCCGAAGGCTAGCAGCAATCCTGCTATAAAAAATGGTGTCAATAATATATGAAAATCGGTCATGGGTATCCGATTGCAAACTGTTTGATCGCATCCCATTAAGGCAGGCAAGGCGCTGGATATTTCTTCATATCAGTCAGTGAGAGACACGAGTGAGTGACCTCGCACCATAGGGTTTTATTTATTATACAAAAACTTATACAGCGGCAAATCGAAAAAAAAAAAAAAAAATGCTCTAGGCGCTGTAATAAATTGATAAATACAAAAATATAAGAGAATGCAATAAGAATATTAATAGAAATAACAGAAAGCTACGAGAAAAGTTACTTCTCTATAGACATAGACTGGTGTAAGTGGTGTTCGTCAGTGGAAGAGCACACTCGCGCACAACGCTGCGTTTTTCCGTCCCCGCCATTGATAATTTACTTGAGCTTCATTGGTTCAATGCGTTCCATCCAGTATATAACTGCCACGCATGGTGCTCAAACAACCAGGTGAGCAGAAACAATTTGCATCAGGGTAACACGGGACAACCCGACAAACGTGAGGTCTAGTGTGCCGCAAAATGTGGACTCTAGCTAAAAAGGGAAGAGTGCAACGTAACTCTAACTTTTGTGTTACCCCTAGTGTGTCTAACCTTCTGCGGTACCGTCGTGGTTGCCGCGACGTGTACTTGAATCATCGGGTTAGATTAACCCGGAAATGAGTCAAAAGGGTACTGAACCATTTTGTTTGGTCAAAGTTCGACTCAAACCGAGTTAAATCGGAGTCGAATGGGGGAAAATATGACAACCATTCTTTTTTGTTCGCGTCCCTCTGACCCAGTTTGACCCAAATGTTTATGAGCGTCCGTCGCTCCGTTGGACTGTATTACGCCCTGATACTGTGGTAGAATTTGAACAACACTAATGTAACTAAACATCTATCCCAATGTTGTCTAAGAATTTACAAACATGGTGTCAAAATTTGCATGAACAATACAAAACAAAATTCAATTTCACATTCCGGGCCGTCCTAAACACACACACACACACACGCACACACACACACACGCACACGCACGACACAGTCATGGCTGCATCAATTCTTCAAATCAAAATCAAAAGTACAGGAAAAATCTTCAACTGGAGCAAGATTATCAGCCTCGATTCTGCCTATTTTTCGAATTTTTCGTGTACCATCGATTGCTTGTGGAGGGATTTTTTTAGCTGTTGATAACTATTAGTACTAGAGCACCATGGTGCTGTAGCTCAAACCGCACAAATGCTACCCAGACGAAAATGCTACAATTATGTGACGAATGCTTCAAGCTCATAAGGCATAAATCCCTAGGGACACCCTGAAGGTACAGTTAACCATCATTATGGACGATATCAGCACTGTGCAGCAGAATGTAGGAGACACCAGATTTTGCAGTAAGTGTTGCCATATGTGGGCCGTCGGTCCCCAACACCTCCAATTGCCCTCCTAACCGCGGACCGTTACCATGTAAGTTGGAAGAAAATCAATTGAAGCTTGTGGGAGGAGAATCATTTCAAGTACCATGTGTGAACTTTCATAAAATGGGCCCATGGGCCCAAGTAGGACCTTGGACCAAAAATTCCTGAACACTCCAAAGGTACAGCTGTTAAACCATCATTATGACCCGATGTCAGCACTGTGCAACAAAATTTGTAAGAGGAGAAGCATTTTGCGTAATTCCACATGATAGGCCCTAGGGCCCACACTGGGCATTTAGACCTAAATCCCTGTTGAACACATGAAGATATGGCAATGGGACCACCATTATGACTGAACATCAGCACTGTGCAACAAAATCTGTAGGAGATACAAGATTTAATATGATGGCCCTAGGGCTAGGGCCCAAACTGGGCTTTGGGCCCAAAATTCCCAAACACCCCCTATGGCCCTCTACCCAAGGACCATTACATGTAACTTTGAAGAACATCAATTGATCTTGTGGGAGGAGATGCATTTCAAGTACCATTGTGTGAAATCAGCGTGGGCCACGGCTGAAGTGGGACATTAGACCAAAAAATCCCTGAACCACCCAAAGGTACTGCTGATTGACTATCAGTGTAACTGAATGTCAGCACGTGCACTGAATTCGAAAGAGAAGCTTTTGCGTTATTCCACATGACGGGGGCCCCAGGGCCCATACTGAGCCTTGTGACCTATCCTGGGCACCCTGAATGAAAAGCTATTAGACCACCATTATGACTGAACATCAGCACTGTGCAACAAAATCTGTAGGAGATACAAGATTTTGTGGTATTCATATAATGGGCCCAAGGGCCAAACTGGGCTTTGGGCCCAAAATTCCCAAACACCCCCTATGGCCCTCTACCCAAGGACCATTACATGTAACTTTGAAGAACATCAAATGAATCTTGTGGGAGAAGATGCATTTCAAGTACTATTGTTGTGAAATTTCATTAAAAGGACCCTCGGTCCCAAGTGGCAACTTGGGCCAAAAATTCTGAACACCCCGAAGGAACGGCTGTTAGACCACCATTATGACTGAACATCAGCACTGTGCAAACATTTTAAGGAGATACAAGATTTTGTGGTATTCATATAATGGGCCCGAGGGCCCGAACTGGGCCTTGAGCCCAAATTCCTGAACACCCCCTATGGCCCTCTACCCAAGGACCATTACATGTAACTTTGAAGAACATCAAATGAATCTTGTGGGAGAAGATGCATTTCAAGTACTATTGTTGTGAAATTTCATAAAATGGACCCTCGGACCCAAGTGGGCCTGGACCAAAAATTTCTGAACACCCCGAAGGAACGGCTGTTAGACCACCATTATGACTGAACATCAGCACTGTGCACCAAAGTTCGTAGGAGATACAAGATTTTGCGGTATTTCATATAAAGTACCAAGGGCCCAAACTGGGCTTTGGGCCCAAAATTCCCAAACACCCCCTATGGCCCTCTACCAAGGACCATTACATGTAACTTTGAAGAACATCAAATGAATCTTGTGGGAGAAGATGCATTTCAAGTACTATTGTTGTGAAATTTCATAAAATGGACCCTCGGGCCCAAGTGGGACCTTGAACCAAAAATTCCTGGACACCCCGAAGGTACGGCTGTTAGAACATCATTATGACTGAACATCAGCAATGTGGACCTATATTTGTAGGAGGAGATACATTTTGAAATTTCTCACATAATGGCCTATACTGCCCTTTTAATGACCTTTGACCTTGACCTTCAACAAAGTCAAACATGTCCCATGGTCAATAAACATTGTGACCAGTTTTGGTTCGACATCCATCACCGAATGACCGTTTGGGGGGCCAAAAAGGCAATTGTTCCACTCCTGGATAGATAGATAGATGGATAGATAGATTAGATAGATAGATGATAGGAAATTAAGATCGGATAGATATATCGATAGATAGATAGATAGAATAATAATCCGATAGATTAGTAGACAGCGTGACAATTCAGATCCGATACTCATCCAGCCTAGCTGGTTTGAGCTAATAAGACCCAGGAGAACCATAGGCGAGATTTGGAAATTCACTCAAAAGACGTTCCCGTTCATCTGGTTGCACACTGGCGCGCACAACTCCCAATTTGCCTGACATAAACCATACATGCAACAGCATACAATTAATCTGAGAAAGTTTTTGAGGATTTTCCAATGCCATATAGGAAACAACTGTGAATGACGTTTTTAAACCTACCCAAACTTTCTATACAGCAGACTAGAACCCTACTATTTGTGGACCATTCATATTCCCAGGAGACCTTGAGAATTATTCATGATGTGGTCATAGCCCGATTTTTCTTGCAACAGAACCATGTCTCATTATGGCCCGTAGTTATTGTCAATGATAGATGAGAATTGGTCATTAGTCTGCAATTGCAAAATCAAATAATCGCACCTTATGTGATGGCCGTGAGTAGTTTCCAGTTAATTCGGCATGAGACAGAAATAGAATAACAAAACAAAAGCGAACTAGTCACGAGGACTACATAAACAGACGCGAGAAAACCGTCACCAAATACTCCGAGAAGCAGATAAAGGAAATATACCGACTTTGACTTCCGATGACGGACATGTGTCTGAGCGGGGGTGAAACGTTAAAACGCGATCGTCGTCGTTGGCATGGTGCCAGACTACTTTATAGTTTTAATCGTTTGTTTTCTTCCTTTCTCTTCTTGCCCTCGACGGTAAAAAAGCCTAGATGGGAATCAATATTTTTCTAGACTTTCTCTTTATACCATAATCATCTCTCACTGAACATGTAGTGCGTAGAGGAGTTAATGCACGTTTGCTAAGAGTTGAGAGGCTATGTGCTTCGTAAATGAACAAGGGTAGGGTTGGTCACGTCATAGGACCATCATTGCCGATATACAACGTACCAAAATCGAACGTACGGTAATAATGTCATACATACTACCACGATCCCTTGATACCTTCACGTTATCGAAAGAACCAAGCCCATTTCTGAGCGAACCCATATATATAATAAATATTGAAAAACTTCAAAGAGCGTCCCGATAATCGTCGATCTTCTCCTCCGCCACAATGAAGCATGGGAGGGCTTTTCCACCTTGTTCTTTTTTTTTGTTTTTTTGTTTTTTTTTTTTTTGTTTTTTTTTTTTTCCTTTGTGGGGGGGGGGGGGGGTTGGGGGGGGGGGGGGGGTGGGGGGGGGGGGTGGGGGGGTGGGGGGGTGGGGGGGGATTGTGTTGGTTGTGGGGGGGGGGGTGGTGTGGGGCCTCCCTTGTGGGTGGGGTGTTGGGGGGGGGGTTGGGGGGGGGAAGAGGGGGGGGGGGGGGGTTGGTTTTGGGGTGTTGTGGGGTGTTTGTTTTCCACCCCACGAAGACAAAGCTTAGGGGCCTTAGTTCCATATTCTTTTTTTTTTTTGTACTAGGAGCGAAACCTTCTAGGCGGACGTATGGATGAAGAACCAAAACACAAAAAACACAAACAATGGGATTATCGCAGGATTAGGAGGCTAATCGACATCAGGGCTGTCAGGCTGGTTTTCAACCGATACCTTATGGGTTGCTTTATCTGTAATTTTTGAACCCTGAATTTTCCATTCATACCAATATAGGCCTATTACGGTTTTCGAACTGCACTTGCGAAACAGATATCCGTGGCATGATACGATGAAATCGTTGTAATATCTTCAGTCTAAGTGGAGCTGTTAGCAGTTGTCTTAAAAGGGGTAACCTTCACTAATATTAGGTATTTTTTTCATGCCGTCTTTAGCAGCAGACTGTTTATAGTTATTTTGAATATTAATGAGAATATCAATATCACTTTTTGGAAGCATTTACATGAATTGGTTGAAACATGTTTTCAAATCTGAAAACTGAAACACAATGGGTATTGCACATTAAAACTGGCGATACAGGGGGCAACAAATAGCTATATCTCGCGTAATCAGATACTGATATAGTTACCCTTTTGTCACTTAAGCTCATGCATATAAAATAGTCGCATTACCTCAGAGGAGACGTAAGCCTTTTTTTTCCGGGCAGTGATAAAGACTCGGGCTTTAAACTGAATATGTAAATATGTTGGAAACCTTTCATGTAATTTGGGCATCATCTCTGCCTTGTCGGCACTTTTCATTGCCCAAACTTGTGGTTCCAACCTGAAGTTTTATTTTTCAGACAGCCTCCCCGTTGAACCGATTCGTCGTACGCCTATATGCGTACTTCGTTTTGCTTCATTCAGGTTTGTGACATACTTGTATTGTTGAGGAGGAATCGCGCTGATCTTCATGCGTTGTGAACGCGATCGCCTATTGGGCGGCATCATAAAATAATAATAACATAATAAGAATACAAAGAATTTGTAACGCGTCAAAAAAAAACAACATAATTATCACCCATACAGGTCTCAAGCGCAAAGAATAGAAAAATAAAAAGGAGCAACGACGACATTACCAAAGGCTTTACACATGAATGAGTTTTCAAATTTCTGTATAACGCCAGAGAGGTGCATTGACGAATTTCCAACGGCAATCCATTCCAGAGACGAGGAGCTGCCACTTCGAATGATCTCTCACCCCAGAAGTACTTCGTACGGGGAACGCGAAGTGGCATGGCCCATTCGGAATTGATTTCACGCACTCTCATAGAACAAAGAGCGAGATGGATAAACCAGAACCTATGCTTATAAATAAACTATATCGAGCAGGGATTTTTTCTCCCGCTGAGCAAGATATTCCCAGCGGATGTATCAGTCTCGGATCGCAGATTGGTTGTCACCAGAATTCGAGAGAGAAAGCTCTCATAATTCACTGGTTTTCACGACTGTTTGTTTGAACTAGATCAAACTCGACTGACACATGAGGCCGGTCCAACAAGGGTGGCAGAAGACAGGGAAGGCTACAGGATTGTTCATGACCGGAGACGACATACCAGGTAATATAGCCCGCCAACGAATGACACCACTGAATCTCATTACAATATCATCAATACCGCCTCATTTATATATTCGTATTTATATATACCTACAAATTCCGCTAAACGACTCATAAACATCTACGTGTATTTAAGTGTCTTCGAGTCTCGATATAGTTGGGATTCCTTTCATTTCGAATTGCTCCGTATACCATCATAATGATTGATTTTATATATTATTATTATTACTATATTATTCTATTATCCTATTCTTAATATTATTATCACCGTCATCATTATTATTATTTCTTTTGTGAATGTTATAGTGTGGTAGTCGTAGAGATTTTTTATTTTGTATAAATATCATACCGAACTAATGTGGGCTACTGTACTACAAAGCCGTCCATCCACACTATCTTTGAAAAGCCATGATCAATGAGTTTTCCTTCTCATTGTTCCATCAAATCTTTCGGTTGGCTGTTTCCGTCTCTTCAGAATTTCCCCCCGATATATACCCGGCCCCGGCCTTTCCGTGAACGCATTGTATGGTACTTTCATACGACACACGATTTTGCACTTTTCAATGACTTTAGGAACGATATTTTAGGAGCTGTCTGCAACGAACCTTTACGCTTCATTATATGACCCAGAATTACAGAATTAGGTCGAATAAAATAGTTAGCAGCCTCTTTCATTCAGAAGACTTCTTAAAATGTTATTGCAGACAAAATCGATCGTTTTCTTACTGTCGTTTACCGATATGTAGCATTCGGCACATTTTGTTTGATAAATGTCATGTGTCGATAGTCCTTTTATAGGTCTCGTTTTTATAGTTCTATAGTTTAATAGATCGATCGAGGAGTTGCATAGTTATCGCGAAATTACAATCTCCTAAATCGGAGAATTTTCTTTCATGGTATACTCGCCGCGCACAGAGGATCGAACCCTAATTCGAACCCCGGTCTCCCCCCATGGCGCCGACGCTCTATCTACCAATGTGGCCGATAATTCGGAGATTTCTCCTACTTCTTCCAGACTTTGAACCTAATGACATAGGGCGACACTATCGGTAGGAACCACGGTCGCAACTTCGGTAACCACAGTCATCAGACAGTAATATTCTCGTTAATAGTTCTTGTTAAATTCACCGATTTGAATGCTGCAAGCAGAAACATCACGGCCCTGTGCGTAGAACTAGTCGAGAATGTCGATTTTTCGGCCGGGGGTTAGGAGAATCACTCGATCATCTGAATACAATATTCCAAGGTGGAAGTGGGCCTTCACACAGGTGCCCCACGTGACACGTGAATTACGATCAGTATGGAATTTGTTGAAACTGTGCTGCACAGATCGAGGCGACAATCATGCCTGTTCCGTCGGCAGACGATCATTAATATACCACCACTCCGTTCGGCCTGTTTCCTTATCAACTTTGTGAAAAATCTATATTTCGGATGGTCTGAGAGAATTACTCGTTTATCCTAATCCAATGAACCATGAGGGTCCCTGTTTGAATGCACACCGATTTCCTTATATTTTTTTCTGGCGCGAAAGTGTTTGCAGCTGTTTACACGTTGCCATGTGAATTGTCGCTGCACTTCAGAGATTAGAGACGGTGACAAACGATAACCGTGACATGAGATCTATCATATGTATCGATTGGGGGATACAGAAACTCCACTCGCCGAGGAAGAGGTTAAGGGTTAATGCCACACCTGCATGGTTCTTCTGATTAAAAAAAGTGTGGGGGGGGGGGGGAGGTTGGGACAGATGTTGCTAGAACCATCTTGAGGCAGGCAATCATCTTCCGGATTGCATCCTTCTGAATGACAGGGCAACTCTTGCCTGTGAGGTAATTTCCTATTCCTGCTGTCGGAGGATTTGTTATTCATAGGGAAGATGTGGGCGATTTCAACCTAGGGTTAAGGTTCTGAGATCGTTGGGAATATTGTCTGTGTCTAAGTTTCCTGCTCCATCGGCTGGTTATATTTCTATTCCTAGGGAAAAATATAAGCAATTTCCTTTCCATAGGACGTGTAAGTACCGTATAACTCCCGTCTAAACCGAGGTCCCTTTACAATAAAGAGAATGGCCAGTCAAAGGCTCGGTAGAAATATTGTCAGCATGACAGATTCGTACACCTGCGGGTAGCCACACAGTAAGATGTTTATTCTTGAAAATATTTGAGTATTTTTTCCATGATCTGTGACTGCTGCAGAACCAAAGATTTAGGCTTTGGTTTATACTGGGGCGCTATATAGCAAGTGTTGTTCAAGTGGTGACCTATTATCAGTAGACACATCACTTTCGACTTACAAACGCGGCTGACGTTTTATTCCAGAAACGTCATGGATCATAGTCGCTTTCCATGAGTTTGGAACATTACCCGGTACTGTGATTTCGATCGATTTGAGCAAATATGCGCATGAAGATATTTGAGTATACTATAGTCCAGCCTAACGCCCGCAAGGCCTTTAAAACCGTAACACAAGACTTTTATTCTACGTTTGTTTGCCTATGTTGAAGAAAATACATGCGTTTAATATTCTCTGGATTACAGTCTGTGTTGGGAATGAAAACAGAAACACAAAAAAAACACATAAGAGACAACCCCCAGCCGGAAATATTTCAGGTTAAGTCCTGTTGTGGTATAAAACAGTGAGGATTGTTTTATGGGGGGGGGGGGGGTTCTTATGGTGGGTGGGGGGATCATACAAATGACCCTTATCAAACAAGGCAACCGCCCCAGTGTCTTCCATCAGTACCATTTCAAACAATTATGAGTCTTCCTTGGTTGCTTCCAGATTTCAGTATTAGGCATTCAACAGAAACAGCTTACTAATCAGTGACCAATCCATGAGGAGTATAAATTTCGTGGAAATTTGACTGAAATGCCTTAAATATGTCAAATGAGACGATCGCAACTTTTGTGGGACGAAGGTATCGAAAACCTCGATTTCATTAAAATCGAACTTAATCGGAATAAACTATGCAAAACAGACAACATTGAATGACCCCCCAGTGACCACTAGTCGATGTAAAAATTGTTGGAGCCGTGGGGAAAGCACATACAACAAGTTACAAGAAAATCCGGCACTTTGAAGTTTCGCATGAATTATGCGAACGAGATACAGTGAATGACCTCCATTACACTAAATCTTTGTTAAAAAGTTCGGGATTGAAGGTAGACCCTATTCACCAAGTTTGTGGAAACCCGACGAACTTTCCGCATGATTTTATGCAGATTCGCCGACTTTAACCTAGCATATTTTAACGCTGAAATCTAATCAGTTCATTACCTCACTGCTCATATCCTGCACTTATGTGTCAAACCAATGCACCATGGCACATACGGTTCATCCGTATCTTCTAACGAGCTTAAACAAGGTAAATAACATAAAATATGCTAATTAACTTACTTAATAAGTGACTTCTGTGCCCAATATCTAATCGATCATTGTTCCTCTAACCCCGACAACTAAACAAAATAAATCACTTACACCGGTCTTACCGTTTCGGAGAATATCTGCTAACGAGAAAGCGTGACACACACTACGCACACAACCACACACACACATACACACATTAATATCAATATATTTCGTGGGAGTCTTAGCTGCGGTGAGCAGCTCTACAAGTCATCATGTCTCTCCCGTCCGTTCGTTCGTTTGGTTCGTTCACTGTTCACTCTAACTTCTCAAACCGTCCATTTCTGAATCAAGTTGAAACTTGGTGCGTGGATAAAGCATGCCACAGGCTAGGCCGAGTTACATTTTTGTTTGCATCAGTTTTTGGGTTGGGTTGGGATTAGATTTCATCAATTAAATCCAATTAATTACCACAATTGTCTTCTATCACACCCTTCCCATTGAACGCGAGAGAGGTTTGTAACAATACTCCCTGGAGCTGCTTGGCAGTCAGCCGTTGAAGGGGGGACGGTTAATTCTTCTGTAATCACCTCCTCATGATGTAGGTGCTGACGATACTTTCCTTGTGAATCCCAAGTGTTTTTCCACTGTTCACTGCTACAGGCCTGGGAGTTGTGCTGGGTACACATAAAGTTTTGTTGGGTACAGATAGCTAACTACAAGCCTAGAAATGAGTTAGTTGGGTACTTTGTGCTTGGCCTGATGGCAAATATTAGACTAATGTCTAATGGGGATACTTTCCCCAGCCATTCTTCAATGTTTGACAAATGTGCAGTAAAGGTCAATAAAAAATGTGAATTGGCAACAATAAATGTGGATCGGTGAATGAACATGCATGCAGTGTATTCGCCACATTAATTTTGGCCGTCCGCAGCAATCAAGACGTTTCGATTTGCGCTTGTTTTCCATGACATCAACATTGCGCTGATATCTTCACCCGACGGATCGTCGCATTGTAGTGTCAACGCGTCGCGGGCCAGAGCTTGGCGTGAAAACTTTTCTGTTCAGCTAGCGGCGCCCAGTTGTGGGACGCAGGACGAGGCGGGGATGACAGCGATGCTCCCTACGCATACCAGTTGGCGCCTAAGGCTAGGTTCCATAGATGCGTAGGCGGTTGTGAAGAATCGCCAATTAACTGGAACTGAGCGGGGGCTAGTGTATGGAATGGTATTACTTGTTTGCGAAGAGGGATAGCGGTTCCACAGAAGCCAAAAAATCCATAAATGAAGGCACAAACCAACACTGGAATAGGCGAAATAAGCAAGGTACAATGCGTATGGCAGATTGCGTCCATCACCGCGAATGAATTCTAGGGAACATAATATATATAAAGCGATAGAAGGACATGTTTTTCAATAACGTAGTCAGGCAAGGATTCCGGAGGTGCGCGTGTGAGATGTGGCATGGCTCCACCGAAATTAGCCTTTTCGCAAAAAGCCCTCGTAATGATTGTCGTCTAGCTCAGGGGGCAAATAGGCCATACTATGACGGTCAGGGTTTGGGTTATTTTTATAGAATTCAGCGGGTTTAAAATTGACTTTTCCTGGCGGAGAATAACACAATCCAGTAGATGTGTCACGATGCAAGATTATCGGGAACAACATAAATTCTGAGAGAATATGCACAGACACTAAGAGAGATAACTGAAATGTACACGTTTTTCCATTACATGCTAACACAAAAACTGCCCCTGAAGTATCCCAGCATGCATCAAAAACTATCCCACAGTACACTCGCAACATGCTATTTGCGAAAAGGTCTTATAGCGAGATGCTACAGCCAAGAAAGAATGTATTACCCAATCATCGGCAAATATCATCCCCTGAAATGGAAAGAACATGAGTAGGCAGCATTACGCATGTGTACTTGATGCCGAAAACATGACGCACCCCGGCAAATTGATCCCATAAAGCAGGTTTTCAACGCTTTTATTATTCATGACTTGCTAGAGACTTATGTCTATTTTCAATATTATACAGTTGAATATCCTCTCAAATTTCAACTCCCTCGCAAAGTATGATTTTCACAATCATACCGCACACAACACCCGCATCTATGTTTTAATTCTGGCCGCAGGCATATTTACAACGGGACGATGTGAATACGGCGATCCCTTTCCGAGAAATTTGGAGCATATATCAGCGCTTTCCAGACGGCGGTAGTGCCGACATGTGGATTTTAGTGAGTTGACCCAGTGATTGAGGAGCTCAATCAGCGTTGGACGGCGAGCGTGCATATGTCCTAACTCATCTGCTAATGTATTGATCAGGAAACCAGTGCCCTTATTGGATCACATCCAAGCGAAAGTCGAAACTGCGGAACGGCCAAAAGTCCTGTGGTGAATACACTGCATGTTCTTCCCCAATCCACATTTATTGTTGTTCACAGTAATTGACCTTTACTGACATCAGATCTTAACCTTGGAATGGCTTGGAACATGTCTACCACATTAGCCTAATCTTTGCTATCAGTGTCCAGCACAGAGTCCCAATAACTCATCCTAGGCCTGTATATTAGCTATATGTACCCATCCAAAACTTATGTGTATCCAGTACAACTCCTAGGACTGTTTGCAAGTGAACAGTGGAAACACTCTTGGATCCACATTGGAAAATCTAGCCAACGCCGAGGTGATGACAGATCCACAGAACTGCCTGCACCCCATTGCCTGTATTCCAGCCATCAGTGCTGACAGACAAAGTAAACAGTCCCTGCTGTATGAGCAGGCCAGCCCTGGCCGCTCCAATGAGTAGTAAACAAACCACTCTCATATAGAGTTCAATGGGAAGGGTGCAGTTGATAGACAAATTGGGGTAATTAATTGGATTGAATTAAAAATCACCACATTGTGCAAACAAAAATGTCACTCAGCCTAGCCAGTGAATGCTTTAAGGAACCAGCAAGTATCAACCTGATCACATGTACGGTTAAGAAGTTACGAAGACCGTGACGACCCGGAATGACCGAACGAACGGAACGAACTAACGGACGAACGAACGAACGGACGGAGAGAATGATGACTTGTAGAGCTGCTTACCGCAGCTAAAAATGTAAACTAGAATGGGCTAGAATGTTCACGATGACGGAGCTCTCTACTCCTCAGCGATGTTATACTTACGGAGGTTCCCATCAGTATTTTCTCAGAAGTTTACTCTCATCGCGCCAAATCGACAATCTGTAACCGTACCGAATAGTGCCAATATATAGTCCCCAGACGTACTTAAAAAGAGTTCTTTTCCTTTTTTATAATAATCGTTCCGGGAAGACTTAGTGTGGTTGTAGTATCTTGCTTTAAACGTCCACTGGCCAGTTCTATGTAGGATACCGTGTTGTCGCGTGATGCTACGGCTGCCTTGTAGATGACGTAATCGATTAGACAGTTTCCGCGCGAAGGACAGTCGTTGGGTTGCCTACAGTTGCACGTTCTTTCTTGTGGTGACTGGGTGTCGATCTTCATGAATTTTAAGATTTGCTGCATGTTTTTCGTGCAACTTTAGCTGATGTCACTGAATATCTGTTGAAGACTGTGAAGCTTACTGTCCTGGGGAAAATGCGCGTGTCAATAGCTTGAGGAAGCGTGCACCGGTGTTGGTCTTTACGTTTTCACTGAAAGTGACTGGAAGAACCCGTGCCGTGGCCGTTTCACAGGTCAGCTGGCATGTCATTCCTTATACGCACGAAGAGGCGTAGTCTTCACGAAGTGCGTGAAAACTGGAGAAGCAGTATGGACATTGCAATAGTTCCGTGTATCAATATGTTTATACGAGCTCTGCTTCGGTCTTGAGCACTCTTCCTGCTGATAGGCATGGAAGCCTGTCTATATAGAAATATATATAATATATATATATATATATATATAATATATTATAAATATTATTATATATAATTAATATCTATTTCAGGTGTATAGCGACGCTACTTTGTAATTGAGCTCTCTATTGCTGCTACTGATCAGAAGAGCCGTGATCAGATATATATATATATATATATATAATATATATATATATAATATATATATATATATATATATATATATATATATATAATATATAATATATATATATATATATATATATATATAATATATATATATATATATATATATATATATTATATATATATATATTATGTGATATATCGCTCTACTTTGTATGAGCGCTCTATTGCTTTACGGATCATATATCCTGTGATTATATATATATATATATATATATTATATATATATATATATATAATATATATATATATATATATATATATATATATATATATATATATATATATTATATATATATATATATACATATATACATAATCTCTTAGGTGTGTCATTTTACTCAAATTATGTAGAACTGTAGATAACGTGCCTATCAGTGGGTTCTTTCCGAGGAGTTGTTAGTCTTTTGAGTTTGAGTAATCTGGGGTACGTCAGTGTACAAGAATTATACGACCCACCTTCGGTAATGACTCACCCTGATCCGGGGTATAGGGTTGCGTCGTACGCGTGACAAGTGCATAACCTTCTCCCATGTGGAAGCTATCTTGTGGTGTACTTGACAAAGTTCATTCTACTTCTATCCTATCGATCAATTTTTACCGAAAAGAGGATTCGCAATGCTTCATGACATTCACAGTAATAATGAATTACTCATCGTAGTGCGTTTTGGCGTGCACTTCCTCGTGGGACAGACAAACTCGGCCTTTTTCGACAGATCTGAGTTACATGCTAATCAACAAACCGAAGAGCACCAAGTTGTGAACAAAGATCTCGAGGTAGCGCAGTAGCAAAAACTCTACGCCATATGTAGGAACTAACATTGGCCGTGTTTGAGTTATCCAATTGAGTGATTATGAAGAGCTCCTGTCGTTACGGGGACACCGAAAATTATTGAGATAATTCTGGATGATTTAATCAGGTCTCATCTATAGTCTGTTTTGTTAAGAGATTCAGTGATTCACACTGGCTTTGTATCACAGAGACCCCACGGTTTTCTCCCTCCCCTGACGCCCTACAAGACGACCCTAAATAAATTGTGCGATTGTGCCTTCTTGGCGCACTCGGATCGGCCGGGGCGTCACCAAGTACCAAACGTCAAATATTTACATGGTCATTGTACTTCGCGGAAATTGTTGCCAATTGAATGAACATCGAACCAACAAGAGTAGTTAAATATTTATCAGTAATTAGACGTGATTATCCATTAAGTGGTAAATTTTCATGTTGATTTGATATTTGAAAGCCAGCGGAGACGGGTTGGGGTGGAATATTCCCGGTAACACATCTAGCCCCGGTACGCAGGAACTAAACAGATAAAATCAGTAGCTAGGACATATATTTGATCAGGTTTAACAAAAGGCGGGACTGTTATACCACCATTGGCTCTGATCATGACACTGCAGTAAAGAGTGTGTTCTCTCATAAGTGATAATCCTGCAATATTGTAAAATGCCTACTGACTTCTTTCACAATAACCCTCTCGTGTGGAAAGGGGTCATGTCGCTCCAATTTAACCAACTTCGTGCTCATGAGTACAGTACTACCCAACAGTCTAGTCTTTTCCATTATATGTGTATGCCCCAGTTATCATTGCGAAGTTATCATATATAACGTCCGTAGCTGTTATATGAGATGAACCATTTTATAATGCGTATGCCCCAGTTATCATCGAGATATTGATTATATAAGAATGGCCGATCGCCTTTTAATATGATAAGTTCCAGAACATATATGGCATATCATTTTTTCATTTTTTTTCCGACGTCTCAACTCGACCAGAGCGTCCACTCGTCTTTCTGAAATTACATTTCTCGACATTATGACGAGTAATGTTTTTCTCACTCCCAGCCGGCCGCTAAGAATGAGCGCCGAGGCATAGATCAATAGGCCGACGCGCAAATGAATGATGAGATTTGTTGATTCCATCGCGCGCCAAAAAATGAAAATCAGAAGGGAAAAAATCGATGAGATAACTGGGCTATTCGGTAAGTTGTAAAATTGATGTCTGAGAGACATCTTGTCTCTTCAACAATTTTTCTTCTTCAAATTTACTTACTGTTTCAATGTCCTGGCATGTATGTCGTGCTTCGTGGAAGTTTGATTTTTATGAAGTCAGTTTAGTTTAGTGAAAAAGGGTCATGAAGGACGAAATGCTCAAGAGAGACCCCGAAGCCACACATCCCAAAAGAGAAGAACCAACAAAGATGTTCCAAAGGAATTCGCCCCCCAACATTTCTTGAGAAATAACTCAAGACTGTTCTTGATGCCATTCACACTCTTAGAACAGAACAACAATTTCTGGAAGTCTATTCCATTCATTAATACTCTCTGGAGAAGAAATTTCCGAATGTCCAATCTTCAGCGTTGCACGACGCTTAAGACAATGACCCCATTGGTGGTAACTTTGGGAAACTCAAAAAAATAGTAGAAGGAAAGGCCCTCGAAACCATGAACAATTTTAAAAACCTGAATCAAATCACCACGAATTCGTCAGCTAGTCCATCGAGGTTAACCCGAGCAACGCCTTACATCATCTCTTCGTACGAGTAAATCTCTAAGAGATTGAATTAATCTAGTCAGCCGCACTCCGCTGAACCGATTTCAATTACCGACACTTGTCTTCGAGAAATATGGATTCCTTACATGGACTAGAATACTCCAGGTTTTGAGACGTCTCACAGCCCTGCTTAACTTAAACAACTGACAACATATCTTTATCGGGAAGGAAACTGAAGGGAGCTCTGCATCGAGACAAGAAATCCACGTTACCTATTCCTCGAAGCTTCGCCACACTGCTTAGAAGGCTTCAAAGAAGAATAAAAATGAACACCGAGATCTTTTTCTGAATTCACCTGTTGAATATTCTGCCCACGTCGACGTTGCGATTGTGGAAACCAACATGATAACTTCGCACTTATCGGCATTGTAAACAATTTGCCACTCGAAAGGACCATTTAGAGATTATATCAAGATTCTTTTGGACAATTGCAACATCATCGTTCGAAGCAAACTCCCGATACAAGTTGGTATAGTCTGCCAACTTTTAGCTCTGGAATGCACACGGAATTTTCCAGATCGTCAATACAGATATCTAGAAGTCCTGAAGCAAACTTCTGGTTTAATACAATATTTAAGAAGCCTATACAAGTCAACCTCACCTATTTTACGCTGTTAAATATCATTCCTCTGTTCTTCAACCTGAAATCCTAATGGATATAGAACTGTCAGCAGTTTACCATTGGGTGGGAAGCTGCCAAGACGCGAAGAGGAGGGGGGGGGGGGGGCAATATCAGAGGAGAGGGCTTCATTGAGAAATTCAATATCGCCTCAGCTTGTCCTTGGAACGGGGGTCGATTTGGGAATCCATTCTCCTCTCTGTTCAGGGTAGGCGCTTGGTGATAATTATAGAGAGGTCATCAACTTACTGGAACGTTTTGCGCATACTTCCAGGGGTGACACCCTGAATCGGTCATAGTGGAGTAATGGGCCTTTACCAGAGGGGGGGGGGGGCAGATGACTGCGCAACGCCCCCGCTGCAGGGGGATAGATGAAGGGAAAACCATGGGAACAAGAGACCTGGCCCTTCCTGTCTATATACGAGACTGCTTTTGAAGGCTTGCTGATCAGAGAAGTAATGAACAAAATAAAAAGGTGAAATAATGAAAGGCTAAAAGAGGCTAGAAGTATCCAAGGGAGACACAACACGTTATGTTACCAAAATCGGAGACGAGGGGGAGGGAGGGTATCCAGCTCACGAGGGGTAATGAGTGGGGTATTGAGTGGGGTAATGAGTTTTAGTTATTTGTACAGGTCAGTGGTCCGGCTGAGCCTGTACCGGCAGTTAACATTGGTTACCCTCAGTTGTAGTTCTAAATTTATACGATTGAACCGAAAAATGAACAAAAAACCTGTCGATATTAAAGCCTCGTGTATATATCAAGACTGTCAAAGAAATGTGATATTTGTTATGTGATATTGGTTATTGTAATTTGTGGACAGTGTGATTTCTCCATTTTAAACTTTTAGAACAGAGAAATATACGAAATGTCAACAAAGCAATTCTCCTTTCGAACATGCAGCGGGAGTTCCGAAACATGAACAAAACAGGGTTACCGTTTATTGCAATGATTTCAGGACGCTATATTCACTCCCTTGTGACGTCATGAGGATGAGTCAAACTAGCAACGAAGTTTGGGTGAGTTCTTATTATAGGTGATTTTAGGACGCTGGTTTTCCTACCTCTCAGCTTCTGGAAGGAAACTCAAACTATCAACTAAGTTGCAGTAAGCGTCGTGTTAAAAAGTGATTATAGGCCGGCGAAATAAACTTGTTGAACTTACGAGGAAGATAAGGAATGTTTGTGCTTACCTTGTAAACCATATATTCTTCGCTGGTTTGTCGAATTAGTTATACATGCCATTTTAATAGGACACACGGACATTGGGTTTCCTGGCGCAAATTTCGTGAAGCCCACAAAGTCGCGGATTAATATGGAAAACTCACGGAAAATCTGCAAAAAATAGAGATGTTAATTATCGGTAGATCAATAGAATTGATGCAGTCAATAAAGTTCAAGTGCATAAGGTGAAAATGGAACCGTCCACGAATTTCGAATGTTCCATATATGCGAACTGTTTCCCTGGAGGTAGGACCCGAGGATCGATTTGGTTTGAACGAAGACAGATCGAAGAATGACGATGAAAACGTTACAATAAATATAATATAATATAATATAATATAATAAATATAATATAATATAATATAATATAATATAATAAATATAATATAATATATATAATATAATATATATAATATAATATAATATAATATAATATAATAAATATAATATAATATAATAAATATAATATAATATAATGTGTCTTTTTATTTATTCCCAAATAAAAGGTGAACATCAGCACATAATATGAAGTACCACATACTTATAGTCGATAGTGCCATCTACACGTATTACCGTATTCACCAGTGTTTCCCCGAAGGTTGTCAAGTGAGTTCATAGGACTGTCGAAGGTATGTTAAAAGACGGAGTAAATCGGAACAGCAGGCAACAGGCTCATTATTTGTGGCGATATACAAACAGATTTGTCTATACACTGGGTTCGCGTAATTCCTATATAGGCTACATAAATTGATCGTTGGTCAAAAAGTATAAAATAATATCACTCACTGGTTTACGTGAGAAATTCAATTCAGAACAGGATCAGCGTTTAAATTTGATGTGAAGGAATTGCTGACCGATTTTTCGAACACTAACCATGAGCCTACGCATTGGGTCAGGACAAAGTTTGAAGAGCTTTGCAATCTCGTGACGGCAGTGGACGGCCGGGTTCAATAACAGTGCCGTAGGCAATCGATTCGCAGATCCTGGGAAAACCGATCTGTTACCACTCCGTTTAAATCATGATTTCGATATCAATTATAGAAGACTGATACTAATGGGCATTTCTAATTCATTGCTCGGGTATATGCAATTTTAGTCCGATTCAACTCGTTTTTCCCGTCGGCGAGAAAATCGCCTTCACACGGCGTGATGCGATTTAGACGGAACGAGTCAGCGGATAGCGGTCTCAAGAGAAAGATAATCCTCATATACTATTTAGCCGAAGACGATGAAGAGTTACTCATAGAAACACGGATTTGCATCTGGCAAGGTAATATACGGGGGTTGTCGTCGAATTCGAAATTTGGTTTCAATGAAGTGTCCAGAAAGACCCCATTCTGATCCTCTTAACGCTCCCCCAGGATTACAGATGGTATCAGGTTGTCATATAGGAGTTGGCCACAAGTTACCGTAAAGCTACGGGACTGGTGAATCGACAGAAATAGGAACCAGAAAGCCAAAAGACTTAGTGATTCCTTGACTCTTTCTGCCAAACTATAGCCAGACGCAAAGAAAAATGGGAGATTGTACCAGCTCTTTATTGGCAACATAACGTCTGACAAGTTTCCCATTTTTCCCCAACCAACCAATAGGGTTCTATAACCTGAGGGCGAGCTACACACTAAATTTCAAGGTTTTCAGACTTTGACCTCTGATGGCCTCTCTCAGGTGACCTCTGACATGACACACAGCCAATCAGGGTCCACTGTATATTCCCGGGGCACACACATACCAACTCTGTATGCGGCTTCATCCATCAAGTGGGAGTCGAGTTATCATTTTTGCAATGCCCAACACTGGCCAAAGAAAATTTTTCACAATATTTTCAATTTGACCACAAAGTCACATCGACACCACCAAAACCAAAACATGATCACGTGCCTTAATGGTACTCCCAATAAGAGCTACAACACCACAATTTCAACATGTATCAGAATCTCCATCACCATCCTGGAGTATTCGTGTTTACAAGTTTTCAGACTTCGACATTTGGTGACCCCAGACCGACTACCTCTTGCCTTACCCCAAAAAAAAACAAGGTTAATGACCTTAATGCGCACTCATCATTGGGGAACACATGAAAAAGTATGATCTTTATCAATCCAGGTGGGGTCGATTATATCGGTTTCACAAGGCAAAATTGGCCCAAATTATCGATTTTCCAACACAAATTTTCTATTTGGACCAATAAAATTCAACCCCTGACCTGAACCGAAAACATTAAGGTTCCTGTACTCCCCATAAGCAGCCTACACCAAATTCCAACTGATTCGACATACCATCTGGTCGTCCACAAACTAAAAAAATACGAATAAATATGACCTGTTTAAGTTGGCTGTATCGCTGCACATGGAAGGGGAAGAAAGCTAGAAAAGAGGGAAGGAACCGAGAACTGAAGGCTGCACTTCAATTGCTGATTTGGCCTAGGAAGTTTCCACGCTGCGGTAATCCTCTACCAGAGAAGAATATCGCATATAATGGAATAGAATACAATATTTATAAAGCGCACAATCCGACGAAGACGCTCATAAGCGCTCTAAAAGAAATCACACGACCTGACCGCGTTTCTCAAGAAATTAGGCCTAACTCAGGGCTCCAAAATGAAACTTTCACGGAAAGGGTCGGGTTCGGCACCTTCGGGTATCCCAAGAATATGACTAATCCGTTCCCATGAGGTCGGGAGAAACACGGGCACATACATCAGCTGCAATGTCCTGTCCGTTCATTTTTGTTTTGTTTGAACTGATTATGTCTCCTTTGAACTGAACAGTACTTTTCTTGAGACGTTTAGAGAATGTCTCGACAGTCGAGTAACCCTTGGTCATATTTTACCCCGAAGAACGAAGCCGCGAAGACGGGAGAAATGGGGGCATAAATGTGATAATGGGACTTTCTATAGCGTTTTTGGTGGTGCATGATGACATTATTCTAATCGGACATTGCTTCTATCTCTCCAGGTATGACGTGATGCGTAAACATCCGCAACCTCCGCATCGTGCTCGTCGTGGGGGGGGGTGGGCGCTCGCCTCTCCGTAGCTTATCCGCGACCTGCCTCGGAATCATCTGGTGAGGAGGGAATCGGTCCGCTTCATCTCTTGGTCCAGTTTCTTCATGCTAGCTTCGAGCTGTGCGCTCTTCTGCTGCGCTCCTGATCGAGTGCTAGCTTCAGCTCAGCCGACTGTTGTCGTTTCCGCCAAAACCAGACTTTGCCCTCTTGGCCATAGCGGTTTCCTACCTCCCCATGAGCCGTCTCTGTGTAGATCGTTGACGTACGAGCCCCGTGTTGAAGCATAGCTTCTATGGTTTGGAATGCTGAGGCATGAGTGGAGAAAGCAAGGAACATTTTTCTCTATATTATATCTTATTTTATACAGTTTCACATATTAGCGAAGTGGTGGTTAAGTTGGTTTAGGTGGTTAGTTTCTAGTGCAGAGTCACTGAAATCGTCGACGTTGATACCTCCGTTGCACATGACTTTTATACATGGTAATCTGAGCGATGGATGGAACCGCGTGGCGTACTCACGGGGGGGGGGGGGCTTGGGTTGGAACCCCCCCCCCCCATGACCCAGATTGATCAATAACTGTGTTAACCAAAAAAAACTAATTTTTGGCAGTTCAGTAGAGGTTTGCAGCTGTTATTCAGCACAAACTGCAGCCGGCAGGTGTACTAGGGCCCAGAAATGTAATTAGTTGCCAATAGGGAGGGTGAGGTATTTATGAGGGCGCACTGCTCTTGGGTTCGACCTCAAA
Source organism: Sclerodactyla briareus (assembly GCA_026419785.1). NCBI lineage: Eukaryota > Metazoa > Echinodermata > Holothuroidea > Dendrochirotida > Sclerodactylidae > Sclerodactyla > Sclerodactyla briareus. The sequence goes on along the minus strand of JAODTK010000666.1, from coordinate 181,422 downwards.
CCCCCCCCCCCCCCCCCCCAACAAATCTCTTGCATGGTTAAGTGATTGAATTGGCGAATAAAGACGAACATTCGTTTTCATTGATATTAGGGTTATGAAATGAACCAGGCAGGATAGACATTCAATGCTCAGTACTGGACAGGTATTGCGCCATGGAGAAGGACTTAGTCACCTCTCACTGAGAGTTGAACCAAGGTCACCCGGTTGAGAGGCAGATAGATGATCTATCAACTGTATAGACCCGCAAGAGCAGCACTGTGATATGCCGCTTCTTGTGTACAGATCAATCGATCACCATGTAATCCGTAGCAAAGTGAGTTACAGCAGTAGTGGTCACGGCAAGTATTCATAGTTTACCAGTATTGGCGTTCACTGGTTTGTCATGATATTTGCGAAACCCAAATAAGACAGGGGGGTAAACACATTAGCCTCGTTTCCTTACAAATATTGGCTGACCCGATTTGTGTCATCTGCCAATTTCCCCTCCATGCACAACTGCAACGAATGTGCAGGCGACAAAACCGGGAAGTGGCATTCGGCACTTATATTAATTTCTAATTTGCAGTTCAAGTTCGCCGCAGGTAAGTTCAGCGGAAGGAAGCTTCAGGCCCCAGCAACTACGATCTGTTCGACTGTTCCAGACATGGAAAACTAGGGGTTAAATATACTTTTCCTTCTACATGCATGCGGACATATGTCATTGTTGGGAGCCAATAAACTAGTTTTAAAATCACATAGCTATGATTAGAAATATGGGTTAGGATCAGGGGATGGAGGAGTATGAAGAAAAGAAGCCCCCCCCCCCCAGGATTTGATAACGGGTATAAGCAAGTCATACGAGCAATCTTTGTATTAATAATTTAAGACATTTATCTACTAAGATCCCAATCTTGCTTTCCGAAGTCGTCCACGGCAGAGACCGGGACAGGATCCCTAAGAGAAGATGGGGAAGTGGAGTATTCCACTTTGACGACTTATCATATTTCTATTATTATACATCATTTCATTTTTCATTAGGTGCCTACTGGATGAAATGAAAAATAAATAAAATAAAACGGGGGTCTATGACAGGTCACGATTTCTCCCCGATAAGACAATGACGGTCTCTGAAAGATAGGACCAGACACCATGGATGGTCCATAACACATTACATCTCTTACCAGTGCGCTGCACCACAGCATGAGAGACGACGGGGGTGGGTGGAGAAGGAGGGAGGGGGGGGGGTGGAGGGGCGGAATCACTGCTGGCGCCGTCCTGGTTCAAGTGAGTGCCTTTACACGCGGTAGGTTGTGAAATGCACAGGATGCTAAAAATTCCACTCTATTCAGGGGTTGACTCAACTTATGTTTCCACCCGGTTCAACTTATTGGCTGGGGGAGTCCTCACTTCGTTAGTATTCAGTCAAAATGCAAGATTCGTTTGACACACTTCCAATAAATTGTTGGTGGTGTAACTCTCCTTCATAACGATAACAAAATGTGTGAGTTCTAGTGATCTTCACGGGTGGTGTTAAAGCAAAATAAAATAGGTACAACTGAATATTCCTTCCAAACCCCTATAGCCTCCTATGTAGTTGTATGCACAGATCAACGTCTGTGTCCATTATTTTGTGTGGTCGTTAGAAGGATTGGAGATTAAAATGAAGATCTCTGCTCTGGCAAATAATAAATGCAGGTCGGATTGTTGGAGCTCTGAGATCTCATAACTATGCAAATATTGATGAATGTGTTGCTACATTAAAATTGAAAAGTTATTTGCAACTCTCAAAGGGACGTGATACCACTGTACGCTGATGCGCTGTATTGTACATCCATTTCAAGAGGGCGTGGGGGGGAGGGGTGGTTATGGGCGCTGCAACGCAATTCTAATAGACATTCAGTGGGAAGGGGGGGGGGGAAGATTTTGGCCATGCGCTATCAGCCAGTACAAACAACAATCAGTTTTGACCTGCAAAATATGCCGACTTGCCCTGATAGAATCATCGCCGTTTATACACTGCTAAGGTCACATTCTCGCGAAATAGGGGGTGAACCCCCCACGCCTCTTCTGTTACGCCTTTGGCCTTAACGACAACATTCAATGTTATGCATGTAGCGCATCCAAGAACAATACGCCTACCTGTTCCTTTAAGGTAACAGTGAATAGGTCTAATTCCCGTGCTCCATGCTGCAGGACTCGATGATGGAGGATCATTTTTTTTCCGAGAGGATTACATCCCCTGAGCAGAGAGAGCCTATTTAGGTAATGCGTTTCACCGCTGGTTCACACGGGTTGAGGGAATGTACCTTAATTGGATATAATCCGTACAAGAAGCGCGGCACTTCGCGGAGCGCGCAGACACTCCGAGAAACGACGCTCACTTTCGAGAAATTGATTAGGATCTCATCCAATTTGGCTGCTCGGCGGGTGTGCCTAAACTGCGCGGCCGAACAATAACAAGGAGATGTATTCGTTCTGTCATCCGTCAATGCCTCCTGAGGAATCGCCGAGTTATCACAAAATATCATCGAGATTACTTAAAGGGATATGGGCCCATATTTTTAGTTGAAATTTCAGCCGGTGGGATAGATATTTACCGCAGAGGACGGTATGCTTCCCGGACAGCTAGTGCGACGAAAAAAATAAATAAATAATATTTATAGAAGTCATATTCAAGTCAAATTGGCTCGACATCGAACGCTGCGTTGACAACAGAGCGACTCTAGTAGCTTATCGTCATGTCATCCAGACATCCAGTTATAATGATGACACGTGAATACGACGAGGTTACTGAACCTCCCTGTTTCCAACCGACCTGGTCTTCCCTAGATTTTGGGTATACAAACCATACGTTCAATAATCACGGATCCGCATATACACATTCGCGTATTAAAGCTTTTTCTGTTTACAATTTTCGTATCACCTATAGAAACGCATAGAACCTTCCAGGTAATTAACAACCGTCCTGGCCTCACTAGACGTTCGCGTATAACCCCAACCCACGACTCTTAGTGAACTTTTATCAACTGTCGCACCACCTAAGTATGATTACCGGACCGCATACCTCTAACAACGCGTCTATAAATAATTACTCATTTTAACTTCCTCTTAGTCTAGACCACGTTTTACAGAGCGTTCCGGTTTTCACCTGTGTGGTCTAACATTTGCACTTGGTCCAAAAGCCCTCATTAGATCTCCTGGGATATGGCCACGGTCAAGCGGAGGGATTGGATTGTGTCCTAATTGGATTTGATTGCAGTCATTTGCAAGTGTGGTATGATGGACAGAAGTGCGTAATAGCCATGGGCTTAAAAAGGAGAGCTTCAGGGCGAGAGTTAGGTCGATAGAAAAAAACGCCCCTTCAACACGTCGGTATTTCTTATATCAGGTGTGTGGGTCTCTTCAGTTGAAACATTGATTGGAAGTCATCCCTAAAATCGTCACAACACAGGGTTCATGAGGCATTCCTCGAATGTGTTCGCCTCACATTTTTGAAATGAACATTTTACTTGTACTACCGGAATATTGACTCGAAAGATGAGCGTCTTTTCATACTATTTTCACTAGAATATGAATAAGAATAATATTAGAATATGGATAACATCCTTATCGTTTCACCGAGAAAGAAATCGAGCAGAAATTGTTGCCGACTGTGTCGATGAAGAATCATATAGGCTAATTTACATCACTCAGTCGATCCAGGCAGATTGCAGTTATTTGTTACGACTCATGACATCACGCTAAAGTGCATAAGCCTCATTAGGTGGCATACACCAACGCCAAGGATGATAATGACAAAACATAGCGTTCTTAGTGAGTCGTTGGGGTGTCTATGAACGTTACATAACTAACTTAGAACAGCCTATAACTCTTCTGATTTTAATACCTACCAGTTATACTTCCTGTTAATATTCAGATTACATGATGGATGTAAAATAGCAGGTATTTATAATACCACATTATGACGCAAATACATTTAGGTCTACATACCACCCCCTCTCCTGCAAGACTACCGGTGGCATGCGCACGAGGCTATTACCCATCTATAATTTTTTGGTGTATCATTTATTGAAAATATCTGTAACAGTTATTCGACGACACGACCCGAGATGATGACATTAATTGCTCAATCAAATGATTATTAAACAGTAAAAGGATTGTCATTCCTCCTTCTTTAACATTAAAAGTCTAATATGAATCTTTAAAAATCCTAGCCAAAGAAAAAACTTTTTTTTTATGATTATGTCTGCTCATCGACCTTTGTCATGTTGAAAATTAATGTTCGCAGCGTTAAGGTACATGAAGGTGGCAGGAATCTTTACGACCCAGTCGCACTCAATTAACATTTGCACAACTCATTATCATCGCTCTGGAATGTGTACAGACACTTCGAATGTGAGTTATGACCTGACTCATATACATTTTTAGGGGCACTAGTTCAATAGGGGCGTTTTCCACCCGGGGTATACAAATAGACTGCAACGGTGCGATGGAATGCAGCATATCTTGCACGGACGGAATTTGAGAATGTTGTCGTTTCTGATATTCATGCTGTGCTGATGGCAATGTAGATCGTATTTTTGTGAAATAAACTTAGTGGAATTGGACCAATTCATGACGTTTCTGGCGACAGTGAACAATATTAGAGCCCCGTGGCCCAACATTTTGGAAAGCAAACTAGTTCACTAGACGGAAGCCTCGGAGGAATAGGTTTATTTATGAGTGCAGTAAAAGTGGAAACACATGGGCAAGGAGAGATTCAGGTCAACCCTCTCGAGTTCACGCGGGATGATCGCACCGCCAATCTTTAGCAATCCGTTCATTTGCTCTACCACAGACAGAGCCTAGTTTCCAATCCGAGGACATGCGTGTTTTTCCCCCAGGAAGGGAGATCTCCTTGCTGGACATCAAATATCCACCGAACGTCTAGGGAAACCTGTCATTATTCACTCTTCTTACCAATTGTTCAATTATTCGCTTATTTCAATCCGTAAGTATCTTCTATCTTCTCGAAACAAAATATATGGGCTGTTTTCGATGATTTCTTCACTTTTATAAAATTTCGAATATTCGTCGATTTCAATCTTCCAGATATTTTGGAGAATCAGAGAGTAGGACCTCTGCAAATGGAGATCTAATGGTGCGCAATTTACATATATAGAAGGTCACTTGTGTTCACTGGACACTAATCGGTGTCCTGGTTTCTAAACGATTCGTAATGAAAACCCCGTAATGCCCATCTCATCCACAATGCTCCAGCCACTATTTTTTATATTAAAAATCATGCAGTACTGCGCATTTATCGCAATCATGTAATAAATAGCACAGAATTTGTCAAGTTTGTCTATTTTTTTGTTTTTCTCGAGGTCAACATTTCTCGTTATTGCCTTGAACCACTTCGTATACAGAGAAATGGTTGCGTAGGAAAGGTTGACTGATTGCAAAGTATTTATATATTACATGGCTACACCCAGCGCCCTCTCCACAGTGAAAGGTGACAAAATTAGTAGTACTCACAACGGCGTTGCAAGGAATATGTAGCACTTCCATTCCGGGATCGCCATCATCTGACCTTTTAACCTTAACTGCTGGGGGTGAAGACTTCCTCAATGATTTCTAAGACAGAAATTATAAAGAAAATCGTTAGTATACACCCACTCAGGATAGCTAGAGAAAAAAATTCGGCATCCTCCTAAATGGGCCAGATCCCGTAACATATTAACGAGTAAAGTAGGCTACGCGTACGGAGTGGGACGCGGTCGAAATCAGCACTCACCAGCGATACTTTTACGATGTAAACTGAATGTAATCAAGGCTAAGTTGCACGTTAATTGAGAATCAAAACGATCGACGTGGGGTATTTCAAAGTGCACTTTCGCCACAAATCCGCCGCCCACGCCATATTTACCTTATGCAGTTATGGGCTGGATGTTTCAACCATATGACTATGCGATAACTATTTTTTAGCAGACCCATTCTTTCAAATCCTGTATCAGAGGGATTAGGCAAGCATTCGCCCTACACTGTGCTGTGTGAAGGTTGTGTAAAAAAATTCACGAATCGTGCAGATTATAAACGCAGATTATAAACAATGTTTGTGTAATTTCTTACACAACACTGGGATAGGTGTGCTAGTTACAACAACATTGCAAGAGTTTTAGTTCAACCGGCGCATGCCTCTTGAGATGACAATTAGACCTTCGAGATGACCGTCAGAAACTTCTAGCATTTACAGCGCCCGAGCGGGTGAGTTACAAAAGTTTGTGTTTCTTCACAACAATTGGCCAGAGATAAAAAGCGCGAACGACAATTTACGAAAGACGACAGTGACAGCGCAAGACGCCATTTCAGGCGTCGTGGGAAGCTTCAATCAATAAAATCAATCGCTACCGCCCAATGGAATTCAATACGGTCATATAAATACCTTAGACCATGATTGCCAATATTGGCGGTCAGAGCATGATGTTTCTCGACCCCAAAAGACTGCAGTGATTTCCAGTGTTTTTTATTTTTTAGGAAGTAGGTCATTCACCAGAACAGATCATCACTTTCAATCATTTTTTCAGAAAACCGCAATGTTCATTCCACCTCAACAGTTCGGAGCCCAAGTCACATGAACAAAATTCAGCATGCGACTGTATTTTCAAATAAATCGCCGTTCACATTATTTCGACTTTTCAGAAGACTGCAACATGATTTTCATTCAGTTTCAGAACCAACACAAGGGGGGGGGGGGGTTCCAAATGTCATAACTAGTAAACCACTGCAGTACCTTCGCCGAATGGGATGTCATTGAAACTTTCTACATTCCTAAATGACGTCATTTCGAAAATAAGAGCACCAATGGTGCTGCAGCTCAAACCGTATAAATCTACCGAACATTTCATTACGAAGAGACGATTGTGCAGTCATGTGCTAAGTGTTCAAAAGTGCACCACTCAACAAACATAATGATACAAATTCATTTTGCAATTAACACAAAGGCTCACAGCGCCCTTCCAATGACCATTGATTTTAACTTTCAGGTGGTCCAAGATTCCCAGCAGTCAATGAAAGTGTCTATGCAAGTTTGATTGACAAATCCATTGAGGAATGACCAATTGATGGCTATTGTGCTCCCTTACCTTCCACATGGTCATCGATGCCACAGCAGCCAACTCTGGCTAACACCCATCCAGGAATCACCAAATTGGGCCAGAATGACAATTCCACACAATGGCTGATGGTGCCCCTTTAACGACATTTGACCTTACTTAGCATGGTCAAAGATGTTTCAGCGGTCAGTGAACATTGTAACTTAACATCCATCAAAGAACGGCCAACTGGGAGCGAAAAAGGCAATGAACATTGTGTCCAAATTAGGTTGACAATCATCGAAGAATGACTGTTTGGGGCCCATAATACTTCTTTTCACCAAATGTTACTGTTTGAACTTTGATGGCATTATACGAGAAGGCATCCAACATCACTGCCCAAGGAACATTATGCTATAGTTTCTAAATAGTCATATGCATTTCATAGGAGAAGATACATTTTCGAAATTCACACCCTATGGCCAATTGTGCCCCTTCAATGACCTCTAATTTTGACCTTCACATGGTCAACAATGTCCCAGGGGTGAATAAACACTGTACCCAAGTTTGATTAACATCCACCAAAGAGTGGCCCTTGGAGGCTTGAAATACTTCTTTTCACGAGATGTTACTGTTTAAACTCTAATAACATTGCATCCAAAATCTGCAAGCAAGCGGGCAGACTCACCACCCAAGGACAAAGATAGCACATTTCAAGAGAATGCAATGTTCTTCATATGGAGAGATTTTCCTTCATTTACACAATTCAATCAAGACAGCCTACAGTTTGAATGTACAACACACAATCATCTCTATGGGTTAACCCAGCACAGATTTACACCCTAACTAATCAGCACATGATGATTGAGAAGTTTGTGGACAACAGAGCCCAGTGACCTATTGATCCATCGAAACATAGCACGGTAGCACCAGGGGTGAAATTTGCGTCTCTCAAACCCGTGTTGCCGATCCTTATTTAAAAGTATTGGAGGCTTTACAGCACCTATTCATTTTCAACTACATTGCATATGATGTATTACCCAGAAACTGAAGTGGCAACACACAAGTAAGCCTCAGGCTATTAGGTAGTCCACAGACATATTTCAGTTAGATAAGCTAAGTTCAAAGAAGTTTCTCTCTTTCACCTCCCGTACTCGCAGAGATGCTACACATAGAAGATGGGATAATGTTGGGAGACTCCTAGACTGAATGGACTGCCCCACCTAGCAAATCTTGCATGTCTATGAAACCGAAAGCCTAGACATAACCTTCACAAGGGGTGGTTTACTGGCAGACAGAACAGATATCACTCAGCTCCAAAGAATCATGGGAAAAATGTCAAAGAATCATGGGAAAAATGTCCGAAAATGTCCGTGCTATAAGACGCATTGCACAAGAAACATTAGGATTCCATTTTGGAAACAAATTCATAGCAGAAGAGGCAAGGATGTCCCACTTGCTCATAAACAATACATACCAGTTTGATGAAGATCCATAAAAGAATGAGCCTTCGAGGGCAAAAAAGGCATAGGTTTGCAGATTCCACTGTTTGAACCAAGACCTCAGACGAGATTGAATCGAAAATTTGTGTACAACCTGAAAGCAGCACCACCCAGGAAACATTACGGCACAATTTTCAAGAAATCTAATGCACTTTGTAGGAGGAGATACATTTTGACATTTTGCACAACTCGGCCCATTGTGCCCCTCTAAAGACCTTTGACCTTGACCTTCTTAAGGGCAAATATGTCCCAGTGGTTGATGAACATTGTGTCCAAGTTGGTCAACATCCACCCAAGATAGATAGATAGAAGATAGATAGATAGATAGATAGATAGTAGATAGATAGATAGATAGATAGATAGATAGATAGAGAGATAGATAGATAGATAGATAGATGATAGATAGATAGATAGATAGATAGATAGATAGAATGACATGAGGATCACAATAGCTTAACCAGCGTAGCTGGTCTGAGCTAAAAACTCGGTTGGAATCGTACGATGAACCGTTTAGGTCAACGATGGAAAGAAAATGATTCAATGTCAAATATTAGGCATAATGGGGAAGGGTTAGTCCACGTCGAGACGGTCTGACAAATAGGTAAATCAGGTCCTTTAGGAGTGGTGACAAACTGACGAATACGCATGTTTGTGACTGTTTCACTAGTACGCGCGCCATTTTGTGATTCCTCCGAAACGTGATCAGTTCCTCTATCACGTACGATGTATTTGTTATTCTATTTGTTATTAGACGTTCTCGACAGCCTCCAAAGAGGAGTCAGTGGTCAGTGAGTGGCTTCGCTAGCAATGAGACGGGTAATTGTTTTGGGATTTGGCTGTCAACCTTACGACCGTTTGGCTTTATAGAAGCGTTGGCCTGTTGTAATTGTTTGAAAGCCTTGAAGTCGGTATGGATTTGATAGTGACAACAAACACTGTACGGGCAGCGCGCACCCCAGTCAGAATAATGCTAAGCCTGGGTCACATACGCGTGATGTTTGTGAATCGCAACGCGCTCGTTTTATGATCGAACGATATGAGTGAGTTTAGATATAACGCAGCGTGTCAAACGCACCGGATAGGTTCCGTGCTCGATTCTGAAAATAATTGTTAGGCTATAACTGCCGATGTCGATTTCTTCCGACCACCCAAATTGCACCACCTGATCACCCAAATATCTGAAACCCAGACCAATCTAACATGTTTTATTCAGAAAGGGTTGGTCAGCACCCACGTTTTGTTTGCTAGTTATAGCTTCTAGTAATTTCACCGATCCTGACATTCACGATCTACGACGAACAGTTTGAAATGATAAAGATTGAACCCGCATTTTGTTTTTTTAACACACTAATACTCCACGGAATTGGAACGTCTCGGGTTTCTCGATTACCCTCGCACCGCGGGCAAATGATGGAAAATAGGACGAATCGGGAGATTCTCAGATGCTCAAGGAGGAATTCGGCAGCAAACCTTCGGAGTACTAAGGTGATCAAGGTAGATTCGTTACATTAACACTAATATTGATATCCATAATTTGGTATGGTCGATTATGACGTAGGCCTACTTTCGAGGGCCAATGTTTCTTATAGGGAAAATTAGGGTTGCTCGAATTCCCGTTTTTTTTTTTCGGGGGGGGGGGGGAGGGTTCACTTCATATAACTGCTTTGATTTTGATAAAAAAAGACTTTTGATTGCCAGATGGGTGCATAAAACTTCTTTCTCCTACATTGAATGGGTTGCCATGTGTCCATTGACGCCATCGAACGTACTAGTCAAACCACTACACCTCGGGTCATAACCTCCAGAGTAATTTTTACCAGAAATTCATAGGAATGGCTATTCCTGATGTTTGAACACTCTTAGACAGTTAGGCGCAGCGACTACGGACAGAGACACGTTATGGGCGTCGGTGTACCCATTTCCTAGTACTATCGGTGTTTTGGTTTTCTTCAAATCTGTTCAATTCTGACGAAGGGTTTGAAATATGACACTAACCCGATGACCCGTTTTGCAAGAGGTTCATGCGAGATATAGCTCCACCCTAGCAACCCAAGACGATGTCATGACGACGCAGGGAATAAGACGTGGTAAATAAGAAACTTCAAGATTTTGCATATAAATTATGCAAACTAGACACATTGAATGACCTTCATTGACCCCGAATTTTTGTTAGAAAGTTTTGGAACTGAAGGTAGGCTATATTCACCAAGTTCTTGAAAATCCGACAAACTCTCAGACAAAAATTAGACAACTTAAATTAGCATATGTTAGAAAAAATGAAAATCTAATCAGTTTTCTACCTTATATCCTGCACCGACGTGCCAAACCAAGTCATGTAGCACCTACAGTTCTTCCGCAATCTTGCTAACGAGTCTAAACAATAAATTACATAAATAGGCTAATTACCCTACTTAATTTGTGCCTTTTCGCGCCCAAAATCTAATCAGATCGTGTTCAACCTCGATACTTACGTACAAAATTTCATCAAAACCGGCCTTACCGTTCGGAGAAATCTTGCTGACGAGAAAGTGGGACACACAATACGCACACACATACACACATACACGCACACACACAAGCACACACACACACACACACACGGACAAAGTGATTCGCTTTTTTTTTCTGAACTTTGTTCAGGCGAACAAAATGTCATTGCAATATACGAGTCAATGTCATTATAACAAAACGTGTGTGACAGAAAACACGTTAGGAAATAAGAGAAGTGTTAGTGCAGCTCACAGCAAAGTACGTTTGCAAGGCCCGACAGACGTAGTAGCATGCACAGACGTGCGGCGATAGAGGACACTGCCGTAACGTGCTGTTACACGTGTGTATGTGCAGAAAAAAATGTTAGATGCAGGTATTTTCAAGAATGGACAATGCACACGATGGCTGCGAACACAGTGCAAAGCGAGTTGTGCTGGTAACGAGAACCACGTGTGCACTTCGTCATATCATTCCATCGATCAACCCGATACGTAATAGTTGTACAGTCGGCGATGACGTGATAATACAATATAGCGGGGTGTTTTGAGTCTATCGGAGGTGGTAACTGGTGATTTATTCTGAAGTCTCAAGTTGAAAGACTACACAGACAAGTTGTGACCGGTGAGAAGAATGCTATCAGTAGGCCGAGCCACTGCGCCTCTTGTACGTATCGGGTGATCGATCGATAATATACACCAAAGAGTGAAGGAATCCATAATTTACTGTCTACCATTCAACATTTATCCTCATATTCAACTTCCACTCTTTCAGAAGAAAAAAAAACAACAAACACGTTCCCGTTTATATTTTATTGAGGGTCGAATTTTGACGACGATCTTCTTGAGAGAACATTCGCGAACACAGGTCCCGCGATTGAAATAGGCGGACACGTATGCTCTCTGCAACGGCCTGACAGAATGTTGAGCATTCCATTTGTTTGTTTAGAAGGTACACAAATGAAGTGCTGCGCCTAGTCGAATAGCGAGCGGGTCTTCTTGGGGAGACCAGTTTTCGTGACGGGTCTGATTATCACTCCTAACAGACGTTCCCCATTAGCACGACAAGCTGAAGTGGGCGCAAATTAGGACATCTGGAGGGTAACAAGAAGTGTCGAGTAACCTTTTAAATCGCTGGAAGATGAGGTCAGGACTAAGCCATTAAGGTCCACGGCTTTGGACGTACGCTACAAGTTTCTCTGGCTGTTCGCCGTAGGCCACGAGTTGTTTAGATTGAGGGTTTACTCAACCAATTAACGTCTGCTATGCCTAGCGGCGTCCACAACGTCGCGAAACGCTGTGTACTTTCTTCTCTGATGCCTTAACTGAGCGTCAATGGCTTATATTTGAGTCAATATATGGAACAGATGGGGCATTCTTTGTTTTTAATATACACCCAAAATCTACGCTAAGGTTTTCGAAAGAGTCGAAGTTTCGAACAACATCCTTCGACTAGTTGATTCTGTTACAGTTTGCTGTGCTCTTACCAGTCCGGGGAATTCTCCTACTCGTGAGAATGAAATTGTCTCCTGTTTAGGAGAATTTGAATTATTCATGAGATTGCCATATTGTATTTTTCCCCATAATGCAACGTTCACCCTTATGGAATTATATGAAAGTCGTTCATTTTCACCCCTCTTGAAAGTTCGTCAAGTTTGAGTATTCAATTTTTATTGCATAGTCAGGATCCACCCCCCCCCCCCCTCGTTGTCCCAACTACAACAATGCGATCGCCCCCAGTGTCTCGCCTGGTTACGCGATCAGTGGTTTCTTCCATCAGTCACCATACAACATTATAAGTCGTCCATGTGTTTCTTTCAAAATTTTTTTTTTTAGCAGTCAACCATACGCCTATTACCACCAGTGACCAATTTCAAATTCACTGATTATTGACCATTCCTCCTAAAGGAGTATACTTTTGTGGAATGAACTAAATTTTCCGAGATGCAAATTAGACACAATACGCAACTTCTATTGACCAATTTTCGCAGGACCAATGGCGACTACACTACCGTACTGTTTTGATGGGAATTCAACAAACTTGCATGAATGAAGCAAATTATGCACATTGAACAACCCCCATTGACTCGAGTCAATTTTACAATTTTGGGCGACTAAAGGTAGACCATACCCAAGAAGCCTCATGAAAATCGAACAAACTCTGAAATTTGAAATAAACTAATGCGAACTAGCCCAAAAAAAACTGAATGACCTTTGGTGCCCTCCATCTATGTAAAGATGTTGGAGAGTGAAGTTAAGCCATATCCACCAAGTTTCCTAGAAATTCAGAAATTTTTTAAAATTTCCGCATGAATTAATTCAAATTATACACTCTGAATGACCTCCAGTGATTCTGAATCATGATAAAAATCAGCGTCCAAGTCAACCATAACCCCAAGGTTTCCGAAGATCCAACAACTTTAAGATTTCGCATAAATTATGCAAATTAGAACACATATAGACCTCCGGTGACCCAGAATTTTTGTTAAAACGTTTTGAGACTGACTGTAGACCATATTCACCAGTTTCGTGAAAATCCAACAAACTTTGCAATTCGCATAAATTGTGCAAATTCGACACTTAATTAGCATTTTCACTCTGAAAATCTACCTCACCTTTCACTACCTAATATCCTGTACCATGTGCCAAACCGAATCACCAGAGCACTTACGTTCATCCGTAAATCTTGCTAACGAGCCTACACAATAAATTTATATACTTTATTAATTCCCTACATATTACTAACTTTTGTGCGCCACAATCTATTCAGCTCGCGCTCACCCCGATACCACAAACAGAATTTCATCGAAATTGGCCTTACCGTTTCAAGAAATCCTGCTAACGAAAAGTGGGGACACACAACACACCATACACACACCCACGTACATACATACCACACCCGACAAAGTGATCGTTAAGTTTTTTCCTTACTTTTGTCAGTAAGACACAACGCTTTGTTTGGATTGGTCTTGTCAATGTAAATTTGAGATATTTTAATGAGATAGAGTATTTCCGGGGTGCTTTTGGGAATTAGATTTGTCAGAGTCGTTCCGCGCATAATCGATCCAGTTGTTAATAGTTAGTTACTACCTGAACTGAAACACACGTAACTTAATCATCGACCTAATGTTCAAATTACCCAAACAACGCAAGGTTTCATTAATGGGAACAACTATTCTGTATCTAATGGTTTGCAAACCATGTTCATGTCATGTCTTTATAAACATACGATTCTCGCACCAGGTAAACCGAACTGTTTACTGATTAGACTAGGGAAGGATTACTGAGTGCCTTGTCAAATAAGGAGCATGCTTGGCCATCGCAGGGATCCATGAATATTCAAATACAAACTCGAAGGTTTTCATTCACTTCACTGTGATGACAGTATAACCAACGTCATCTGCATCACGTTTTCCGAATTTTCGAAAATTTAGGAAGGAATTTGTACATTTTCAGATTCCAGGGTATGCTGCATAAATATGATCATGAAAAGTTTTCTTGATGTATGAGAAGCAGGATTCGCTGAGAAAAAATATACACTGAGAGTCACGACAGGAGTCGTGACGTTTTGAAACTTCCCACCGAGATTAACAATTTGACAACACATTTTTGGGCGATACATCGAAACCTATGGGGATGTACAGAATGCTAGAGTGTAGATGGCGCATGAGCGAAGTGGAAAAATGCTGCGGACTATTACTGTTGTTTGCGCGGCGAAAATAAGTTGGACGTAAGGACATTTTGGTCATTGTGTTGTTTCAAGATCCTATGTTGGCTAACTGCCCAGGGAAAAGTTAAGTATTGAACAAATAAATTACCAAGAGGAAACCGTTGCATCGTCGGTAACCTTTTAGGAAAACAAATTAGTAGAACCGAATAGCAGAATTATGATTGCCGGTCTTCTCTATCCAACTGTGATCGATAGATTGTGGCTATATGTATTCATATAGGCTCTGTATCGGCTCCATATAATGGAATAACCACCGGCGATGGAAAATACGTTATTGCGCACGGCATTTATCGCTCACGTAATTTCACGTAGCCTACTATTTCTCTGTTCCATGACGACAGCTCGCTATACTACTACACTCGCTCACACAGAATCGACTATAATGAGTAACGTGATGTCCGTAATTCTACTCTGAGAGTACCTTGTGGTTGTACATGTTAGCATATAGTGCCGATCATTGTACGACGTTCAGATGGGATATAAAGTTCGAGATTACGGTCCATTACTATACTTGAAACATCTGCAAAAAGTATGACTGAAAGTAGTGGAAATTAATGGAGAAAGAATAACCGAAAAAAGGCACCACTGGTACCGGTTCTGTAAAAGAAGTAATAAAGACTAAGCGTTGAAGGATGAATAACCTACAGTGCAAAAATAGTACTGCGCTAGACATCTGATTTCAATCGATTGACTGTCTTCGTCTAATTAAATGTATATCTGGCGGAGTTACCAATTCAGTGTAGTATCTGTATACCCTAAATCACGTAAGGATCAGTACGTACGGAGAAGTTGATAACGTGGTATGACTGAAAGTGCAGAAGAGAAAGAACAGACACAAAAAAAAAGAAGCAAAGAAGAACAGAAAATAGTAACCGTGAACGAAACTCCTGTAGTCATCAGGAGGCAGATAGACCTTCGGCACATGCACTATCTCTCACCATCCTACATTATAAGAGACGGGACTGACATCACTTCAATTGTTAACAACACTTTTACAACAGCATAAGAATAAACTGCAACGAAAGTACAATCGTATGAGTTGCAACGAGATTCATCCCGTGTGCATCAGTTGGGGTACAGGATACTAAGGCTGGGATTCCATAGATGCGTATGCAAATCCGGGCTGGATGTGAAAATCACCTATTTATGAAAACGAACGTTGTTTTAGAAGAGAAATCACTATGAGTCAACTGCGGAAAGTCATTAAAAGGGGGCAGCAAACATGTACGGGCCAAGGCATAGTTGTCTGTTGCTGTGCTTGGCTTTTTGAGGAGATATTCCATATCAATTCAATTCGCGGTGATACGCATCCGCATACGCATTGTTACAATCTGCTCTTCTTTCGCATATTCCGCGTTGGTTTGCCTTCATTATTATGCTTTTTTGGCTACTGTGGACCATTCATCTATCTTTGTCAAACTGATAAACATCTTCACACACTAGCGCCCTTCTCATTTCACTTTGATGGCGATTTTTTCCATACGCATACCTCTATGGAATCCTAGCCTTAATCAACCCCCTCTCTCTCTAAGATTAGAGGTACGGTATTCGCAGAGGATTCCGTGGCATAGTTATACATGACTTTACAAACACGTTCTCAGTCACAGGTCCCAGTCACGTGTGCGTTATAGAATGTACACAGCCAGACATTACCCGCAATCGTCACCACCTCGATGAATATTAACAAAGAGCAAGCAGGTTATGCGTGAAACTCGATATTACTCATAGATGATGTCACCGCGGGGCTTCGATATTATGTATAGATGCGCCATGAACATAGGTTGTTCAAGTTCACACAAATAGTGAAATTGGCTTGCCATAATGCTCGGGAAAGCACTGAATACTTGAAATAGGGGAAAATATAGTTGGAACTTTAAGGTCGATTTCTGAGTAACACAAGATGCGCAGGACAGACGGAGGCTCCAGTCCGCTGGATGGCTCGACAATACAATAGCATACTAATCCAGGTCAGACAAGTTTACCTTACAAGCTTTCCTTGGGTCAAGATGGTATATTCACAACCATGTTCAGTCGTCCTCTCAAAAGCGCAACCACTGAATGGTCCTTCCCCGTCAATTTGCCTCCGAAAGACACACTTTTTTCCGTCAGACCAAAGGAATGAAGTAAAAATTGCTCATTACTGTTTTCGACCCCAGCTTGCCTTGCAGCACCCCCATTCCTGCACGAGTGGTTTACGCTTTAGAGGCTTTTTAAAAAAAAACAAAAAAAAAACAAATCTGCCTCGTTTTATTAACCCCTGGTTTTTTGTAACACTGCAATTGCATGATCCGATTACGCAGGTTGGTCACGATGTAGAAGGGACGATCACAAGGATGGTAGCATCATGTGTCGAATACAACCAGGGTATCGTAATCTTCCTGTTGACTAACACTCCTCGATAATGCAATAACACATTCAATATTGATTATATAGGGACAACAAACATTTACATGGCGAACATTGGCCCTCATGGTCAATTGCTTAGTCCAAGACTGAACTGGTTTGCCTGTTACATTCGTTATTCTGGATGGGCGTACCCTAACCTCACACCTTGACTCCCGAGAACAGCTGAGGGGAGAGGAGATCCACCATTGGTGTCAACGAGTCACTCTTATGCGAAACGTACAGATGTTTCTCCTGGTGCAGCAAACTGATGATTTGGCGCCAAAACTGACGCGGGAAAATGTGATCGAAGGTCATACGTGCAGAACGTATACGGTACATATTTACATAGATTTAAGCGGTGTTCATTGGCGATAGTGTGGCCTCTGGCAGGGTAACTAGGCTGTCTCACAAATCTGTGCAATAGTGTGAAGCTGTGCTGGTGATTCCAAAGAGGAGGTGGGACATCGGAGAATGATGCAAGTTCGTTTGCAATATTCACTCAACCGGACAAAGATGGGAAATGCTGGTGCAGAACGGATACTTGTTCACTGCTTGAAGTATATATCGGGTTTTTTGGTTAGCGCGCAGGACAGAGCAACCCCATCCGCAGTGGGGGGAAGAGGCGGGCGACACTGAACACCGGAGACTCCCGATCATTGCGATACGATACCTGCGGTCCTAATCATCGGCAGCCCCTGTGCGAAATATTGTGGTCTCTGAGTCCGCGTATATTGTAGTCGGACCGATTTGGGCGCCTGAGGCGGCACCGGCACTGGTACTGGTACTGGTGTGGAGGTTGCAAAAGAGATAACAATTTCATGCGTTTAGTTCATTTTGTAACGGTGTATACATTCGTGATGTGATAACCTGTTGGTTGGATTCGGCAGGTGTGGCAAAGATAGGGTGACGCATTCAAATGTGAAATTCTAAAATTGCCCGAATGGTTCTAAACCCGCTTCGGTGGATTTATGGGGAATTTCCAATTATTAGATTCCTCGTCGTAGACGGTATTATTTATTATATCATGAACATAGGCCTATTCATACTTCTATATTTCTAAAATTACACGCAGGTGCAATAATTCACGGACAGACGTCACCACTATTCACACTAGGGCCTGAATTGTTGGAAAGATTCGAACACACGACCTCATACTGCAATAACATAACTCATCGGAGTTTCTCATTTATACGTTCAAACGGGGGTTCAGGCCTTATTTTGAAACCGTGTTTAACAAGCGGCGCCCGCAGCCTTTCTTTCAGCCTGCCAGACAAAGTATTGTGTTGATTCCATTGTACATCTACGAATGTCATTGGTTAAGTAGTTCCTACCAGTCCGGGGGATTCTCCTGTTTGGGAGAATTCTGAGAATATCGTCATGTTATTACAGACATGAATAAACAATGTCTGCAGACAATCAGGTACAAAACAGTCGTTCCCAGTTAATGACACCCTGCGCTGTTTGAGTAATTTAACTTCCATGTCGATGATTACAGAGCGTGCGTTTCCACGACATGTGTCACATGTATTGCCGTTAGTGCAAGTTCAGCAGTTATTAACAACTGGAACTGCTGTTCGGAACGACCGTTACAATCTAATTCCCAGAAGCTACCTCCTGAAGTAGTCTATTTTTATTCAGATATCTCGAAATTTATAACTACCAATCGAAACCGAGATTTTTTTTTTGTAGTTGGGGACAACAAGGATCCTGAGTATGCAATGAAAATGTAAGATTCGACTGAACGAATTTTCAAGAGGTGTGAAAATGAATGTCTCCTATATATTTCATCTGGGTGTACGTTGCACTGTGGGAAAAAACAAACAAACAAACAAACAATACGGCTGTATGGCAGTTTCATAAATAATTCGCCTGACAGGAGACAATTTTAATCTCCCGAATAAGAGTACCTCCCGGACTGTCTACTGGGACATTAGGGTAAATTACTCAATCAAAGATATAGGCTCACACAACAACCATAGCCTACTCTATCCAATTTCTTCATCATACTGCACCTGGAACCCTGAATTTAATGAAAGACCAATTGAAGCAATGGAATTAATGAAAAATAAATCCGAATATTGTGGACTGTTACTCTAAATATTACATAATAGCCCTGGTTTGAGATACTCTACAGAATACCTTCCATGGAGTAAAACACGTCTATTAGTAGGTGATGGAAAGAATGATATGAAATCAATCTGAGCCTATCACTGCTCACACAGAACTGGAGAACTGTCTTGAATGTTACATTTCAAATAAATAGTGCTGCCAACAAATGAAGAAAGACAAAATCATTATACTGCGTTTCCGAACTGCCATATAGGCCCACAACGTTAACATCTCTTGGGTATATGGCGAAGGATCTAGGTAATATATTTGTAGTTATCGATGTAATCATAAGGTAAATCAACACAATAAGCGTTCGCAGGCCTCGTTGGGGGGGGGGGGGGTTGATGCCCGATCCACCACTGGAAACTCATCTACCAGGGCATATGACTCCATTCAATACACTAATTAGTCGTCGTAATGATCATTTTGGTTTTTCCCAGGCATCAAGTCACAATCGAGTATTGTCACCCAGGGTTATATCCAGACACCTAACCTAGACACTACCTGGGAAACTAGAAAAATATCAGATTTAATGCATTAATAACTTGGAACCGATGGCTGTTGACATCTCACATTCATTACTACTTGATGAGCCATCGAGAGCATTGATACCTAATAACTATGACACGGCTATAATTAGTTTTGATACCTAACGGTGCTTCGGACTCGGCCACTAAGGGGGAAAAGTAATGAGGAAATGACGCAGAAATGATCAGCATAGGAGAGGAAACCTTGAGGCGAGTCTGCGGTTTAGAATGGAAATTTTTCTTAGCTGTGGGAATCTGCTGTTGTACTTAAAGTATATAGGCAGGAACTCATATAACCGTGAATGCAGTGTATTGTCGTTATGGGTGAGTTTGCCCCTACAAAAAGGGTCATAATCTAAATTTTGGTATCTCAATGAGTAGAGGGTGCCCATTTTTTTCCATTTTATTTACTTGTCCATACGAGATTAATTGAATCGGGTGTGAGAAGTGAATTTTATACATCTTCGTGGATGAGTCGTTACCCTTAAAATGAAGACATGGAGATCGAACAAGTTGGGGGGCGGGGGGTGGGGGGGGGGGGGGGGGGGGTGGGGTAACGCGCGGTAAGTCATGCATTGTGTTGACGGAGCGTAACGTATTCTTGTCGATATAATCTTTTAGCGAAATGTAACGATGAAATACAATGTATAGATGGAGTGGAAAACGCCGGAGAAGTGACCATCTGCGTTGGTAGGAGTAAGTAACCTTGTCCACTTGTGAATACATCATACTGGGAGATTCCCCTCTCCTCGACTCTAATTCTAAACCCACAACGCAACGTTTTACAATGTATAGTATTACATGAGGGTCCGAATGTATTTAACACCTCCGAAAATGCGGAAGATTATCTGTCCGAAGTTTTCAAACTGAAATATACCGTTAGGCTCATAATTGAAGGAGTTGGGTAGCAAAAAGCTAATTTGAAAAAGGTAGTTCCGGAGGAATCACGAGAATCATTATTGTCCAAATTAGCGGGCATAGCCTGGAGAGCTGCATTACGCATCCCACCCTAACAAAAATTATCAAGTGCAGATACCAGGTAAAGGCGAAGTTCAGACACTGATGCCTTTGTTACACACCATGGTCTTTCCAATTCAAAACCATGCTATTGGTATGATAAATTCTGCTGCTACATTCAGCAGAGTGGGAATACCCTAAAAGGCATCCAAAAATGATCGATAATTACCTCGATGACATTCTGTTCTGATTCATAATAGTTTAACGCTAAACCATCAACATGTTGTATTCAAGTTGGCTATAGCAAAGTTGAATTTGGGACTCTTTGTGTGTAAGGGTTGATAATATCAAACCGGAGATCTTGTCCGATCAAAATGCGCACGACACCAAAACATACACAATCCATTAATATCATTTCTCTGCAAACAAGTTTATAGTTGATTCATTCCGACTTATGCGTGAAGTTAGGTACCCCTCACAGAGAAGTTATAGAAGGGTGAGCCAAATGAAGTAAGATGGGAAGATACAGAGGAAAGTATATTCCAGTCCTAAAGCAGAAGGTAAGTAACTCTCCCATACTCACATCTTCCAGATCTAGAACAACCAATTTGTTTTGAGAGACTGATGAAGTACTGTTATCCTGTTGCGTATGCGAGGCAAAGAAGAAGTCTTCGGCAACCCAAAGAAACTATTTTGTCGTTGAAAGAAGAGTGCTTCGCTATCATCTGGGCTGTAAAGAAATTAGAGCCTTATCTTTACGGTACGATTTGTTATCGAACTTGCCTTAACCACGTAATGCATTCAAGATCGAAGGTCGCAAGTAGACGTACAATTCGATGGGCGATGGATCGATACCGTACAGAATATACGAAGGTCTAATGAATTGGGTGTCGAGTTCCTCAATAGATCAATTGTATATATTGTATAGTTGGAATTGTTCGGTGAGAAGTTACAAAGAGGACATCTTCTTAGGAGGGGGGTTATGTCAAAGTCTAATTTAATCTTGTTCTCAATTTAAAAGTGATGCCAAGCCAGGCTTCCATAGTTCATTTTTTCTTGGTTGTTCTTTTCTCGGATAAGAAGGTCGAGTGCTCTATGATGTATGATTACGTAATTGCCCTAGCGCGCGTCCTGTATAATAGATCGTTGTCATATGTTTTAGGCGACATGTTATGGGAGTACACGTGAATAGTCGTAGGAATATGTCGTGGTTTTGTCGCAGTTCCCTCGAATTTGTGTGTGTAAAAGAGTGGGTAGTCGTTATTACAACTTCACGACGACTTGTACGTTTTCATAGGTTGAGCCGCGTACCTTCAGCCAGCTAATGCGAGTTGTCTTTTGCCGATAGTATTCCCGCTGTGGGCTACGACAATGAAAGTCTTATTGGTGAGTTGTACACTTCGTCACTGTTTCATGTTGAAGTGTTATTTGTATTGTAATACATGTAGGTTACCTAGAGATGGTGTATTGTAAGTTAGCTGAAATGTTTATTTCGTTTTCCAGCTGTATAGGGTGAATTTCATTTGGTGGTGATTCGCCGTCAGTGATCCAGTTTTGATTTGATTTGATTTCTTAGGTTC
Source organism: Sclerodactyla briareus (assembly GCA_026419785.1). NCBI lineage: Eukaryota > Metazoa > Echinodermata > Holothuroidea > Dendrochirotida > Sclerodactylidae > Sclerodactyla > Sclerodactyla briareus. The sequence continues at coordinate 159,094 of JAODTK010000666.1, read as the reverse complement.
AGGAAGCCCATTAAGGCTCATTCGGAACCCTTGCCGTAGACCTGGTGGATGAGCAATGGCGATAACTCGCCTTCCTTCTCGACTAGTGCTCAGATGTTAACGAGGCAGGTTTGTAACCAATCCCAACCTGCTCCAGGGACCGCCATTTTACGTCCCCATCCGAGAGGACCATCAGTGAACTCCTGGGCCCGACTCTCGGAACCTGGAAGAGCCATAATCCACTGCACACAGCGGAACCATGAAGTGAAGACCAAGGAGAACTCGCCCATCGCAACTGCATGTACAGTCACCAAGGGGAAATCGTCCGGTGCCTGCTGGAATTCGAACCCGGAATATTGTGGTTGTAAAGTGTCACTGATACTACTCTACCCATTCTTTCATACAGTATAGGTATGTGATTTCATGGTTGAGCGGTGAACGTATGTGTAGGCTGTTCGAGGTTTATCTGTACGAAGTATCTCATCGTTTGGCAGGAGAGTAGTAGCGTGAGTTCATGTGAGTAACCTTGTGTGAAGTTTGCCACGGTGTTTTAGATGGCCGTGACGTCGTTGTTCTGCTTACTGGTATTCCAGGCTCCTAGATTGGGCCAGGATTGATGGTTCCTCTTGGTCCAGTGGAGAACAGTGTTTCACCGGTGACAGGGTGTGGTCGTTCATTTCCCCTCCAAACCGTTGGCGTGGACTATCCAGCTGAGGGTCGAGATCTTCGGATCACCATCAGTTTGATTGACAAATTGAACTTACTTTGGCAACTCAATATATTATGCAAATTACTATTCCTGTTTTGAATATGATATGAAATGTGCAAAACGTAGTGAAGGCGTTAGTAGGAAGACTTATTTAAGTGATTGTACTGTGTGCAAATAAGTAATTGAACTATTTCATCAAGAGTAATCTAAATAATAAATGGAGCAATTGAATAATATTAATATAAATAGAGTAATCAGACAATAACACATTGGACAATAAGTAGATTGAATATATAGATAATCACGAAGAACGTATTTTCTCGATTTTTAAGCAGTATCCAGATAAACAGAAGGGATATTTATCTGTAGAACCAAGTCAGTGTATTCAGGCCTCTTTCCCATGTTACATTTGACATGGTGGCTTACAATAAGCCATCGGTGGTAGTTTCACTCGTTATGGACACAGTTATCCTACGCTGACAAGTTCTCAGTAGGTATCGTTTTTTTTTTCTTTTTTTATACAGGCATACATTGGGACTTTATATATTCGAAACCTTGGCGTTTACTCAATGGATGGTTGACTCACGGCGAGTCTCAGATCCTTAGCGCATTTTCGGCCTATGTGAAAACGCTGATGCTACTTGTGTCGAGTTTGTTACATGTGAAGCTGGTTTTTTTTTTTTTTCTTTGAGAGTGACTAATCATTGGTTTGATAACAACGGATAACATGCAATGTGGATGGTGAATGATAACCGTGCATGATATAGATTGGGTACTTTCAGCGTATAAATCTGCAAGACAGCGCAATAATGACTCCTTGCCGGCGACGGCAAGCTGTATGAGGCGATGGATACGATTCGGCTATACTAACGATACAACTGGATCAAGACATGATACACAACGCGTAAAACATTGTCTGAAACGAAGTCTGCAAATAATGATACATGTATACATAATGTGTTGCGTGAGACTGATATTTTCTTTTCAAATTCAATGACGGAGAAATTTGATGGACAATCGAAATGAATAAAATAGCGGGGTGTATGCGCGAACGCAACAATTTACATCAATGCCGCGTTCTTGTTCTCGATATAAAACGAGAGGAATGTAAACAACTGCATGGAAATACATGATGCAAAACGGCTGCAAAATGAATGACCGGGAGCAAGGAATAACCAAGTGAATGAGATGGCGATTAGCCGCGGGAACACAAACAGGGACGACATGGAAGTTAACAGTGTAGGATACGTTACGGTATACGCATTTTACATTGAGAGCATTTGCTGAAAAGAAATAATTTGGAAGGGTACTAAATAGGTGCATGAGTTAACCTATGTAGTTTTGTTCATGGTTCTGGTTCAAAGTTAGGATGAGGTGCAGTGAGTTGGCGAGTGGGGAAGTTTTTCTCCATTCTGTTCAGTTCGGAAAGTTGCTTAGTTATGAGAATCAAAGAACAGTAGTGCAAGAACTCAGATTCGGAAACAGACATGCCGTGCTCCTGATCTGAACGGCGAATATTCACCGGCACGATCCAACAAGAGCGAGTCAAGGGGACCTGTAAACCCAAAGGTGTTGACTGTCATGCGTAGAAAAACTACTCAGAGAAGAAATTACAAATACTATGAAGGAAGGCGATGCAATTCTGCAAGAAGTGGTGTGGTGTATCAGAGGAAGCATAGTACGAGAGAGAGAGAATCGTTTGGAGTAGCGACCAGGGGCTGAAGGAGAAAAAAGGCAATCTTCCACTCGCACACTTCTTGTCGGAACACGACATACGCTAAGGTGCTCTTGTAGGAATACACAAGAGGACAAAAAAACAGACCCCGCGTACACGGTACTGCTTGCAGTAATGCGAGGAAATGAACCGGATGAGAGAATACTCGCGAGCGAATGGAGAGTTCTCAATATTATGCATAGTGCGGCCATAAGGGTACATGTATCATACCAGTGATAAGAACGTGTTTGGTTGAAGAGTTATTTTGAAAACAGGTTGCATTTGGAATCTCTAAACGTGTTATGCTTTACACAGCATACGTCACAGATGTTATGTTCACATATGTCATCAGGCGTTATCAAATGTTGTAACGAATCGTCTTACAACTGGGAACTAGAGCACCAGTGGTGCTGTAGCTCAAACCACACAAATGCGAGTGTTTCATTGCAGATTAGGCTGGCTTCTTGGAACTCAAAATGACACCTAAGATGATCACAGACTTAGAACTATTGAACCACACTTCCAAAGAGTATCATAGGTCACTAATGACGATCATCACTGTTAAGATAATCCAAGTTATTTGCCCGAGAAGAATTCGACTCCTCAAAACACTAATGTCAAGATAATGTAATACTCTGTATTGGAACCAACGTGGTCTAGTGGTCTGGTGATAATGCTTGGAACCCAACGGTTTTGGGTTCGAATCCCAGTACAGGAATGTTGGTTTCTTCTCCAAGCATGAAAATACAAATTGGCTGCCAGGTAGCCCAAGGAATCTGGAAAGTCCGGTTGGGCGCGAACTCTAGCTACCGTTCATCGCGCCAGTTGATTCTGGCTGCTGGTGCGTCCCGGCACACTCAGCTGTAATGAGTACCTGGTGTTCGCACTGGGGGAGGAAACTGCTGTCAGGCAGCACTGGCCCCGTCGTCTGGACATTATAGGCAGGTAGGCTAGGGCTGAGGTGCCGGGATCATAAGCCCCCGCAGCTAGGCGCTGTTCACAGCATGAGCCCCCATCTTTCCTTTTCCTTTTCTTCCACAAACTGGTTTATCATGTCCTTACTTCGAGACTAAAGGTAGATCATACCATGTTCAGTTCAGTTCATCAAAATCCGACAAACTTTGACGTTTCACATGAAATCTACATATTAGAAACGTTGAATGACCTCCAGTAACCTTGAATCTATTTGAAAATCTGAACTGAAGATTAGCCAAACCCAACAAGATTCATGGAAACTACTGAAATTTCGCATAAGTTAGGCAGAATAAACACATTGAACGAGCACGAGTGACCCGAATCTTTGTTTAAAATGTTGGGATTGACGGTAGACCACATTCACCAAGTTCCGTGAAAACTCGAAAAACCCTAAAATTTCGACGATGGCTGTATAATGAAGATGACTTAATTAGCATATTGTACCCTGATAGTCAAATCAGTTTTATATACCTCATATCCCTTACCTATGTGCCGAACCAAATCATCCTTGCACATAGACTTCGCCCAGTAATGTTGTATCGAGTGTAAACAATAAATTACATATTACTCAACATAATTAGTGACTCCGATGACTTTCGTGTTTAAAATCTAATCGTAATCACCCATCCCCGATACCACATATACACAAGACTCCAGCAAAATCGACCCTACTGTTTTCAGGGGTAGGCTACTCTGTCAACGAGAAAGCTTGTGCACTCAAACAAACGTCAAAGTGATCACTAAGTCTCTTTCTGAACTTTTTTTCAGGCGAGCCAAAAAAAACTCACTCGTTCAACGGAATTTATATATTTGTTGTATGTTTGATGGAGTTCAGCGTTGATGGAGTTCAGCGTTGCCAACAGCTTCGGCTGTTGTTGCTGCTTGGTGTAGTTTCTATTCGGAACAGGAAACCTACAGGCATCGTGCTTTCATTAAGACAATCATTGGAGCATCTGTACAGAACACACACTGGTGCGTGCTCATTTTCTCATTTCATCTTCAAGAGACTAGGTTATATAATGTTTCATAACACCCGTTCATTTATACGACCCGTGCTTACATTGATGTTGTAGTGGAACATACAGAATTACAGTGGTGATATACAGTGAACATCATCGCTAAATGTTTCCTCCTACAAAGGATTCTCCTTAGTCCGGAGACATCACTGAACGCCATCTCCTCAAATGTATTGTGATATGCTATCCAGACTGTGCGTAACGATCGCGTCCATCAGTGAGTAGTGGACAATCCAAAGTATTCCCCCTAAAATGATCGTGTCTAAACAACTGGGTATCCAACTTTCCTTCCGATTATCTCTTGAAGTACGCATAGCATTGTTGACCTATCACATGTCTTCACCATATACCCACTGGACTGATAAGAAAACGTTATGAAAAATGCCACCGTAGTGCTATGCCCTTGGCGCGTCCGGATTGGTCTTCTTCCTGTCTTCATTGCTAATGCGGAGGTTTCCAGTGTAGTTCTATCCCCGTAAATCCCGTGGGATGCAAGACGAAAATCGAGTGTATTGCTAGCAGGGAGGAGAGATTAATTGTTTTGTAGGTTTGGTAGGTTATCTGACCAAGTTATTATACAAACTATTGCACTTCTGCACGTTCCAGTGCCTAGAGAAATTGAATACGATCAATTGGAACGTGAGCCTAATAGAAAGGAAATTACATACGAATAATAACGACAGAAGGTGATTTTGCTGAAGGATAGCACAGACATCACTCCACGACGCATTGTAGACAGCGGTTCAGGAGGACCTACAGAATTACTAGGCCGTAATGCTACATGAGGCAAACGAGTCGTCCATAGACATTCGTACACATTACTCGGATGCATGGGAACTGGCACCATCGCGACACATCGCAATGATAGACGGGGATGCACGAGATGTGGCCTATTGATGCGCAACATAGTTCACGATGAGGTCACGAGTATCGCACAGTCTCCGCTCAACAGACTAGAATCTCATCAACAATATCGATACTGACATCAAACGACCCACTATCAGGAGCAGCATTGATCGCTTGAAGCAAAGTACAACATCCATGTAGCAATTGCACCAATGTACTTCTGTATGTCGATTCAGCTCAATCGTAAGTCGACACGTTGTAATGTTTTCTCTCTCTCTCTTACATCTTTCTCGAACTCGACCCGAAGACAACCCCAGCTTGTCGACCACTCATCTTCCATGCATTTTTGTCTCAGTTGATTCCATCGTCAAGAGACTTCACATTTCGTCTGTCCAACTTCGCCATTATCGGACCCATTTACTTTTTTCGCGTGAAGGCTAGTTTGGTTCATTCCGAGGCAAATATCCAAGATAAACATGTATAATCTATTACGTTAGTCTGTTAGTTTGTGAAGGCGTTCCGTTTGGCGCATTGTGAGGCAAATCCCCCGATTGAGGGACAGCTGCGGAAGCGTATTCCTCCTGATATCTGCTATGGAAACGTTCGTGGAACGATATATATTTTGCCTGATGTCAGTAGACCAATCGCTTCATGTTTCATTCAACGAATGATACACATTCATGCAGCGAAATAATTTTTCCTGTAGCAAATACCGTCACAAAACTCCGCCGTTCTCCCGACGATTACACAGCACTGTACCGTTTTGCCGTTAATTTAAAACGTTTTTCTTCCATACATTTCTCGTCACTTTGTTCTCAACACCACTTCGATTCCCCGATCCGGAATGATGACTTCTTCGGGACCTCCTGTGCATTTTCAGTGTCATCAGTGTCGCTGGTAAAAAAATCCTCAATCGCTCACTTTCGATTTTGCTCCTAGTGTCTGTAGACGCCATTATTCTTTCAGTATAGGAGCAACACCTCCATTCCATTAGGAAATTGAAGCCTCGTAGGAAACGCTATTTCTTACCATTCGATCACAACCACCATCGGCGCTTGAGCAGTCTGACCTCTTATTCTGGAGCTGAGAACAATACGTTACAAGCGTTCTTGAAGGTGTATCCATCAAGACCGCTGCGGTATTAACCTTTTGGTAGTTATGATGGTTGTTACATATCGCTTTTCGAAACGCTTACAAATCTTACCCCTGATCTTTTACTGCGTCTCTTACTGCGTCTTACGTCACTCCCGACGCACCAGTTCAGTACGTCGCTCCATCGTGTCCCCTGATAAGGCTGTCACATTCGGCGCTCGCTACACTTCACGAGTCACCACACGGGGTTCCCAATTTTACATGTGGGTAGCCCACCATATTTCAGGTGACATAATCTTGTCCAACATCACAACGGAAAAAAAAAATTCGGGCTATCAATGGTTTCGCAGTCTGGAACTTCACCAACTGAGATCATCCGCCTAAGTTAGTCAACCACGCGCAACTAATGGTGTCGCAGTCTGGAGCTCTAACGACTGAGTTAATCCGCCTGGTAAAAACTAGTGACCATTAGTTTTGCAGTGTGGGGCTCTATCTTAGGTCGTTCCATTGTAATTTCAGGTAAAATCATTGTCAAGAACAGATCACTTCCGTTTTCTTCACCAAAAAGCCGTTAGACTTAGTGATTCTTGACTCATTTCTAATAAGCTATGACCAGATACAAGAACAAATGGGATGAAGGGATAATAAAAACCAAACTTCAGTTTCAATAGGACCAAGAGTTCTGGACTTATCGTGTCCAAAAGTATTCGGACTGTGACCACTGCTCACATTCGACCTGACCACAAAACAATAGGGATTATCTTGGGGAACTCACATACCAAGCATGAGCTTGACCCATCTAGGTGGTGGCGAGTTAACGCAGAATTTCAGCCTGATCGGACCAAGCGTTTCGGACTCACCGTGTCAACAAGGGTTTCTACTTTGACCCCTGGTGACCTCAGATGAAATTTGACCTGACCCAAAACAATAGGGATCATGTTCTCATCATGGGGATCCCACTTACCAAGTATGAGTTTCAATCCATCCAGGTGGCCCTAAGTTATTGTGTCCACAAGATAAAATTTGCCAAAATTATCAGGTTTACCCCCAAAAAAACACTAAGGCTCTTGTACTTTCCATAAGAACCCATAAGAAAGCAGCATTTCAAATTTCAGCTTGACCTCTGGACTTAGCGTGTCCACAAGGTTTTCAGACGTTGCCCTCTGCTGACCTCAGATGACCTTTGACCTCAGCGCACAATGAAAGATATCATGGACTCATCATTTGGAATCCATATCAAGTACGAGCTTGATCATCCAGGAGGTGTCAGGCTATTGTGTTCACAAGCTAAAATTGGCCAAAATATCAGGTTTTCACAATTCCCCAAGTCTAACTGGAAGATGACCCCCGCTCTACACTAAAAAAAACAATAAGGATCTTTACTTCCATAAGAACCCATAAGAAAGCAGCATTTCAAATTTCAGCTTGATCGGACGAAGCCCCCATCTGGACTTATCGTGTCCACAAGGTTTTCAGACGTTGACCTTGCTGACCCCAGATGACTTTTTACCTCACCACAAAATGAACGATATCATGTACTCATCATGTGGAACCCATGTATCAAGTACGAGCTTGATCCATCCAGGAGGTGTCAGGCTATTGTGTTCACAAGCTAAACTTGGCTGGAATATTTCGAATGGAATGTTTCAAAAATCCCCCATTTCTGACCAAAAGTGACCTCTGTTCTACACCAGAAACGAAAGGGTTCTTGTACTCCCCATGAAAAAACAGTATTCCAAATGTCAGCTCGATCGGACCAAGATGACCATTAGCTTACGTGACACCAGCCAGGATTTGTTCATCTATCTAATTCGCAATTCATTCACTCTTACACAAAGGAAAGTCTGCTGACTCTGGTCCACTCGAATATCATTCGCCTTGACAAATAACACGTTGAATATGTCAAATCCAAAATACGTTAGCCTGGTTTGAGTTCGAGTTGAATCGATATCATTGATAAATAGCCTATATCACGGAATCCTTGTATATCTGTCCCAAAGACGTTGATGGATCGATAAGTTACTGGTATAGTAACGCGCGATGCAATCAGATGAGACACATACAAAAATCATTATTCAGAAAGCTATGTATACCGACTACCGGAGATGAATCCGACAAATAAACGAATCAGTCCCGATAGAGTTTGGCAAAAATCCTTGATGGCTTGAGTCACCAGCTCAATCTGATGAACTGATGCCTGTGTGTTCTTGTTGCTGAAACTTTTTGGGACCTATATATTAGCTTTTGAATGGAAGAGTCTCGATATCTGATGTGATACAACATCCTAATGAGCGCACACGCAATGCAATGCGATGCTCTGAACATGTCGAAGCGACGATGGAGTTTCGAGCGGCGGGGACTTTGCCAGATAGTTCTAAGTTGGAAGTTTCTCTCTTTTCTATAAACTGCACAACTCAGTGAGACTGCATACTCGATAAAAATTTCTTGTCATTCCGACAACTCATCATTTAACAGAATGTCAGGTACCTTGGGCTGGGATTCCATAGATGCGTTTACGCATATTGGAAAATCGCTGATTTACGTGAACTGAACGGGGGCTAGTGTCTGAATGTCCTATTTAGTTCGCAAAGAAAGATATTGATTCCACAATATATAAAATATATAAATGAAGGCAAACCAACACTGAATAGGCGGAATAAGCACATGTACAATGCGTATACGGATGCGTATTGCCGCGATTGAATTCTATGAAAAGCTTCCTTAAAACTAAAAAGCCCGAGAAACGACCCACATATGAATGAGCTGTGGCATTTTATAATATTTCGAAACAAACCGTGCGTGTTCGTGAATATGAGATTTTTACATCCCCGCCCGGACACGCATTACGCATATATGGGCCTACCAGCCTAATATCGCTGTCTGGACGTGACAATGCGTGATGCATGTTTGATTCAAATGACAAACTTGTGTCCGACGAAGCAGATCGTCGTCTTAACTTGCGAGGCAGGTGAACACGTTTGTTGTGATGCGGAAACGTGATCAACGAAATCGAGAATGCAGAAGGCAACGAACAGATGAGTATGCTTCCCTTCAGTAGTAATCTGTGCCGAGTTTCCCATTGAAAAGCCAATCATTTTCCAACTCCTATCTGTTAGTCGCGACTTCATGAAAGAAGTACATGTTCCGCGCAACGCACATGGTTGATTAACTGCAGAATCGTTAGTAATCATGTTTGGGTTCACCTGCAGCGGACTAATTAACAGGAAGGTAGTAACATCCTCTTCATTTCGTCAACGTTGAACAGTTCTTGGTTAACTAGTTTACCTGTTTAACTGCGAAGATCCCAAGAACGAAGACTCCGTGAACACATGAGGGAAATACGAACGGAAGTGAATGAGGCAAATAATATGCATCTTGTACCGCTCATGATAATTTGTTATTACCATGAAAAGACAACGGACCCCCAGAGCTCACCACAGAAGCAGTGGTGATAGAAGTATTAATAATTGTGTTCGAAAGTTGGAGAAGACACTTTCCGTTACTGCGTTCTGTCGTTCCTGGAACATAAAGCTAAATGACCCAGGTTATTATATATGCGCTCTCAGATTATTTAAAGTTGTGCTCGTTAAGCTCGTCATTGGTCTATATGAAACTAAGGCATCATCACCCATGTAATTGCAAATATTTCTTACTGACCACGTTCATCGACCGTATGTCTACATTCAGAGTCTTTGTCGCCTATTATGGCTTCATAATTTGTTTCTCTCGAATAAATAGGTAGAGTACAGACATTTAATACAATACGAAGAGCAGAATGCTTGTCAATACAATATCCACCTGGGAAATGGACTGGCTTCATAGAACGTCCTTGAGAACACTCATAGTTTTACCAAATATGACGATATATTGGATGTATAAGATGGAATCTGATGGCAGTATTCATGTCATCAAAACGTCATCAGGCACAGGAAAAAGAAATGTCAAGTGCCTTCCTCGAAAATCGTCACATAATCACAGGCTGTGCTCATTCAAGGTCAGGTGACCTTCTATTTAGTTGGTAATACCCGAGGGTAGAGTGGGTACTCCACACCAGGATCGTAGAGAAATGTCTTTCCAGTTGAAAACCTGCCTCCCGGGCAGCATCAATAACCATTACGTGAAGTTAATTCCGGAATATCGATAGGCGGCTCGAAATAGGAAGCCATTTCCATTTATTATTCAGTTAATTCTTCGGCATTAGGTATGCCCGTTGCTAAAGTGCTCGGATAATCTTCGAATGTTTTTCTTCAACCAGAGATTATGTGAAGCATGATGATGAATTGGAAAGAATGTAAATCACGACCCTGGAAAAACAGATGAATATTAGAGAAAGATTTTTGTCCACAGTTGTAGCAGGGCTACTTAGGCCTTAGTTCTGATTTACAGGGAACTGATTATGCCCCTTGAACGCGTGTTGGTGTTTGCGTTATGCATCCCATAGACATGACCTGTTCATTGAATTATCCCGAGCAGTAATATATTTACAGTACATGAAACGTTGTTCCACCCCTAAGTACGTACTACCTGCTAGTGATTCGGATACAGTCTTTCGATTCGGGCCGGCCTGTACGAATGGAGATGAATAGACTGATTATCAATGAATTATGCCATTGAACAGTACTCCTTGTTCAGGTAACTCGTTTTCCTGCTAAACATCATCTATGTTTGGCGGATTGTGTAACATAATGATGCCATCAACTTCAAAACCCGTTCTCATCGAAAAATACCCGAAGATAAGAACGGAAAATATTGGTTAGATCGCCTCTCGCAAGCAAAACTAACATACTTGGTGATCAACTCACCATACTCCACTGGACTGCGACTCACCATTATTACCGTCGCCTTGAAACAATCGACATCACTGCCATCTCCTCGGCATCTCCTCCGCGTAATGGGCGTGGTCGGCGCCTGTGAGCGAACTCCCCCCCTCTTGCCCCGCCACCCGACGGCGTACCGTGATGGCTCACGGAGATGGGACAACCGTAGAAGGACTCTCTCGTGATGAAAGTGCGAGACGCCAACTCGAAGACGCAGTTATCTCGTACGTTTGTTCTGCTACGGGAAACAGGAAACAGTAAGGCTTAACATTACATAGATGCGTATGCCAGATGTGACCAGAAAGCAAAAGCTTTAGTGATCCTTGACAGCTTCTGTCAACCCATGAGCCAGACACACGCGACAATGGGAGATTAGTACCAGCCATTATGAGGCAACATAACGTTGACCAAATTTCCTATCGTTACAACCAACTAATAGGGGTCCTGTACCCTTGGTAAGAAAGCCACTACCACACTAAATCATAGGTTTCAGGGGGACTTATGAACTCTGGTAACATTAGAGACCTCTGACCGGACCAAAACAATAGGCGCTTCATGTACTCATCATGAGGAATACACGAACCAAGTATGAGCCGCATTCACCCCGCCCTTTACAAAAAAACACTAGCGGTCATGTACTCCCCATAAGAACGATACACACAATTTCAACCTGATCAGACTAACCGGTCTGGACTTATCATGTTTACAAGGTTTCGGACTTCGACCTCTGGTGACTCTCGATGACCTCTGACCTGACCCAAAGCAATAGCGTTTATGTACTCATCTTGTGGAACCCACATACCAGTATGAGCTTCATCCATCCGGGTGGCGGTCAGTTTATCGTGTTTACAAGCCAAAATTGGCCAAAATATCGAATTTCACAAATGTTCTATTTTCGACCAAAATTCACCCCGACCTGACCAAAACAATAGGGTTCCTGTACTCCATAAATGCTATACACCTAATTTAACTTGATCAGCCACCTTCCTGGACTTATCATGGTTTACAGGTTTCAGACTTTGACTTCCTGGTGACCTCAGATGATCCTTGACCTGCCCAAACAATAGGGTTCACCTGTACTCATCATGGGGAACACACATACCAAGTATGAGCTTACCTCCACCGAGTGGGGTCGAGTTGTCGGTTTCACAAGCGCGAAATTGCCGAAATTCGAATTTCTAGTTTCGATAAAATTCACCCAGACCTAACCAAAAAAAAAACCAACCAAAAGAGTAGGCTCCTGTACTCCCCTAAGAAAGCTATATCTCTGATTTCAACTTGATCAGACCAACCATTCTGGACTTATCGTGGTTTACAAGGTTTTCAGACTTATGACCTCTGCGGTGCCCTCAGATTGAACCTCGCTGACCTGACGCCCAAAACAATAGAGTCTATGTACTCATCATGGGACACACATACCAAGTATGAGCTTCATTCATCCGGTGGGTCGAGTTATCGCTGTTTACCAAGCCAAAATTGGCCAAATATCGAATTGTCAAATTTTCTATTTTCGACCAAAATTCACTCCCGACCTGAACCCAAAACACTAGGTTTCCTGTACTCCCATAAGAAAGCTAACACCTAATTTCAACTTGATCCGACCACCAATTCTGCCTTATCGTGTTTAACAGGTTGTCAGACTTTGACTCTGGTGACCTTAGATGACTTCTGAGCTGACCCAAAAACAATAGGGTTTATGTAAAACTCATCATGGGGAACACACATACCAAGTATGAGCTTTCATCCTCTGGGTGGGGTTTGAGTTATCGTGTTTATAGCAAAATATCAAATTTTCACAATTTTCTAGTTTCGACCAAAATTCCCTCCCGACGGAACCAAAAACAATAGGGTTCCTGTACTCCCCCCCCCATAGAACGCTATACAACTAATTTTCACTTGATCAACCACGTCATTCTAGACTCTCGTTTTACACGGTTTTCAGATTTTGAACCTCTGGGACTCAGATGACCTAGATCTGACCAAAAAAACAATAGGGTTCATGTACGCATATGGGGAACACACTTTACCAAGTATCAGCCGACCCTATAGGACCTGACCAAGTTAGCGTGGTTACAAGCAGGGCGTCACACACACACACACACACACACGACGTCGACTGCATAGATTCTCTGACTTCGTCAAGTTAACAAAAAATCGAAAATTCACGTGAACTGAGCGGGGGCTAGTGTTTGAATGTATTCTATTTAGTTTGTAAAGATAGATATTAGTTCTACAGAAGCCCAAATTATAAATTAATGCAAATCCACGCTGAATAACGACATAAGCACATCTACAATGTGTATGGCGGATGCGTATCCCCACGAATGAATTCTGTGGAATAATCTTTTACAAACCCAAGTTGTGTAAGTTGCATTCTTGCCATAAGCGATATCAAACTTTCTTGACACCTTGTCCTTGAACAGCCTTGTCGCATAGATTTTAACAGTGCCAAGTATGCCTACTGTCACTGTGAGTGGTTATGAAAACGTAATGTTGGGTGCCTGACGAAACATTGACTGGCCGCCATCTTTACACATGATCTTAAGCCGCGTTCCATGCACGCGGGCGGCGGGCGTTTTTCTTGAATCCGCACCTGTGGGTATATGCGCTATATGAGAACCGTGCAGCCGACTATTATTTCTGTTCTTAGTGTTATTATCATTTTTATCATTATTATTATTATTATTTATCAACACCGGACGCATAGGCCACTAGTGTTAAACCTAAACTAAACACCGGTGTTTGGTTTCTTAGAACCATTGTTCTAAATGTCAACGATATGCTTTACTCGCGTTGTCCGCGTGCCCGCCCTCCCCCCGCGTACATGGAAACGCGGCTTAAGGGGGCACCATTGAAATGCAAGGACCCTACAAATACAAAAACGTTTTAAAAAACATTTTCAACCTGTTTCGCTGATTGTTTTCGAAAACGTTTTTGTTGAGTAACACGAAGGTTAGGAGATGTTTCCAGAACGTTCAACGAAACGTTTTGAAGATAGTATTGTCGATGCAATATATTATTCGCTTTGTTTCCTCTTTTTGCTGTACTCTAAAGTTGAAGTGAAATTGAAAGCGTTTTGAAGAAACGTTTTGAAAACATTTTCCAAAATTTTCTGAAAGTGTTCTAAAAGGGTTTTGGTGCAAAAGAATTTGCGCCAAAACGGTATTTTAGTTATGTTAGTATTGTCGTGCATATTACTTATCTTTTTGTTCCTCGTTTGCTGTAACCTTAAATTTGAAGTGAAATTGAAATGTGTTCCTAGATATTTTCCCCCGAAACCTTTCTTGGAGGTTTGAAACGTTGTTCCGGCACATTCGTGTTACTCACCATAAAACGTTTTCCGAAAACTAATACAAACATGTTCGAAACTTTTTGTGTTTGCTTGGGAGATAATACATTTTATGAACTTTTTGCTGTAATTTCAACATTGCTCCAAATAATGATGGCCTAGTGACAGCATAACAATCCATTCCTTGACAAAACGCCTAAAAATGACACGGGGTATACATTCTCTTCCTAATACATCTAGCCTTTTATTTGACATACTGACTGTCCCCTGGTGTGATGTTTCCCAGCATGCACTGATATACCCGACGTAGCGTCCAAAGTGTGAATATGCAAGCTGCAGTAAAGACTCTGATTTCATTGTTCTTGCACCACGCAGAGAGTCAGCGATATCCTAATGCAAGGGGAGCAATCCGAGAGCATGGCATCACATGGGAGACCTGGGTGTGATATACAATGACTCCAGGCGAAGAATCATGTGGAAAACGGTAACAGCGTAACGACTCAGCCTAAGCCCTCACCTATACATGGAAACATTGGCTGAACTTGGGTGTAAATCCTATCCAGTTGTCTATAGGTCTCGCTAGGCCTAACGCTAGGCCTACATGCTTACACAACCTAGGCCTATGCCTACTGCCCTATGTGCTATCACAAATGTACATTTGTGGATGGTTGTAAGATTCACCCAACGCCAATGATTTGCGCGTCTGTGGTTGTCCCATCCATGTCTTAATATGCCACAAGGTCACTGCGGTGAGGTCAAAGGACACCCAAATGAGTCAGCAGTACAATAAACGCAATAAGCAAATGGCAAGGCCTACCTCCCAACCTACTTAATAATCCAGTAGCCACCATGACTTCGAACCAAAGTGGAGGGGGGGCGGTTCGATTGGGCTGTTCTTTTAGCCTGACCTGTTTGCTCCTTTCTCTTGGGTGTCACAGACACTACAGTTCACCACTCTCTAATACAGTGTCACACCTTACCCCAATATTACACTCAATTGACAGTTGTGAGATCTCAATTCCATGACAGATAAGGTTGTTTTAGTATGGTCGTTGGGGCCTATGCCCAATTTTGAAAAGTTGTCCCAGAAGGTTACTGCTGTCTGACCTCTTTCAGGTATTACGATTATGGGCCACTTTTGGAAATATGGTCATCTACCCATTTGGTGATGAACCCCGGTTTTGGGGAATTCCCCCCCCCCCAAAAAAAAAAAATACACCTGTATGCCTATGCTGCTATGAGGAGGGGCCTGGCCCCCACTTCCAGGAAATTTTGTGCCCCTTGGTGTTTTTGGGACAAAACATTTGGGTCAGGGGTCCGCCCGTCGCATTTCCTCGGAATATGTGGTTTTCCTCTTTACTTGATATATTATGTGATTTTAGGGAATGGTTCTCGCACCACCACATCTGCGCCCGCTACTGCCTGGCACCACCACGCCACGGAGTATAAGCCCTATACTGCTTACTACAGGCATTTTACTCTCACCATGAATAACAGTATCACAGAAATTACACATCCGCCAGGACACTGTGACCAGGAACTGTGGCAGTGATCCAACAACTGTCACGAGTGAGGACCCATACCTTTGTGCTTCAAACTGGCAACAGCATGCCAACAAAAATTGAATTGCACATAAAACTAGTAAATGACCCCTCATTGGCCTTTAGACCTTGCCTCACATGAATGTCATTTGGGAAATGACCCCCGCCCTCATTCACAGATTACAAACATGTTGTATCCTGCCATTTAGCAGTAATATTCAGTTTTCCGTCACTAACGTCACCTGCCTGTTATACCCCAACTCAAACTAGCTGTGTCCAATACATGGCACTGTGACTGCGGCGGCAGCTACACACCAAAACCTAATATCCTCGGACACTTCCAGTGTCACGGGATATAACTATAAGTATAATTATAAGAACACTTCAGAGATCTTCTCTCAATCACTTACGATCATTCACAGATTATTCAAGTGAATTTAGGGTCATATTGGAATCTCTCCCATTGCCCCAATAACTAAATAACGACTTACGCAGACGCCTACTGAAAACAGGGCTACAAATTACATGCGAATATTGATCTGACGCCTTCACCGACAAAATGTCAGCATACATGTACTCCTCAGCCCAAATAGACAAAAAGAGTAGACAGAGCTATACCCGGCCAACTGAACAATGGTCACTGGGGGTGGTCACTGGCTAGACAGACCAGTCCCCCAGTGAGGGGCCATTATTCTTGTAGTTAATATTGCTGCTATTTATGGGAGTACAGAGGGGGAAGCCCAGCTCAAGTGCCAAATGAAGACTAAATCAGACAGCTGTCAGACAGTGATAAATGCTATTTTTTATCAGAATACTGCAATATCAAAGGGACGCATGGACTGGGTAGTCGAATTGGAAATGCAGGGGAATACTAATTCCATGAAAGAGCATAGGTAAATCACAAATCACATTTGCTACAACTCATTACTCCAGTAATTAAGGCTCTTATCCTTGTTGTGACCAAAACAATACCTTATGACGTCCATACTGTCCTGAAATTTGACAATGCCAGCAATGACATGGTAATTTGTTCCAAAAACATTAGTTTTTTCGGCCATAAGTGACTTTGAATGACCTTTGATGACATGACCGCTTTTTTGAAATCGATACTCTTTATGAAATGCACGCAGCTTACAAGCATTGTGTATCTCGGTCCCCGTATACTGCCGCTTCTATTGCCAAAAAGGTATCAAAACCAACCTTCGATCCCTTGTACGCGTGAGAACACATCATGCCTGCCCGTTTGGAACGGGAGTTTGTTTTGTGTATTCAGCAGGCAGAGCGTCTGTCACATAACTTTGCACAAAAGGTAACATGGGGTCAATTTGTATGGACCAGTTCCGATCGGAAGGTACCTTTGAATTCGAAATGGCCACAAATTTGATTCGGCCCCAAACAAGGCAAGGTCCATTAGTCAAAGGTCCACAAGATGAATGTCAATGATTGGATCACGTTTGCACACCTCCCCACCTCGGCAGACATATGGTTTCAATGTTATGGCCGAAAACTAGTTTTTGACCGTAATTATTGGACTTTTTAATGACCTTGGATGAACGTGACCGTTTGTTAATAGAAAATGTCCCTAGATGGGATACCTGTGTCCTGAAATACAAACCATCAGGAAGGTCACTGGAAGTTGTGCAGGGACACATACTATTTGGCATTTCTGCCCACTCTCTCTGCCCTAGTGACCTTGAATGACCTTTGAGAACCTGATCTTTTTATGCAAAATTTTCTCCTCCACGATGTACACCCTGTCCTGAAATTTTCAACATTGACAAGCAATGTCACTGTAATTGTTCCCAAAAATATTTCGTTTTTTGCTTATGATGACTCAAATGACCTTGTGACATGACACTTTTACCATGAAGATGTTACTCTCGATGAGATGCACGCAGTCCTACAAGCATTAAGTAGCCAAAGTTATACTGCCGAGGCTATTGCCAAAAAGATCAAAACCAACCTTTACCCCTTGTACTGATAACCGATGCCCGATTGAGCGTGAGTTTATTTTGTCTATCCCACACAGAGCTCTGTCACATAGTCAAATCATTGACAGTTTAATTTTCTTTGCCCGGTAACTCTACAAATAGGCACATCTATTCCGATTTGACCTTTGACCTTTGACCTCATCATCAGAGGGAGTTTGACCCACTGATTCTAAAAACACCATTATAATCACTATGAACATCCTAACTGCACTAAATTTCTAATGAAAAACTTTGACCTTCTGATATCTTCGCACACAAAGGTCACATGGGGTCAAGTTATGGTCCATGTCGGTCAGAGGGTCACCTTTGAGATCCGAAAATGGCCACGAAAATTTGATTCGGCCCAAAAACATGGTAAAGGTCAAATTGAGGTCAAAGGTCACACGGATAGGGGTCAACGAGAGGGATCACAATGGTGCACCTTCCAACCTCGGCAGTGTTCGGTTCCAAGTTTCCAATGTTATGGCCAAAAAACTAGTTTTTTACCCCTAATTGACCTTTGATGACCTTGATGACATTACTGTTATGTTTCAATATGATCCCTCTCATCAATCGCAACTAGTCCCAAAAGGTCAGCGAAGTAGGACCTTGCTAATTGGAGTTATTGCCCTTTTAATATTTCAGATTTTGGCCTCTCATTGACCTTTGGTGACCTTGACGGGAACAGAAGAAATAGGGACAACTACACCACATGAAGAATCTGCATGCCGAATATGAACTTGATACATGCTTGCGCTCTCCAGATATCGTCCGGACAAAATGTGTTTCACATACACACACACACACACACACACACACACACACACACACACACACACACACAGACACACACATACTTGCGTTGGACCGCAAGATTCCCTTTGCCGTCTTGCAAGGGAATCAAAAAGCCAAGCAACGACCTTATCATGGGCTGCTGCCTTTTTATGGTCTTTTCGCATACACTTATAGTGTTTCTCTCTGAAACATTTCCTAAATATATGATTTCCACACCGAGCCGGATACGCTACGCATCTATGGAATTCCAGCCTCATCAATGTGCTCGTTCGTTAGAGGTATCGCCATACATGCATGGAAGAATAGTAGCCTCTAACGACGGGTAGGGGGTACCGAGATCGTGGTCGACAGTAGGTAGTCCCAACGTAAGTTGTATTGACGATGACTGTAGCACACTCTCTGACTTGTAAGGAAGCAAAATGACCGACCACTTCCGCGAAGACAAAAAGTAAGACTCGATCTGACCCAACATGTGTGTATCAAGATGACGGACGACCTCCCCCCCCCCCCCCCCCCCAACTTCAAAAATAATTACCATATATACATCAGAAACCTGAAGGTATACAATACCATATATACATCAGAAACCTGAAGGTATACTCTCACCGAGTTGTCCCTCATCTTATATAGTTTATCAAGTAGAAACGATTTGACTATATGTTGACTTTGTCAAACACGCGGACAGATTAATAGGAAAATAGGACAGAAAATTCGGTACGTGCAACAGAACATCCTCAGGTGACTGTTGTATGTTGTATGTAAATGTAACGAATATTTTTTGTAGAAAAAAACCCCCGTCTAGGTTGAGAATTATTTCAACGATGTTTACTATTACCCGTGGCTCCCTGGGGAATATTCAAAATAGGTTTCGATGAGTCAACGGGGATCCGAGCAGTGAAATGTTTTAAAATGTTTTAAAATGTTAAAAAAAAATGATGGTAATGAATATCATAGTTTAGAGAAGATGAGAGGTTCTTCGTTTGGGATGCATTTGCAGTTTTTACATAATTGTTATCATCCTTCTTTAGCGACCTTTCACCTTCGCTGATTTCCTGCCCAGGGTTTTCATCTTGAAAGAGCTCCATTTAGGGGAAGCTTTATAACGAAAGCGCGTTGATGTGTCGTAAGTTGAAACAATATTTAAATTTACACATATACACTCCAACTGACATAAACCTATTTGCCCAACCAGATTATTGGTATTAGCTTGCTAATGGCAAGTTGATCTTTGATTAAATTTTTAGTATTAGTTGAGACGGGCAGAACGTGAAATGACGCGAATAACGAAATGTATTCAGCATTCTAATGTGGGCTTTCGTGTTTGACCTCGGAAACAGAAAATATCAATTCTATTGATTTCGATTGTTTGCTCCAGTATAAGTTTCCGATCATTCTGGGAAATGATAATCGAATTCAACGAAGTTATCTAGGCTGATTCGAACTTGATAGCAATGCATGTCCAATCGGATGAAGTGAACAATGTTACTATAACAAAAAGAGTAGAGGAACATACCGTCAGATAATGGCTCAAATGAAGTTAGGCATGTACCATACCTTGGAAGATATCTCTTTTTTTTAATGTTCATCATGTCCACAGTTTTGTAGTTGGAAAGAGAAGAAGGGCGTATAATTAGCCGTAATTGGTAGCCTGATGGTCTCTACTAGAAGAAAATACACCATCCGCGTAGATTGATGGCACGTCTCCTACCATTCTCTAAAGTAGTCAGTGTCGTTCGCGGTTTATGGGAGAGGAGGGGGAGGGAGACTCCAGCGCGTCGTTCACGGGGGTGTTCGGTTCCAACCGCTTGTGGACGTAAAGTGAACGGTTGTTCGTATCATGTCGTGTCCCGGTAGGATCAGCTGGAGAATATTTTCCCCGAAATTAACCACCGAGGGCTGACGCACTTTATTGCACTAGTTAATTCGACTTATCGAATTCCCAATATTTTGTTTTATCTAGCAGTACGATGGTATTTCTTCTCACAGCTGTGGGGTCCAAGATTGCCATCTCTGATCTGTTGATCGTGCGAAGTAACAACCCGCGATCTTGTAACATCGAACCCTGTTTTTCCACAGTCGTAGCGAGGACGGTTTGCTCTGCCGAAAAGGGTACTAGGGGCTTATCAATACCGAATGTACAGACAGGTGCGACACATGTGATTTATTTGACGCTCGGTACGCGACAAATATTGTTTGATCCTTTACCGTAGAAGGTTGCAGTAATGTGTAGAAACCATGATTAGCGTATTACATCGCTCATATTTGCTCACATCAGGTAATGAGGCCAGTGCTGGGAGGTGACATGTGCACGCTCACGAACGCCACTAAATAGCTTGCATGTGACGTGAAATCGAGCCATCTCCGAACGAGTTGTTGTTAAACCGAGGTGTTTCCTCTCAGGTCGTGTACAATAATGGCAGCGCTGGATCTGTTGGGATCTTTGTCACGAACATGTCAACTGGGAGCTGCATGCAGAGCAGCAGATAGAGATAGATGGATAGATTAGATACTAACTTTATTTCATCCAGAAATGGAACTTAAAAGCTTGCAAAAGATATATATGACATACGAAATATAGGACGATTGAAAATGTAGAAAAACATGAAATACAAACACGAGCAGAATGGCAAGAAGACACAAGACCCATGTGTGTAAGATGCGTGTAAAAACGTTATGATAATACAAATGTGTTGTATAACGTGAAAGGAAACACTAATTGGACCCACAAGGTGAAAACCAAAGGCAAGAATATTTATCGAGTATAGAACAAATAAAAATCCGAGCTGCTTGCCCAACAAAGGAGGGCATCCGCGTGGAAACAGCAAGACTTCGCGTATGCAGGATGCAAATAGCCCTAATTCGATTCGACTTGAACATAAAGCATAGTAGTAACAGGCCTATAAACTGAATTGCATAGTTATATATTTTTTCATCAGGCGCACGGTCAGTAATTGAGTTATTCACGGTCAATGCAGTTTTCACACGATTGCTCCGAACAATATCAGAAATCACACGACCGAAATTACTGGCTGACGCAGTAGTTGAGTGGACAACAGAAATGTGGAAGTGATTAATTTATTTGCGTCAGGCGCACGAGGCGTACAGTTGGTCATAAGTGGGTTCCATAAGAACATGACTGAATTATTTAGTGGCGCAGCGACGAGGTTAGCGTCCGGCCGTCAGCGAACTAGCAAGGAACAATGAACAACTTTAAAATCGGTCTAAACGGATGTCAATTCGAGTATTCCTGGGAAACGAGGTAGTCGGGGGGAGGAGGAGGATGCGATACATGTTATACGATTGTGCTAAATAACATGCTATTCATTAATTTCACACAGGGGATGTGATAAAGAACACTATGGATGCTCCCCTGCAACCAACCCAGGCGACTGCCTATTTACCGAAATTGTCGGTGGGTGACCGGAAGACACCCCAGGACCAACTTAAACAGAAATCCCGAAAACGTTTCGAGTTTATTGGAACCCAGATGTTTCGATTCGCTGGTGAGATCGCGCACTGCGTCATGCATGTTCTTGTGAACGCTACTGCAGTCTGTGATAACCAAGTCGTCCTAAGCTGGGATTACCTTGCGCTGGATGTCAGCTGTCCGCTGCTAATGGAAGAGTATGCAGTAATTAACGTGGTGGAGAAACAGAGGGTCATGTGATAGCGTGCGTGAGGTATGTATCGGGTATCTTCTTCCAGCACCACTGTCAAAGGGTAACAAATGTTGTCTTCATGACTGTAGTGTATTTCATGTAACATTGTACTACCTGTAACATTAATTAAATCATTCTCTCTGGTTAATCCGATTTCCTTCACTAATCCGCAGAATGAGCTCACGCCCTACACGAATCTACTGACGACTGCCCTCCATACCGATGTATACCGACGCAGGATCAATTACGGAGCATACGTCATGTCCAATTCCAATGCTGGGAAACCAAAGAATGGGAAACGGTGTTGGGGGGGGGGGGTAACGAATGGAGGGGTTACTCGCGAATCCGCCTATTTATTTGATATATAGTTATGCTCATTTATTTATTAGTTATGGAAGATTCACGTTTTCAATGGCAATTGAAATAACTGTAATAATTCTATGTATTAGAACTGTAATTAATATCATATATATAATACCTGTAATTGATACCATATATATATATTCAATGCAGCAGATGGGAATGTGGGAACGGTTTCTGTGATTGACAAATTTCAGATCATGGACATTACGTTTTCTTCATAGATTAAATACTAATACATTTCAGTTCAGAGTACCCTCCCTAAATTGTTTAATTATTACCTGTCCAACAGCAATATTCAGTTTATTTTTCCATTCCAAGATGAATGGCCTAGCACCAAAAATGGGCAACACGGCAATGACTGCAATAATTACGTTTACAAACGATACCAGGCCACCTGGGGGTGGGGTGGGCGTCTGGTCCGTTTACAGCAACGCTAGTCACAGGATCAAGCAACATTAATATCTACCACGCGATTCACGACGCCGGTAGTCTCTATCACATTACACCAACATTGTCGTTTCGTTGTTTGCGGTTTCCTTCTGATTCTTCACATCATCACAACATGTAGGCTCTCGGTAATTAGGCTTTCGCTGTGGTCTCACGCAGGCAGTATTGAATGACAATCGAAGAATTGGACTAGTTACATCATTGGGGGTCAACTAGGTGAGGCTAGGATTCCATTGTTGCGTATGCGGGTCCGGTTCGCATGTGGAAAATCGCGAATTCACGTGAGCTGAGATGGGGCCAGTGTTTGAATATGTCTTATTTAGTTTGCAAAGATAGGTATTGGTATGATTGATATTGGCAAACACTATTCTAAATGAAAGTATACCAACACCGAAAAATGATCACATATTCCAATGCGTATACGGCTTTGTATCAATGCGTATGAATTCAATGAAATATCTTCACTCGATGGGCCAATCAATAAAGAATTCAATGGAATATCTTCCTCAATAAGCCAACCAACGGCAATATGCATGTGCTGCATCCTTATGGCCTTCCTGCATATATTTATAGTGTTCCTTTCTGAAACAAACGTTCATTTTCGTAAATATGGTTGGAAAATATCAAATTCCCTGAACTCATCTGTGATTGGATTTTGGACTTCCTTCTTGGTCGGAAACGAACCGCCAGTGTAGACAACATTAGTTCAACGCTATTGGTCCTGGACACAGGTACTCTGCATAGATTCGTCTCATCTCCGCTATTCTACTCACATTTTACCTACCGACGACTGTTGTGCACACGACACCAACTTTGCTGATGACAGGACGGTCACTTGTCTAATCCACGATAATGACGGAAGCAGATATCGGAACGAAGTCGACCTCGTGGTGAATTTATGTACTGAAGATATATTGATCTTAAATGTAAGCAAAACCAAGGAATAAATAATAGACTTGGGGAAAAGAGGAGCGTTAAGGAACCGTTAAAGAAATAGTCCATCTATCTATCTATCTATCTATCTATCTATCTATCTATCTATCTATCTATCTATCTATCTATCTATCTATCTATCTATCTATCTATCTATCTATCTATCTGTACATCATCTCTCCCAGGGTTGAGCCGCCTATTCCCTGAACAGTGGGCGTGTATTTTATATAGTCCCCCCCCCCCCCCATGACGATATGACTCTAATGATGTGATTGTAAAAGTCCAGATTGGAGCTCGAAACGAAACGATTTACATCGAGTCTCGCAAATAGCGTCGGTGTAGGTATTATGTGAATCTGTAAATACTGCGAGTGGTATCAAATAATGCCCGTTATGAGGCTGCCACATTATCCCAAA
The DNA here is from genome assembly GCA_026419785.1 of Sclerodactyla briareus. Taxonomy (NCBI): domain Eukaryota; kingdom Metazoa; phylum Echinodermata; class Holothuroidea; order Dendrochirotida; family Sclerodactylidae; genus Sclerodactyla; species Sclerodactyla briareus. The sequence goes on along the minus strand of JAODTK010000666.1, from coordinate 134,533 downwards.
TTTGACTACTTGAGACTTCGAACTTGGTTTGAAACCTAGTCTTAGTGGAACGGCGAACCCGTGTACCATCTCGACTTCCAGTCATCTAAGTAGTCACAGCATCTGTATAACCTGAGACTGGGAGGCTAACGTATTTCTGATTTCGACAGTCCTAAATGATCATGAATTTCCTAGCACTCCGTCGGGGAGATTGAGGAAGGACATCACTGGAGAACTAGGGAGAAGCAAATCTCCTCTTAGGAAGGATCTCTAGTATCTCTAATATCTTCTCGCCCCATATCCTCAGAAGATGTAGGCTTTCGAGAAACGTGTCGCTTCAAACGTCGCATGGCGCGACAGCGACCTAATGAAATAATCCGTAAGCCCGATTTCGATAATTGCTAATGTTGGTAGGTATGCCACATGACGTCATTTGTGGTATTGTCTCGGGGATGTACGAGTCAGCGTTATTATTATTTTTTCATTCTCCCGCCACGTGGTCTTATTATCGATGGACCTGCCATTAATCGCGTGAGAGACTTATAGAGATCACATAACGACATCACCATCGACCCTAATGAAGGAACGATTCTGGATTCTTCGAAATTAAGCAATATTATTAGACTTCATTGAATGTGATGTCGGTGTGTTTATTCTAGTTACCTCTAGTGGCGACATTTGTCTTGTCGTGCGCAGAAAAAATAATTACCGCCCCGAGACGATATCGAAAAACATGTCTTCAATGCGACATCGTGCAAATAAATCGGGACATGTGTCATACCGAGGCAACATGCCTCGGAGTATGATGTTTGCCGAATCTACAAGAGGGTTGGGGAGGAAGGCATGCGGTGATTAGCTGTAATTGATAGCTAGACGGTCATAACCGGAAATAATTAATTTTGATATGTCATTATGAATATAGCATGCTCACACCTTCTTGTCGCTCATGATAGTAATGAGTGTTACTTGCTCTAACTTGGAACCTTCTTGTTTATTCGCCCACACCCACACTACTCATTCCGAGAGGTGGCACGCAATTTCTCGGACCGTTGCCGTTCGGGAGAACCAATTGAATATGGAAAGAGAGGTCATGAACCGCTAGGCACGTTGAATGACGGGAGGGGGGGGGGTTGGGCTACATCCACACAAAGTTCCGTCAAAATCCAACGAGCTTTGACATTTCGCATAAATTATGCAAATCAGACCGCACGACTAAATTAGCGAATTTGACGCTGAAATCTAACCAGTTCATCTACTTTATATCCTGTACTTATGTGGCGAACCAAATCACAGCACCTATGGTTCGTTCGTTCGTTCGGAAATGCATGAAATAGGCTAATAACCCTACCTAGTAAGTGACTTTCGCGTCTAAAATCTAATGAGATCGTCTTCACCCAACCCCTATACTACAACAAATTTCATCAGAATCGGTTCTACTGCTACAGAGAGATCCTGTTAACGGGGAAGCTTGACACACACATACACACACGCGCGCCAAAGTGACCGCTAAGTCTCTTTCTAAACATTGTTCTGATGAGACAATAAGTCACGTGATTGTATCACTTATTTGGCTTGTATGACAAGCCACTATCGCGGAACTAGGACGGAGCGTACGGGGGTTGGGGCATGTTGTAAATCTCGTTCCATTGTTAACCCTGCAGTAGCCCTGGATGAAATGCATGGCCTAAAACACACCTCCTTATCCATGATCACATGATAGTCTTCATCACGTGCACAGTTGCACTTCACAGCTGGTTCGTTTAGTCAGTGCGCCAATGGTTGCTTCGTAACTGGATTCGGCGGATACCAGGGTAGTTTTGATAGATGGTACCAACCATTCGTGTCAAGGATACATGCGAAACCAGTTCTGATGACTCATAAATCACGGAGCAGATGAGGGGATAAGTGGCGAATCACGAAGAGGGGCCCAGGCTGTGATACCCCCGGACGATGAGCCACCATGATCGAGCTGTCCTTAATGAAGCATGAGAGATAAGTTCGCCGATAAGGGGACCAAAGAGAGACTAGACTGTCTGCGGCGCGCATTGTGTGGAATAGAGGCAACCCAGCGTAGCTACAAACCCCTGCTGAACTTGTTGGAACAAAACATCTATTTGGGTCGGGTAGAACTGAGTACGGTAGGTCACAGGTGACCTCGCTTCCGCTTTTCGAAACTTTACCAGCGGCCGTATCTTACAGCTACTGCTAACCAACATGACGGAGATCAAGGCCCTCGTTTGGCCGTGAGACGAGGATTGGAATTGATTGACTGATTAGATAAGGGGTTGGTCGAATAAATGGTCGAACGTGGTCTATTTACGAGATAATGCACGACCGGACGGGGGTTGATTCCGGTGATGCACGTATTTTGTAGAGTTTTCTAACAATCGAATCGCTCACGATTGGTTGACTATGCTGAAGCAACAGCCAATCACTGGTGGTTCGATTGATTAGCCTCCGGGGTAGGTGTGCTGTCTGATCAGATTAATCTGACTGTGTAAAGCCGGCTTTAGAAACTCAACACAGCTGCTCACCGGCACAGCGTCGCGTACACGTAGGCGTAGCCGAACACCTTCGCTACTTCTCTTTTCTACTATCTACTTTTTAATAATGATTTCTCCTGTTCACGCCGTCACACAAATGTTGAAACAAAATACAACAAGAGGAGGAAGCCAAGCCTACACTTCCACTCCAAACACAATTCCATACTGTTAAACTAAAAATAACGCATTACATTAATGATGTCAGTAGACTAAAAATCGAGATTGGCAACACGGCACGTGAATCGATCCCTCGCAGTAGCACAGTGCGTTATGTACACAGCTGACCCAACTCAGCCAATCAGAAGAGGATTTTCGTATGAATAAACAACAGATCAATGAGCGTGCATCCCATACGCATCGACTCAAGTGCAAATAATGATGAAAACTTTATACTTTAGCATAACAGACACACTAGTTCATGGAAATCAGAAACGTCAGTGGATTGTGTTTGTGTAGCCCAGTTCCAACTTAATTCATTTAATTTATACGTATTGACATGCAATTCAACTTTCAACTGAATGAATACACTGATTCTGTAAAGACATGAGCGGGAAAGCACGCGCGCGTGCATGGACTTGAATGTTAAAACGTGTGTATATGTTTCGTCCTATACAGGACCAGTGTATTTATTCAGTTGAAAGCTGAATCGCGTTGAGTGATACCCAGGGTTAGCACTCTGCAGAACAATTAAACTTATCGACACCTTCAAGCCCTGATGATAGATATGTCTAACAAAGCTCCAAGTTGAGAATCACGCCCACTGTATACCGCATTACGTGCCCTCCATCGGTTGGGTATGTCTTATAAAGTGTCGTCCATCGAGAAACTCCACAACTGGTGTTTTCTACAGATCACACCAAGTATAACAAAATGTAAGTCAACATACCACACGAGATGCATTATGTGTCAATTGTACCACACGAGATGCATTGTGTGTCATTTATACCACAATAAACTAAAATGACACGCCACCGACTCCACACACTCAGACAAATCAGTCACTGAACTATCACAAGTTGATTGTGGTGTCACACTGTCAAATCCGGCACGTGTCAGGTCGGGTGTATTCAGTCCTTTCCATACGAGCATGTGGTCGCATTTTCTTCTGCGGTTTGCTGCGGACGCCGAATCGGCTCTTGCGAACAATTCGTCCCCTTTTCGTACTTTCTCACGCGTGGGGTCCAATATGAGGAAACAATGTATTTTTTAAATAATGCGTTTCTGGCGATGGAAGGAATATTTTATTACGTTTCAAAGACATTCACTCTTACGCGAAATGAAAATATCTCACTTTAATAGTAAGATTTGTCACACATCGTCACTACGCGAAATGTTCTTCCATTGTTTTCCACCACTATTATATTAGCTGTGCTATTGATTTCGCGTTGTGCATTGAAGAAATCTACAATTGTTACTCGGCGAAACTGGAAATGACCGTGTGTTAACCTAGGCCCGGCAATCAACCTTAACAGCCCTATGCTGGAGCTGACGTTGGTGTGTAAAATAGCAGTACGCGCGGTTTTGCATTGTCTTCAGACGCGCTACCTGAAAATGTCCCGAAAGAGTGACACAGACCGTAGTTGAAAAAACAATTTACTCACAGAAAACGTATCCGCGTGTCAGTCCGTGTTCCGGGAAATTTTTGCCTCAATTTGTCTCCGGTAGAGTAGCACATACCGTATATGGTCAAACAATTTAACGCACATAAAAGTGATCGCGTGTCCCAGTCCGGGTCCAGTGGCACTTGTAAAATTGCTTCGATATATTGCACGCGTTGGCCTCTCCATTAATATCATCATAGCTCCATGGTATTAACAGAGTCGTCACACGCGCGACACACATTCGTCACAACGCGCGCGCGAAAAGAAAAATGTGAGAAACAAATACGCTGGTGCTGCAATTACTTCACTCGGCATATTGACGAATGCCATATTGTCACTGCGTGGAATGGAACTTCCACGGAAAAAGTATTCGTCGAAGAACGAATGGGAACTAGACATGTGCAGGCGGGTAAACCGCCGACGTGTATATGCCCACAGGAATGGCCTTTGCTGACCTTGTTTGAAGCACATTGACGTTTAGGTCCATTTGACCTCTGGTGACTTTGAAATGCCCCACCTGTGGTTCAAGACCAACTGTAGATCACATTCTCCAGGTTTCGTTCAAATCCGACAAAGTCAGCAAAAACGAATAAAACGCAAATTTGACCCTCGTGGTTAACTTGAAATTACCGTCAAGTTTCTGGGACCACCTTGTTTTTTTTTGGGGGGCCCCACTCACCAAGTTCATGTAAATCAACTAATCTGTATTTTTGCCAAAAACAAGGCGACCGCCCCGTGTCTCGCCTGGTAACGCGATCAGTGTTTTCATCTATTAGTCACCATGGGAACAATTACAGGCATTTAATGAGTTGCTTTAAGTTTCTGGTATTAGCATTTGACAGAAACGCCCTACTAATCAGTGACCAATTTCAATCCGTGAGGACTGATTATCGACAATGTCTACCATATAAGTTTTGTGAAAATGTGACTAAGATTGCCTAAATTATGCAAAATTAGACAATAATCAACTTTCTGTTGACCCATTTTCTCACTTATCTCAGGACCAATCGTGAACCACACTTAGTACATTTCATCGGAATTCAACAAACTTTTGCATGAATCAAGCAATTTATAAACACTGCATAACCCCTAGTGACTTGATTCAATGTTAACATTTTAGCGAGACTGAAGGTAGACCACAGCTCATAGTGGTTAATTAAGTAATTAATTAAGTTTTTCTGTATATCCTTAGTGTCACCCGTGAGATTCCATTTAAAACTAGCCCTCCCAATGGAGTTATTCTCCCCCGCCCCATCTCACACACCAGAGCTACTGCTGGGGTAACCTGACACCCTTCATTCTTGAATAGGTGCCTGGGAGTAATTAACCAAATGACTGCGGGTTTACACTTTATATGGTCAGTGTAGGGGGCCCAGAAGAGGTTATGACAGGCAGGAGTGAACATCAAGGTAAAAAGGCAGGTTTTGACAATTTATGAAATCTCTGTCTGTCACAGATAGAAATACTAGTTTAAGATGAATGGAAATAACATGCCTGAGGGGTTGATATGAGTAAAACTCTGCAACATTTTGATATTGATAGCATGCTATAATAATAGTGATTTCTGCTCATGCTGGTCAGCTAGGGTGCCCCAAGACTATATCATTCTTAAAAAGGTAGCGTACAGTCTCTGGAGGTTGTTGCAGGAAATGTTATTATTTGACAGTTTTTGGTCCATAAGTGATGGATTTTGTGAAAAATGTTACCCTTGATCATATGCAACAGTCCCAAATTTCCAACCATATCACACACAGTCACGAGAAATGATTGCAGAAAATGTTATTATTTGGCAGTTCTGCCTCGACATCGGACCTTTGATGACATGACGGTTTTTATGAAGAAAGCTTGCCTTGATGTGGTGCACCAAGCCCCAGAAGCAATATGTAATCAGGTACACATGCATTATGCTATCGCCCAAAATCAACTTTGGCCCCTTGTAACTTGAAGACCAGGTGTCAGATCGAAGCGGAAGTTGGTTTCGTCTATGTAGCAGACAGAGAACTATCACTTATCCAAAAATCGACAGTTTTTATTTCTTTGGCCTGTATCTCTTAAAATAAGCACATTTTCTTAAAACTTGACTTTGACCTTGTCTTTAGAGATGTTGTTTGATTTACTGAACCCAAAAATACCTAGCCAAATCTCTACGAGCACCCTAACTGCATTCATTCTGAATTGTTACTGGCCATTTAACAAAATTCGAAAAATTGCGTCATTTATTTAAATTATATTACATAAATGACCTTGAGTGACCTTTACCACTGTTGTTGAATTTATCAGGATCAAAGGTGTAACCATCTCCACCAAGTTTCATGAGGATTCAACCAACTTAAAATTGCATAAAATTATGCAAATGGGCTAGGTGAATGCGGATTAGTAACATTAAATGACCTTCGGTGCCCTCGTCCCTACTGTAAAATTCCATTGACTAAAATACACTATCTCCACCGAGTTTCGTCGAAATCCAACGAACTTCAAAAATATCGCAGACATTATGCAAATTAGACTACTTAATTAGCATATATCATGCCAGGAATCTAATCAATTCGTGTACTCTTCATAGGTGTTATATACTCCGAACGGCAGCACCATTGCTCTTTCTACCGATCAAAGGAAATCTTGTACACAAGCTCTTGTGCCATTTTCGTTAAATATGCAAATTTATGCAAATGAGTATGGTCTTTCGGGACGAATAGTGGATGCACATCGGCAACTCTTCCATGCGCACCTCCACAAAAAGGTCCAGCATGATGGCTTCTTCAAACGGTCAGGAGATATCGAAACCGCACAGACCGACAGACAGACAGACAGACAGACAGACAGACAGACAGACAGACAGACAGACAGACGACAGACAGACAGACAGACAGACAGACAGACAGACAACAAAAAGTGACCACTATGTCTCTCCTTGAACAAAGTTCAGGCGAGACAAAAACGACAAATTTGACCTCCGGTGACTTTGAAATTCACGTCATGATTTTCGGGACCATTTTTTGACCCCACCCATCAAGTTTCATGTAAGTCGGACCAACTCTGTTTTTTCGTTCAAAACCTGCAAAATAGGGGCAGCAAACATGCAGTGATGCCCCACTTTCGAACTCATCAGAGATTTTGCTAGGACAGACATGTATACCAAGTTTCAGATCGATCGGATAAGCGTTAAAGAGTTTCCGGGGACGGCGGAGACGGCGGCCACACCCCCAAAACCATATTATCCCGAACACTTACAGTGTTGCGGGGATATAATTAGTCGATCTATTTCACAAACTCTACTTACCCCTTATCAATGCCCCTGCGCATCACAACTGATTTTTCCTAACCTAACAGTGATTAGGCATGAGGCCTGTATTATGCGATTGTTGTTCGGAGATTCTCAAACCAGTGAGTTTCCTCCGCTAACTGCCCAATCCCTCTTTCCTTGCTGCCAGTTCATATGCTTTATTGGTATCCGCGTTACTTTAGACAGGATTCACGGGCCTTGTTACGAAAGTGGTTCCCAAAGCGATCCCATTGTTCCGAAACGCGCATATCTGCGGAAAGGTCAGTTCATTGGAAAATTCAAGATGGCCGCCGTTGGTGTCGTGTGGCCACGCCCATTTTCCAACTGGTCCCAGGTTTCTTCATGGCGAACATGTACACCAAGTTTCAAGGCATTCGGACGAAGCGTTAGTTTCGCGAAAAAAAAATCTAAATGGCCGCCGCGTGTGGTCGCATGGGGCGAAAACTAAAGATGGTCCGAACGATCGCCATGTTCTGAAACGCGCATATCCGCGAAAAAGTCAGTTCGTCCAAAATCAAGATGGCCGCCGTTGGAGCGGTGTGGACGCGCCACCTTCGAAATCGTCTAAGATTTCTTTATGGCGGACCTGTACACAAAGTTTCAAGTCAATCGGATAAAGCGTTATATTTGCGAAAAAAAATCAAAATGTCCGCCGTGGGGTCCACTGGGGCGAAAAACTAAAGTTGGTCCCAAAATGATCGCCATGTTCAGAAACGCGCAACACTGCGAAAGAGTCAGTTCGTCGAAAAATCCAAGGAAAAAAAAAATCCGTTGGACGGGAGTGGCCACGCCCTCTTTCGAACTTGTTCAAGATTTTTACATGACGAACATGGTTGCCAAGTTTCAAGTAAATCGGACGATGCGTTGGGAAGCTAGAGCGTTAACGGGAATAAAATGCGTTTAGTCGAAAATTCAAGATGGCTGCCTCCAGAGCGGTGTGGCGACGCCCACTTTCGAACTTGTTCGAGATTTATTCATGACAAACATGGGTGCCAAGTTTCGAGTAAATCGAACAATGTGTTGAAGAGCTAGAGCGTTAACGAGGAACGCGGCGGCGGCGGAGACGGAGGAGACGACGGTGCAGCCAAAACCTCAATACCCCTGGACACTACAGTGTCCCGGGGATCTAATTATGTAAAAAACAAAAACTGAACAATGGACAGATGGACTGCGGGAACCACGGCTATTGATTCTCCGCCCCGAAATTATGCATGATAATTTGTCTATCCCAATATCGATAAAAATGCAGATTCTTCCTACGTACGCAAAGGCGATCGCCAAAAAGTGTCTCGCCTAGTTGCGCGATAGTGGTTTCTATTATTCACTACACTACACACCATACACAACCAACTATTTTCATGTCAGACCATCGCCATGTCAAACGAAAATCACATATTTGTCCACACATATAACACATAACCAGAAAGCCAAAAGGCTTAGCTAGTCCTTGACTCTTCCTGACAACCGATAACCAGACACAAGGACAACGGTAGTTGTACCATTTCATTGTGGGAACATAACCTCTGACACTTTCTCAAATTTTTTACCAACCAAGAGGGTTCCTATACTCTTGATAAGATAGCACCACTAATTTCAAGGATTTCAGACTTTGACTATGGTGACCTCAAAACAATAGGTCCATGTACTCAGTATCGGGAACCCATCCAAGTAAGAGCTTCATCCATTCCGGTTGGGTCGAGTTATCATGTTCCAGCCATAATGGGCCACATATTACTTTTCCCAATTTTTCTATTTTCGACAATTCACCCCGAGCTATACCAAAAAGATAGGGTTCCTGTAATCCCCATTGAGAAAGCTACACACCTAATTGCAACCAGATCAGAACAAGCCATTCTGACTTACTTGTTTACAGGTTTTTCAGACTTTGACCTCTAGTGGCACTCAGATGTCTCTGACCTGACCCCAAAAGAATAGGGTCCAGGTGTACTCATCATGGGGAATATCACATATTAAGTATGAGCTTCATCCATCCGGGTGGGGTTGAGTTCTCGTGTTTAAAAGCCAAAATTGACCAATATTCACTTTTCGCATTTTTTTTAATATTTTTTTGACAAAAATTCCACCTCCGACCTGTACAAAACAATAGTGTCTGTACTCCCATAAGAAATCTACACCCATTTGAATCCGAGCAGACCAACCATTCTGGACTTATCGTGTTCCCAAGGTTTTCAGACTTTGACCTCCGGTGACCTCAGATGACCTCTGACCTGACCCCAAACAAGAGGGTCCATGTACTCATATGGTGAATACACAAAATTGCCAATTATTGACTTTCATTCACAACAATTCAATCACACCATTTTCTATGCCGTCACACACATATCACACACGCACGACATACCAACACATACACATTCACTGGCATGACTGCATAATTTCCTCCGACTTCGAAGGATAAAAATTCCTAAATAACTGACCAGTAAGTTTTACTCTTATCAGAAGTCCCTTAAATTGCTTTTTCTTCTCATGCTCCCACCCCCCCCACCCCCTCTCTCCATAAATACCCAAATTTGAAACAAGTTTTATCACTCATCACCACTCACTTCTTTGCCATCCAAATCCAACTTGAAATGTTCTAAATCCCCTTGCAGCCCGAGCTTCTTTGCCTTTTAAATCATTCCCTTCATTATTCAATGCCTATTATCTTCAAGCACCAGGACATGCCAACCCCCCTGCCCCGGCAGCAGACACCCCCCCCGCCGCCCCCACACACCCCAACTATCTCCACGCGCAGTCATGATGAACCAAAATATATCTTATGCAAACCTCCCCCAATTTGTCCCAAGTCCCCAGGCAAGAAGAGAGAGAAAAAAATGTTACAGTATTTTTGAAGTCTAGATCACCTCAATCAGATTGGTTGGGTAAGAGAGGGTTTGCTTGTGACACACAATTGTCACAGGGGCTATTCTTCACATCGTTTCTCAGGCTTTATTCTAATAGAAGCTATTATATGATGGGATTCAATCAAATTCATAACATCAAACACATCAGATTCAGAAACTGTTAACGGACCAACCTACTCTGAGTTTGGCGAATCTACAAGTTGGAAATTGGAATAATTATGCAAATTAGCCACATACCATGACTTATACAGCCAGTAAAAATTGTCACAGTTTTGGGGGTGTAGCTGTCTCCGTCCTAGTATTCTATACATCATATATATATATATATATATATATTATATAGTATATATATATATAATATATATATTCTTAGATATATATATATATATATATTGATATATATAGCTGCCGAGGTTTGAGGATGCGGTCTTAACTTGCTCCCAGAAGTCGTATTGCAAGCTAAAAAGGAAGTCGGAAAAAACTTCCTCCTTCGGATGTCACAATTTATCATTTCCTCGGCAATCTAGGCAAGCCGTATTCTTCAGTCCCCGGAATAATCTAACTTTGAGTATGTTGATTTTTACTTCAATCCAATATTGTATTGATTTCAGAGAAACTAATCTAGTTAAGCTGTAGCCCCCTTCCTAGAAATCAACATAGGTCCCTAGTGCAGTAAATCTCAGATCGTATATAGCACTCCAGCTTCAAACTAGCATAAAGGTTACAATGCAGTCTTCGGAGTCGTTGTGGCAAAGGACCAATGATGAGAGATGAGCTGGGCATTGACGCTAGCACGTCGGGGGGTTGCTTTAACAGTTGAACGCTGCTTGACATCATAGGAGGGAAAGGGGCCCCGTTATAGATAGATCTGGCTAGGCAAGGCTGCGCTCAAGCTAATACGAGACGGAAATCGGAAATCGAGTGCTATAGCGTATGTAATGATATGATTATATACTTCTGTGGAGCTACTCCTCAAATCGCCACCTTCTGTTTCCGCTATACTCTGTAATAACGTTTGGGGTCAAATTGACCCACAACTGGGGTCAGAGAGAACTAAGAACCAAATTTTCAGGTCGAAAGTTTGTGCCCAGGTTGCGTCATAATTTGACTGGTTTTTCACTAGTAGCATGCATTTTGGGCAACGTTAAGAAAACGGGAAAGATCTGGGAAACGGACATAGAGAATGGACGAAGGGTAGACGATAAAGGGGAGAAAAAATGTGGGGTAACACAGGACATTAGATTAAAATCGACGTTAAATGACACAGTATCGCAAGACTCAGCAGAACCGGGAGGGTTAGTTGGGGGGGAAGGGTTTCAAGGAACAATTTTTGGTCCCTCTCCGTTTTCTCTGGTTGACGGGGACTCCTTTCCGACGGTAAGATTACTGCTCCTCAATCGTGTTTTTTTTTCTTTTTTTTTTTTGTTTTTTTTTTTTTTTTTTTTTATTTGTCTCTTTGCTTGTTTGTTGTGTTTTTTTTTTTTATTTTTTTTTTTTTTTTTTTTTTTTTTTCTTTTTTTGTTTTTATTTTTGTTTTTTTTTTTCTTTTTTTTTTATAGTAAAATGAATTTTAATATTCAATATTTTTTTTTTTTTGAGAAATAAAAAATATCTGATTAGTTACCAATTAGGCTTAGCTCACTTAAAATGCTTCGCTTTGTTCAGTTAACAGGATAACGGGCGAGAGAGCAGGGAGAGGGGAATCAATAGGCCAGACAATGCATCGATTTTCTGCCTAATAGAGGCGCTCCGGTGATTTGAAAAGGAAAGGGGAAGTATCAGGATAACAAGGGGTTGATCCGTGAAACGTGAGCACTTGCACATGGTTGGATGAAAAGGCGCTGTGGTGCAAGCACGACGCACGTTAGAACACCGCTCAGCCCCTCTGTACCTTCTTCTGCATACGTCTTCCTGTTTTTTTTGTTTTAACTGTTCTATTGTTATTTGTTGGTCAAAGGGCCTAGGTAAGACTAGCTTTCCAGCTTAACTGAGTATACCCTTGATAGTTCGAATTGGAAAATAAAAATAAACAATTGTTGTTAAAACCCATTACCACACTAGCCAATCGGAGAACAGAGAACACCACCACAAACGTGTACATCAGCATCCGATGCTGATGTGAATAGACCAAATCAACAATGAGCATTGACGTGACGATTATCTTCTATTGAATTACAATGAAGGCTAAATCGAAAATTGTGTTTTCCTATGAGTTTGAATCTTCGAACACCTGCGTCCCCAAAGGATTATTCGATGATATGTGAAGCTCGTTCTGGTTACATAAATAGATAGGTATTGACATCCGTGACAGGCGGTTGACCTTGTTACCACAATGCTAGGCTAAACTTGATAGGCCATCTCTAAGGCACAGAGCGATGGCTCACCCAGGAACCATTTCGGAATTACCTATTAATTAGATTCTACAAAGTTAAATGTTTCACTATCTTGAGTTTGATTTGCCGCATAGCTATATCTCAAATATACTCCATATCTTCAAACTAACTCGCTCGGTTCAGATATGTGAGCAGATATCCAAAACGCCGGCCTTTGCCCCCAATATAATCAAAAAAGTTCGCTGAGGCCGAAAATGGGAGGGGATACGGGAAAATAGGCAGTGTCCACAAATATCAAGGTCGTGCAGGTCTCAGATGATTTGACTTAAATTTTGTTTTCCGGTGGGGGGAATCTGGTGAGGCTATTCACATCTACAATTCCGACCCTAAACGGAGAGTTTAAGACGGATAAAACGTTTCTATGCCATTAAAAATACGCCGTAGACTGATCGCTCCGACTTTCTGGATGGGAGAGAGTAACAAATCTATGATCCAGGACAGGATACGGTGGGTGGACACACAATGAAACAGACTTATATGACAATAAAAACATTTAGGACGCCACCACACCGGGGCCTAACGGAGCCATGGTGATAATAAGTATTCGGAAGAATACGGAAATCGATCCTGGTCTTCTCACTTTTGTCGTGTTTGAACAATTTGAAAATCATCGTGTTTCTTCAATCTACGGGTCAGCAGTTATTTGCTGGGTATTCAGTGTAATTACAGTACCTGACGATGGAAGATGTATTTTGAAACATGTGGTATTGTACTATTGTGTAAATAGCGTTAACTCTGCGATATGCTATGTTGACGTTGGAATTCTGTGGATTTTTCGTAATTGCAATTTTATATTGAAGGAGTAGGAACAAGGTCGCACTGTTTCGCCTGTTCAACGAGTCAGTAAATGAGGGGGGGAGGGGTTAGGTGAAAGTGGGAGCATTCATCGTATGTATGAGAAGTAAAAGTCAACTCAGTAATTTTTTTCAATTGTGGGTGAATGCTGGCCCAGTAGGTCATGTGTATCCTTGATTGCTTACCTCACATTGACATGAGAATAACTCGGGTAACACTACCTTTTGGCTTAAATTAGTTGACTTCCATAGAGTAATACTTGGGTCCGAGTGGGATGCGGTGATTATCTGGCGCCAAGTTGAGTTGAGAGAAGTTGTGAGACCCAAGCGAGGTATCATTAATTGGTCTTGAGGGATGACATGTAAAACATGAATCGTGTCACGTAGAGACTAATGTACTAGTGACTCGGGATTGTTCATATAAAGTTTGCACCAATCCAAAACAGTCGCGACTGCGTACACACTTTTACAAACATAAAACATTCCAACTTCATTGTTTCCATAATTATTCCGCTAAATAAAGAAAAAAACAAAACCCTAAAAGTCACAATTCCGAGAGGAACCCGCACGAGTGCGGGAGCTCGAAACTTACAATCCTGCGCAATTTGTGAGTTGAATCTGTGTGCCGACCTCAGCTACAATTTTCTGACAGTGTGATGTCAACCGATTTTCAAGACCCATCAGCAATAACTGATGGGGACACTCTGACTTTTATCAGTTGTTACTTATATAATTTGTAGTTTCTTCATACATGAATTTGATGTTGAACTACACAATTTAGTGATGTGTGGTTCAACACATATGCTGTATGATCAGTATTTATCAGTCGTTACCGATGGGGCTATTTGGTGCAACGGTGCTGATTAATATTACTTGTAGATAACTTACGCAGGCCTGCATTTCTCCTCTATAAGCGTTTGACGTCCCGTGAAGCGCGATTTAGTTTCAGTGCCGTCTCATAGGAGTAGGGAGGGGGTGGGGTGGGGAAATCGGTTCCCGGTAATCACAAATTAGCCCTGAACGGAACTAATAAGTTGCCATAATAAGTGGTGGGGGGTAGGTGGCGGCGGGGGAGTGGGTCAGGGGGTGGGGGGATAGGAGGGGTGGGGGGTCAGGGGGGAGGCGCGGGATGGTCTCGGTGCGTAGATGTGACAAGTCATTTTGTTTCTTTCCGACTTAGAGAGTGGAAATATCGTTAGAATTGACATGAAATGGTCCCAAAGATTAGCATTCGTGAACCTGGTGAAAGAGGGGATAAAACTAAAGTATTCGGGAATTCTGACGTGGGTCTCTATGCCTCAATTTCGCAAGAGGTAAGCTCATTTGGAAGAATAGGGCTGATCGATAGTGGGATCGTCACATCGACAGGACGCGTCCGGCATGCAATGCGTCACTGCTCACAACACGTTCCTATTATTCAGAGAAGCCAGCGGAATGGTACTTACGCTGTCGTACGACAACCTGACGAAAGGCCTCTTGATTTCGAATATTTCGCTCAGTTCTTTGTTGATGATGCCGGGTAGTACTGCTAGCAGGCTGTGACCTAAAGAGGAAGAAAGGTATGTGGTAGTCGTTTATTCTTTTCATTTCATAGGGAAGTTGGTTGGCAGTGGCATGGAAGTGGATAGATTATACGCACGCACAGCCTTCGAGCTCCCGGTAGTTCCGTGTGTACTAGCAAACGATCCTCCTTGACAAATTAGAATAGGGTGGGGGAAGGGCTTTCCCAGCCCCTTTCCATTTATAAAGGCGATGTTTATCCACTATCGCCTAACGGCAGCAGGTTTCAACGTCGTCGATTTACCACACACACATGGCTGTTTAACAAACAATACTATTGGAAAAACATCATTAGTCGGGGAAGGTTGGACCTCGAGTTCCACTGAAAAGCCACGCAGACTAGACCAAAATGTTATCAGGTCAACCCTTCTGATCACCCAGCCCCCACGTAAACTAGTAATACACCACGGTTTGGGACGTCCACACTTATCTTGGTCCTCTAAAGAAGCCATCCTTACACTTACTCTCCCGTAATTCAAACCCACCATAGAGCGTATAGCGGTGAATTGGCGGTTTCCCGCGCAATCTCATTCATTACCCTCAAGCGGTGGGGATGATTACGATCAATTCCGTTTTCGCGAAAGGCACTGCACTTCCTCTGATATTTCAATAACACAATTCATTCTCGTGGCGTGATAAATTTCTCCCTGGCTGCAACTTCTCATCACGATTCGTTCTAGACCGTATTCTCAAGCTCGTCTCAATAATTTTCAACTATTTCCACATAACTATGCATTTAGGGAGCCAATAGTAATGGCTTCTATCGTCCGAAGTTTAGATTTTTCACAATATTTCTTTACATGTATACTTGCTGAGCGATGATCGATCCTATTCTAGGCCTACAATGGGTGCGACCTGATACTTCACCAAATCGTCAGCTGCGAATCCTTCACCAGGTAACGGAATAAGACATGCCTCTTTCGCCGGTACCTTCACTGTGGGGTGGTAATCACACGCAGACGGCAAACTTTGCTACCCCTCGTTTTGTCCCTGCCCCATCTCTTGCTTGCGCCCATCGAGCAACAGGTTCCATTTTTAATGTCTTTGAATGAACCCGACCGGATCGCCCCCGGTCTCCCGGGTGGAATTGCCGACTCTCTCCCATTTGCCAACCCCTCGGTAAGATGCCGATATGGAGTATACCAAGTTGGTGCAGCGATCCAAAAACACGACATGTCGCATTTCCGGCTTCCCGTTCCTCATAAATCCGTTTCCATATGCATGTAAGATATATTATCCTGCTTTGGATCTGCGTGGTCCGTGTCTCTCAATTACGGAATCACCACCTAGCCTACATCTATCCGTATGGAGTGTTGCCACAATATTCACAGGCAGTCGGTACGGTGCCTCTTCACTAAAATCATCAGACGGTAGTTGCGAAAATTTGGATGATTGGTCATTTACCTGAAGCGAATGTATCCTTACTCCACACACATGTGAATGTGCCCCTGAACTTCAACATTATTCTTCTCATTCCAGTTACCCTAACTCACTCACGAAAGTTCGGCCTAGAGTAGCGCGCACAAAGTAACCCAGCTGCTTTCGACAGTATAATCTGTGGGCCATTACGTTCAATCTGCCCACAATACCATATACCCCAGGAGTAGGTAACGTGGGTTACGGGCTATGCTAGAGTGTACCTCCCGTGTTAGTACCTATGTGTTGACCTGAGTCCTCACTTTCGGTATTATCGAATCTGCCAATAGGAATTCGTAAGTTCTTCTAGGCTTGAGAAAAATCTAAGGTATAACTAGACATTGCACGGTAACCCGCCGACGTGTATATTCCCGCAGAAATGCTTTGTTGACCTCGTTTGAAAAAGCACATTGAAGTTCATGTCCATTTGATCTCTAGTGACTTTGAAATGGCCCCCCCTGTTGCAACTCAAGACCAACTGTAGTCCACGTTCTCCAAGTTTTGTTCGAATCTTACAAAGTTAGAAAATCTGAGTAAAAACGCAATTTGACCTCTGGTGACCTTGAAATAACCGTCATTTTTTCGGGACCCACTTTTGTCCCCAACTCAGCAAATTTTCATGTAACTCAGACTAACTCTGTATTTTCGCAACAAAAATATCCCCCAAATTTGACTTCCGGTGCCCTTGAAATCACTGACATGATTTTTGGGACCATTTTCTGTCCCACCCACCAAGTTTCATGTAAATCGGACAGCCTCTGTTTTTTCGTTCAGAACCTGCAAATATAGGGCAGCTAACATGCAGTGACGCCCACTTTCGAACTCATCGAGATTTTGGGCTAGGACGACATGTTATCCAAGTTTCAGATTGATCGGCTAAAGCGT
Organism: Sclerodactyla briareus; assembly: GCA_026419785.1. Lineage (NCBI taxonomy): Eukaryota > Metazoa > Echinodermata > Holothuroidea > Dendrochirotida > Sclerodactylidae > Sclerodactyla > Sclerodactyla briareus. The sequence continues at coordinate 117,215 of JAODTK010000666.1, read as the reverse complement.
TAAAGAGTATTGCGCTCACGCCTACAGTTTCGGAGGGCGGCGGCGGCGGAGACGTCGGCTACACCCCCATAATATCCACCCCGAAACTACAGCGTTGCGGGTATATAATCATAACAGGGGATTTCGGAGAGCGTTGAAAGACATAAAAATAATCGTAACGGATAAACCTAAGTGCGACTGTCGGATGTGATTCAAGTTAGTGGCATGCGAAAATTCTTCACTTGATGGCACCAATAAACATGTACCAAACATGGTTTTGCATGATACTATGACAATTTCTGTTTAACACAATAACAGCATTAGTTTATGATTGCTTGCATGAGCCCTTTCAGAGGTCTGCATAATCACAGCTAATTTGCGGTGAAGAGGCGAATACTATCACATCAATATTCTCTCTCCCAATTGGGTCAATGGTTGTCTCAAATATGAAATTCATTAAAAAAAAAAACTGGAGAACTGAGGTTCCTGTAGCTCAAACCGGACAAATATTAAATACGTAGTGAACTGCTATGAACGTGTTATTTTACTGTTGTGCATTGATTGTAGTTACACTGCAACACCTATATTATCAATTTGGTTAACAATTTGGCTGTCATAATACAGTCCCAATGACACAGTAGCTCACTCGATTTGCATTTCGCAGCAGTTCAGTGGGAGGTAACTTGAGTAAAACTGCAATTTGCAAAATCATTAAAATGTTTACAAGATGAACACCCCATATTTATACAAGTGGTCAAATGTTTAACTGACGCAATTTACTACATTATCATACGATGTATCACATACAGGGAGACTGATTAACTGTTCAAAACAAATGGCAAGAATCGAGTCATAGATGACACTTGACTTTCCGAACAATTAATTTCATACAATCTGTTCTGTAGTTGTGGAAGCTGCTTAACAGTTCGGAGAATTCAACACATGTACCGTTATACATGAATAATAATGACAACGATCATCTGGTCCTTGATTGGATTTTAGGAAGACAGGTTGTCGCCCATGCAGCAAGTCATCTCTCTCTCTCTCACTACTCCCACCTGGGTCCTGCCAGAGGACAATGGTCAATGCGTCAGTGGGTGGGTCAAGGGGCAGGGTTCCTACGAGACCCACGGAGCAATCAAGGTCAAGTTCCTTGTTCAAGTTCCTTGCACAAGGTATAACGGAAAAATGATATGTACATCCGTCTGAGCTTTGAAATCGCGATCATACGATACGATCTTGAGACTGAGCCATGCTAGTCAACAGAATAACTGCCTTATGTCACCATAGACTTATTAGGAAGCTAAAAACGCTCACTGGCAGATATTCATTCAAGATTTTGAAGCACGAACATTTTTTGGCCGAAGAAGCTAATTGACAGACAGACGACAGACAGACAGACAGACAGATAGATAGATAGATAGATAGATAGATAGATAGATAGATTTCAAATGCTAATATGATGGAAAATAATTCACTATTATTGCTACTTCAGCAGAAATTCAAATGGAAATAGTGATCATAGAGATATGACCACTAGTCGGACCGTTGGTGACAATGAGGATCACTTCAATAAGTATAGTGACGTTTCCAGGAGTCGATCAGTATCTTGAGTCGATCAGTGTATATGAAGTAGATGTTAGCAGTGCGTGTCGGCGCGCAGTGAAATGAATGTAGACAGTGTATAAAAATTCATCGAACCGAGAGCATTTCGTCGAAAGACCGTTTTCTCTTTTACTGCCAATTTATAAATTTCCCCCCATATCTGCCTGGAGTGGATCTGGATAACACAATTTTCATTTCAAATGGCCACCATATGACAGGTACTAATTACATTTCGGATTTTTTCTTTCAATTCTCACGCCATAAAACAAAAAAACAGTGACAGGTTAAATCGGATGATCGCGTTTTTTCGGATAGCTTATGGAAATCAGGTGAGCAGGTGACGTTCCCAATGAACGTCAAGACCGTCAGGCCGTATCGGTTCGAAGAGCTGATATAGAATATTACTATCAGAAGTATAAATTACTATGTGAAGACGATGTGGCTGTAGATCATGATGTTGGTAAGTGTCCGTAAGTCTATTCGAGATGCTATGCCAACTGAACCTTTAACGCACGGCAGGATAGCGTGTTCTAACAATACAGTACCCGTGAGTACATTTCACCGTTGTGTCTAAAAGGGATAGACGGCAGAAAAAAAAGTGATCCGTAACCACATTCGTTCGACAAAATGTATAGCCTAGGCGAGGCTCGCAGTGTGGAAAAGTAGATCACGAAGGTCACGCAACATGTTGTTCAGGCGAGACAATGAAACGAGAATCTCAGTGTGAAACCTTGGAGACCGAAACAAAGCGAGCCGAGTAGGGTTCATTTATTTGTCAACTGAAGTCAACTGAAGACGTTGTCTATGTTCAATCGCTCACGTGACTACACAGCATCGCTTCTTCGGAAAAGCCAAATCTTCTGTATTCTCATTTGCCTGGAAATAAATGATATTACGAAAGAAAACCCCACAAAAATCGCAGTTCGCACGGTCTGTACATGTGTATCTGACTTGGAAGCACAATTTGAATGAAAAAATATGCATTGGTCACCTACCCTTACCTTGGAGGAATTACCCGGTATTTTACTTAGGCAGTTAGGGCAATGAACAAAGAAAACTTACGGACAACTGTTTTTTTTTTACAAAGACTACCTTCATTCTGCAGGCATTGTGTTGTTTTAAACTGGACGGAATGATTGTCAGTCCGTATCAACTTTGTACATTGTGACGTGAGTGAGTTTGAAATAACCGATTTGCACATGATGCTTTTTTTGGGAAGCTTGCTTTCCCCGCTACTTGCTCCGACGAAATGATTGCGTGAACGATGGTCATCATTTCGCGCCTATAGTCCGAGTGCAACTTTCACAATAACACCCCCCCCCCCCCCTTCAGGAAATGAAGTCGTTTTCGTGAGGCGACAACCTTGGTTGACTATTCGATGCGCACGCACACGGAAGTCACGTCTAACCATAGACCGATCCCTGTCCGATATAACTTGACCTATTGTACAGAGGACAGTTTCAATATATCCCCTCAAACGGGATAGTTCTATCCTCATAAGACAACTTCCCCGTCCTCACATGTATAGTTTCCTCGTTCGTAATTCCGTTCTGCCTAATGAATGACACAAAGCCCAGGTAATAAATGACATATAGGTGATATGTTAGCACACGCCAGTCCATATTTAGCTGTCAATGTGCACTATTGATTAGAGATGGTATACGGCTGTTGAAATGTATCGCTCAGCCATGAATGGCTCACATATATGCTTACCCACCTGACACGCTGACTCGGAGCGCAGTGTTTGTAATTTCTACACGCTAGTTTTGTAAATTATCTTCGCGTGGATTGATTTGATCACTATTTGTAATAGTTTCACAATCATACAATTTTCAATTCCCAGTCAGACTGAAACGAGAGCACCAATGGTGCTGTATCTCAAACTGCACGAAGACAAATATACAATTATGTGATGAATTTCAAGATCATGAGGCCAAGGAGGCAGTTTCAAACTATTGTGCCCCTTTCATGACTTCTGACCATGATCTTCATATGGCCCAAAGATGTCTTAGTAGTCAATAAATATTCCACATAATGGGCTGCAGGCCAACGGTCACACTGGCCATGGGTTCCTAAATTCACTGGGCACCTGAAGGTACAGCTATTAGACCATCATTATAACTAAACATCAGCACTGTGCAACAGAATTTGTAGGAGATATGGCAGTATTCCATATATTGGGCCCTTGGGCTGAAAATTCCCAAACACCTCCAATGGCCCTCCAATGGCCACAAGGACCATTACATGTAACTCGTTGAATGTAAGAAAATCAATTGAAGCTTGTGGAAGGAGATTCATTCCAAATATCCCCATTGTGGGTGAATCCCTGAACACACCCAAAGGTACGGCTGTTAGCCATCATTATGACCGAACATCAGCACTGTGCAACAAAATTCGTAAGCAGGAAAGCATTTCGTGTAATTCAACATGATGGGCTCTAGGCTCACACTTGGCCTTGGGGACCTAAATTCCTGTCAATTGGACACCATTATGACCGAACATCAGCACTGTGCAACACAATTTGTAAGAGATACAAGATTTTGCGGTATTTCATATGATGGGCCCTGGGGCCCAAACTGGGGCCTTGAGCCCAAAATTCCCGAACACCCGCTATGCCCCTCCACCCAAGGACCGTTACATGTAACTTAAAGAACATCGCATCACATTGAATCTTGTTGAGGAGATGCTTCAAGTACTATTGTTTGAAATTTCATGAAATGGGCAATCGGGCCCACACTGGGGACCTTAGACCAAAAAATTTCTGAACACCCCGAAGGTACGGCTGTCAAATCATCATTATGACCGAACATCAGCACTGTGCACCAAAATTTGTAGGAGACACATTTTGGAATTCTACACATAGTGGCCTATACTGCACCTTTTTTATGACCTTTGACCTTGACCTTCACGAAGCCAAACATGTCCCATGTGTCAATAAACATTGTGTCCAAGTTTGGGTCGCAAATCCATCACAGAATGACTGTTTGGGGGCCAAAAGGCAATTGTTGACACACTGGATAGATAGAGCTCTTGTATACCCTTTATACAAATAGGCTGTTAGAAGGTCCCACCTCGATATATTCGATCAATATCGGAATGATAGCCTGTGCTGTTTTTCTGGGGGTCGTTTTGTCTTCCGAGTTATATTTTGTATCGTTGTTTCCAAACGATAAGGTCTGTTGAACAATCGAGTTCCTTGGAAGAACATTACCTCCTTACTCATTGCATACTAAAATGAGTGAAATATAGAGGAAATATAGAGAACGTTGTCGGTCTGGAGTTTTTCACAATTTCAGGTGGCTTTGCATTATTAGGTAATAAACGTTATTCACAGTTACCAGCAGAATGAGTGATGATCGTATAGTCTCCAAACACTATATTGCTTCAAGAGTCTGCGACGTGGATAAATAACAGACCAATTTCCGGGAGTCAGCACCCTCTCACTTGGGAAGGCTTTTGGTGTTTGTATTCGAGAGGTCACATACGTTCCGCGCTACAAAAGGTCCTACGGGCACGAATTGTTATGGTGAGAAATAGATTGATGTGTCCGTTGGAATTACTCACAAGCAGTCGGATCGGGTTTCAGGGCCGTATAGCAGTACCAGAGATTTTTTCTGCAGGACTGAGCAGTCCTGTACCGAATTTGAACAAATCCTAGGCAATGTTATAACGTGGAAACGATCTGACGACAATGTAATGAAATAATAATGTATTGGTCACCCGTTGAATGGTCTATCATGCTCTGGTTGGATTTTTTGGTGTTATTCTGCCTTACGATGAAAGGGGAACTCATAGTACCCATCTGCGAGTTAAAGGTAATGCTCCGAACTGCGATGCATACGTATATTACAGCGGGTACAATCCTTCTGCATCTACACCAGTTTTCGGGTGCCAGAATCATCTTGGAGAGGATTCGAAATCAGCGTATCCGTGCGCCGTGGGCAGCCGAGTTCCACTCAACTGGCTCGCTCCATGTCCCTTCCGCCTTTCGGTACCTGTCTGAGCGAATGCGGGGTGCGCTGAGGTTTCCATATGCCATTATCAGAATATGGATTTTTGCAAGACTTGTGTAAAAGTGCTCTCAAGGTGCCATAGTACTTTTGTTTGATACTAGACGTATTCGGTACTGTGAGTGCTTGTGTTTGTGTTTGTTTTTGTTAGAGTGCGTTGATTCCATTCATGTTGTCCCTACGGTAAGGGCGAATTTGCACACCGGCTTTTACGATTTTCAGGTAGATTAGATGCGACAGGTACTGCTCTTTCAGGTGCTTTGAGAGAGGAACCAATATCCGAATGTCTCAAATTCTGCTCGAGTGTAGCCCGAGGAACTATGCTTCCGAGTGTTCAGCTCAATATTACTTCAGTCTTTTCTATATTCTGGCCGAGGCATGGGAGCTCACTTGGAGCTGAGATGATAGTATCTACTTCATACTACCACCTTAATCCTCGCCGCATCATTATGTCACTTGCGAGCTCAGCCTGTCTCGATTCGTGAAATAGTCGTAATGCGCTCCTCCCTCCGAGTATACAGCAGCTCTTCGGCGAACGATCGTTGTCCATCAGTTCCATCGTCATTTGGTTTGACCAGTTTGGTGGGGATCAACGATTTATTGAAGGAATTTACTATGCGAATATTGTCATTTGTCACTAAGCAACTGGCCGTCTAATAAACACGACGAAAGGCAAGCCACTTATGCATGGCATTGAATGTTCTGATAGAAACCATATGGCCACTGAATGCACGTAATTGCACTCTACATAAGTTTCCACTTTCCACCATCGCACGCTGTCGCCTACGATTCTGCTCGCAAACAACTTCCAAATATAGAGAGAGGTCGACAAGTGTTTTTCCTCGCTGAATGTATCTGCTGGGCATTTTGGAAAATTTTGGGCGTATATCGGACTTTGGGCCCCCCCCCCCCAAATAAATATCACATTAACTGGTTTACTCCGGAGGGGAATCACAGAATCACTCGCAATGCCCGTTTCCCCTCCGACGTCCTTGCTTATACGATTATGTTTGACAATAGTAATGCGCTGATAATGTTTTTCCACCGGGGTGATAGTAACGCCGGTCTACGATTCACACCAACGCTCCGTCGGCACGCAATGAGCACACTGATTACGAACTGGAGCGAGAAAGCTAAGCTTTATCTCTATTCCATCGCTAAAGCGACGAAGAAGTCTCGTCGTGGGATAAAATTGAATCTCTTGCTCCGATGAGGATAAATTAGGAATGTCACGTGGATGTTATTATGTGTACTGTGCGCGCCTATTAATATAAATCAATCGCCTTTCCATTAGGACTTCCGTTTCCCTCTTGTACGTTGCCCGGCGGAGGACTTCGACAAATAAAACGTAGAGACACGGACAAATGTATTCCAGGTATTCTAGATGTCGCCCCGGGAATGTTTATACTGATGTTGGTACGCGCGTCATATTAAGCAATTTGTGGTAAATTCCCTCGATTACACTCGATTCGATTAAAAATAAGACGAAATAAAACAAATAAACTACGTCTAGGGCCAAACTGCTGTTTGAATTTGAATTTGAATTATTTGACTTTAGTCATCTTGCAGCTGGAAGCTGAATTGCATGAATATTAACTGACAATAAAAATTAAGATGACAAAATACCTAAAATATTACAACTTTAATAAAAGACCATTCGCCAAAATAAACACATGCAGCAAGGCAAGATGGGCAACTACACTTGATTGAGGCACCTTGTAAGAAAGGGGATTGAAATAATTGTACCGCCTGCTGGTCCTGCACTTAGGTTCATCAATCTGCGATTGTTGGTCGTAATTGCATACCATGCTGCCCCCCGTTAGCATCAACCACGCAGAATACCGCACAGAGCTCTGTGTTCTCTGATCTCTTCGTGACTGCAAGTGTAAGGTGAATCGTCCTGAAATTAAAACATGAGTTGACGGAGCGATGTATTACAGTCATTTGCGGTTTCCCCGATTCAATGGCACGTCCATGACTGAACAAGTGTTTTGGAATGGCGGCACTTACGAAGCTATGCATCGTGTAATACGTGTCATGTAGTTTCTCCAAGACTACTCCCTTGCAAATCAATTAAATCCTTGGCAGCCGTGACAGCTGCAATGCGAATGTGTGCTATGGAGACTATCCGATACCCTAGCCTCATCAGTACGAGTTGATAAATACTGATACATAAAGCTGGACCATACATTTAAAAAAAAAAAAAATCCGGAACTATACATTTCATCAAACAACTTTTAGGGTTTGGAGCCCTTATAATAATGACCCAGATGCCCAAAGAATGCGGATGGGTATGTTTCATTCTTAAAATGACGTCTTGAGACATGCATAAATGTTTTATTGTAATGGTGTGTCGTCTGTTATTTGTTTCCACTGACACCTCTTGTAAATCAAACTCGAGTCATGGATTCATCTCGAAAATGAGGGGGAAAAACCAGTAGCGTACGCCGAGATTTGTCATGGGGGTGAGGGTGGGGGGGAGGTTCGCGAAAGGAACCCCAGAGAAGTGCGCCCCAAGATGGCCTCCCTCTCCCTATTGTCAAAAACGTACAACTTATGGCCCCTAGACATATCTGTCTGCAATATTTGCTAAGTGGGACAGCTCAAAACTTCTACTAACTGTGGAATCTCTTTTGTGTTAACAATTTTATTGATCACTTGGGCCATTGGGGGTTCTTACCCCCCTGCGAAACCACTCGATGAACATATTGATACCCCCCATTCGTCATGATAAATGACACTAGGCAAACCACGGATCGCTCCAACGACGGACAAGTTAATATTTGAGTGAAAAAAATCATCAAACTTGAAGGTAAACCTTATCGCCTTCAGTGCAGTTCTGAACACCAAAATGTAAATTAGCCGAATGTACAAGAGACTGATGTAAAATTGTTTTTTCACAAGTGCGTGGCTGAAAGCCAGTAATATAAATTAGAAATGTCACATGGAATGATTTACCTGATTTCGCTCGTAACCCGTTTATTTCGGGACTAATGAGGCGGTGAAAAACCATATGTAAAGATTTCAGTCATCTATCGATGGGACAATTTGATCCACTGAATATGCCGTCTTATTCTACTTGGAATTATCGCAAGCAGTGTAGTAACACCCATAAATGTCTTCGCATGGAAGCCCGAATAATGTGATACTGTTGTGTCAGCTGCTTCATCCTGTTGTTGCTTCGACGCAACCCACGCATCGACGACCGAACATTAGAATGTTCGATCAAACAAATATGCTCACGCTTACTCTACACCATGAACCATGGTATCAGTCCGGGTGATTCGTCCGAACTAACAAGCAAATTTCGTTACTACTTCTTACGAATACTTGTGCATGGGCGCCGTCATTTTACGATCTTACCCAGAATTCCATTCTGCCTTTGTGTGAATGGCTCAATTAGGTGATTTTTTCAAACCTTCTTCACACATCCGTGTGGTCTGTATAATCGTATAAAGGTCATATTCGTGAATATTGGCTATATATCCAACGAAAAAGCCGTGTCCTGTTTGAGAGTTCACCACCGTTTTTGAAATATTCAAGATTTTGATCATCCAACTATTGTAATTCAAAATAGTATAACCAGCACAGTCGTTTCTTATAGAAGCGATTGTGTCAGGAATAACAGTTGTGTTCAAAACGTGTGAAGTCGTGTAGATTGAGGCCTCTAAAGAATATGATTAACATTGTCTAATTCTGGTCCTCTGTTTCAATTTCCAATGAGATACGATCCTTTTTGCACGTGTGTAGTTATCACGTTTATTGTAACGTATCCCACGTAAACGTACCTACGTTTATCAGACTAGAGCTCCGTCACTACATATAATATGCGCGTATCAAATTTCACCTACTCATGTAAAAGTAATACCAATAAACGCCCTACTTCCAACGCATCGTACCTATCGATATTACGTATATCGATATTATGTACGTACGTACGTATTTTACTAACCAGTACCTGTACTTATTTATTAGTAATAACCTACGCGGCCATACGTACGTACGAAACTATTACGTACACTAACAAACGTCGCGGTAATACTGGTAGGTAATTACTGAAATCTATTACCCCAACACAATCCCTACGCGCGTATAGTGGTTATAGCGTACGTACGTCAAACGTATGTCGCACGTAGGTAATAGTATCGTCTACGTTACTTACTGCCCATACATACTTTATATTGCCAGTGTACATACGATAATAACCCTACAAATTTGTGGCGTATTCGTTCTACCAGTATGTCGATAAACAATATTGTTTACGTACGCACTTTGAGTTTCTTTATGTTAACATATTACTCAGACGTGATAATTACGTGCAAAGCAACTACCACATACTCTTTCATGTCTGAACGAAATTAGTACAGTAATACGTCCCGTGTTATGTTAATGTATAAGCCTACGTATACTATTACTACCTGCCGGATATTGTTGTAAAGGAACGTACTATTGTCGTAATACACATGCACGTACGTTGTCAGCATACTTTCATACTTACTATTTACATGAGTTACGTGATAACTATTGCGTAAGCTGCGCCACCTGTGTTTTGCAAGTATTCGCACTCAATAGCCATTCCCTGGACCTCTTATCTACTCGCCACTAGCGTTGCTTCCACTATTTACGCGACTTAGTAAGATACATACATCATATCCCATGTATGCAAGAAAACATCGGCCGATTTCTAATTCTTTATCTGACGAATACGAATATCGCTTCTCTGACGAATCCCTCACACCCGGACTGTAGTTGATGACATTTAAAGACCGATCGTCTCGTGGTGCATCTTAGCGTAAAGGTAACTATTACCTTACTCTGGGTTTTTCCCAATGTACTCAACCAGTGGCGAAGCCAGGACTTTTAGAGCAGGGGGAACTGAGCGGTCACAAACTTTACCTGTGGAGAAGAGAGGGGTCCACAATATTCCTAGCATGAAGTCCGCGACGAGTGGTCACCCTCTCGCCAGTCGAAACTTGGCGTTCCTCAAGAAACTTCGCTTACGACTCTCGTATCCCGAGAACATGAGAACACATTTATGACCGTGTCGTGGCCAATTCCTGCAATCGTGGGGCCTGTGTGAGCCGTATTTTTTGTCTCTAAATGAGGCGTGACAGCACTGGACGTCATCCCATATTAATATCCTTTCCCCCTGCGGTGTGGGGGGGGGGGAATCACCTGCGGGTCACAGCTTGTCGTGTGGGGGAGGGGGCACGTGATCATCGTGACCCCCGCTAAGCTACGCACTTTTTTTCGCACTTCATGACATGTGACCTAGACGCAAATTTCCCCGAAATCCACGTAGGTGCAACACACAACGAAAGCTTTGGATGGAACCTTCTAATTGTTTGTCGCCTGATCGCCGGTATGTTTTGAGACGCAATTTATCTTTGTTACGGCGCCCTGATGGCGGTTGAACGCATGGAATACCTTGCTTTTTTTAAGGGACTACGAATCATTGAGCTAATTTGGCAGGCGCTCTATTTTGGCTGAAATTGAGGATTTCGGCGATTACGTAATGTTCTGGACGTCATTATAGCCTATGACCCGGATTTACGGGCGATTACGTAATCGTTCTGAGGTCATAACCTATGACCCGGATCTTCGGGCGATTACGTAACGTTCTGACGTCCATTATGAACCTATGCCCGAGTCATATTGGACGAAACAAACAACACACAACAATAACAAAAACAGTCGGACGCACCCAATTTGCCCGACTTGCCAAGTCCGTTAGGCCTGCACGCACATCGTACGTGGGCTCATGCGCTGCATGCATGACTGCGCTGTGTTATGTACAGTGCGGGAGTCGGAGGCATTGAATTGAATTGAATTGAATTGAATTACCAGACAATGTGCCGTACAAAACCGCACTCGTCAACAGAACGAAGTTCTCGGACTTATGAAGCGGTAATATATTGTAGGGGGCGTTAGATTACGGGGTTTGCGTTAATAGGCGGAATGAGTCTTCGACCTTAGTCTTAGGTTAAGCCTAACTCAGGCCCCAGCTTGCCGCCTACCCTAGGCGACATAAAATTCACATTACAAATCTACCAATTTTGGTTACACAGTCGCCGCAGAATAACCGGGCCTAAACACTATCCACAATCCTCATTCGAGAATCCCTTACTTAGACTATATTATTGTAATGTGTTAGTATAATATAAGTTGTGAGTAAATGATAGGCAGTTGTACTTGCATAAAGGTTGTTACTGGCCACTAAGTGAGTTCACATCACGTCCATTGTGGAAAACAGGATGTAGGGTGTGGCACGTCAGTCAAATGAGGGACGAAGTTGAAAGCCTACTACATCTATGCCTACGCCTATAATCGTTGGTGTGGAATCACCTAAAGGTTGAACAAACGTTCCGTTGTGGCGCACCGTACACTCTTGTATATTATCTTTTCATACTTTACAGTACTGTAAGGAAATCCCAACCAAGCTGATTAGTTCTGTTTTTTTATACTCTAATGATTTTTTTCGCTGATCAAAATTGTAAACGTCAGCGTAACAGTTATCTTTCCACGTGAGAAATTCCGCCCAAATTTGATTGGTTGTTTTTAAACCCCTAAGAAAAATCATTTTAAAATGATATGAATGATTCAAGTTCGTTCTTAACATCACACAATGGTAATTTATGAATGGAAATAGAACCCGATCATTAGGTGAGAGGATGCTCCCTATCGGTTAAGGGCATGCTTTCACCACCAAACATCTTAGCAGATTCTCCCATTGCCCAGCTTACGCGACATTGCTCTGTATTATAGCAAACCTGAATTGCCCTCCAGACAAAAGGCATCGTGTGAAGAAGGCCCAGAGCATGAGAAAAAGTGGACATGTCTGGTAACAAGCTGCTTTTTTTCAACACAGGTTCAGTAATAATGGTGTAGGATGACATATACTAAAACTCCCCGGGAAATTCCCAGTTGTGGTAACTTCGAAATCCAATATGGCGGTCCAAAATGGCCGCCATTTTCCACTGTTTAGCACAACTTTGTCTCCAAATTAACAAGGCATAAAATGGTGACTATTTCTATGTTTTGAGCCGATGAATTCAATAAACAATTTATTTTATAATCCGAAGCTTCTATATGACATAAAACCAAGATGGCGCACAAAACTGATTCAAATGGCCGCCATTTTCAATGTATGTCATATTTTTTTCTGGACAGTTTGGCGTCGGAAGTAGAACAGCTGTCTAAATATATTTTGAGTTCTTGAAAGACAAGTATATTATGTATTTTTAAAGTTACTATGTGCGTAATCAAATGTTTTATCGAGCATTAACCAAGATGGTGCCCAACATTCATCAACAATAGCTAACAGTACCTGAATGTGTGAAAATGTATTTATGGTGCAGCATATCGGCTGTACTGACACATCAGTTCGCATTCGCCCTCAGTCTACTAGTGCTTCTCTTCCGCCTCTCATCTTGGTTTAACGGGAATGTATCGTAACTAACTGCCTGCACTTATTGCACATTGAAGTGCCAGTCCCAGTTTCTTATGGACGCAAGTCATAATGCTGCAACTATCGGATGTGCACTCACAAAAATGTACTACCGGTACGTCGCTTAGCCCCCATCACTACAGACCCGAGTGAGCTTGGTCTGCATATCCTCGAGACCTTTAACTGCTGTAACTGAGGTGGAAGGCAACCTATCTACAAAGGATCTGTTCGGATATTTTTGCTTATCTTCAAGAATTGATTTTCACGAGGAATATGTTCTGAAATTTATCCTCACTGTCCCGATTTTAGCTTGGTCCAGTTACTTGTAAAATAAAGTATTGCATGGCATTTTACATTTTGGTCCTTCCTCACACTGTAATTGGAAACCCCAATGTACGCATTTATCCATATTGATTTCAACAATCTCATACGAATAATGGCCATCAATTTCATTACTCCAATTACAAAATATTCAATATTTATTGTAGGGAGAGTTTTTCAATTCATAGAACAAAGAAAAGAGTAAAATCGGAGCACATGTATCAGAAGTACATGTTCAATCACAAAGTTTCTCGGAGTGTCGCATTCGCGAAATGGCAATTAATCATTGAGATCTTCAGTACCTCAAAATACAGCCACACATACACTATAAGTAGTAGGTAAAAGAGATCCTTAAACAGGCATAGCATCAGCTCAAATTACACCTAAAGATGGAAAATACAGAATTTGTATTAGTCAGACAACTGAATATCTCATATTTTTTTCTATAGTCGTTGGTATAGGCATTGATGCCTCCTTGCAGGACCTTTTGCACGTCATAACCAATTAGGCAAAATACACCTACAGGTAGAGTATTTACTCTCAGCAAATTTTTGCTGGGTAATTTTGAGATTCGTGCAGGCGGCTCTCCAAGCTCGAATTTAGAGGACCGTTGCAACCCCTGTGGCCAAACTCTCGTAGATTATGACGTTCCTACTACTGGGAAACCGAAGGCATTTGCGTGAAGGGCGGGGGAGCTCCTGGCGCCGTTTACAACACCCAGATATGCTCTAGCGGTTGGCCGACTGCCATCAAGTTGTGCATGGTCTCTACTGCTCTGTTTGAAACACTGTGTTACCCCCAACTGAATGGTAGAAGACTAACTATTCCAGTCTTCTGGAAAGGGAAGGGTGATACGTAGTCCGTTAGTTACATTCCGCTCACTATCTGACAGCCTTTTGCTGGATCATCTGAACAGGATCCTTTGTCGGGCTTGTCCATCAACGTCCCAAGCAGTCGAGGGTTCACTCCAAGAACGCCACTGTGGATTGCACTCTTGGGCTCCCGTGTCCTGGTCGAGCGGACACGGGAAGTTGGTATATATAGAGGTTTTCTTGTGGCCTATAACATTCCTGTCGCTGTGTGTAGGAAGGCTCTCTGAAAATTCCTGAGCAGGGTGGTGTGCCAATCCGTCTTGTTCACCTTATATCCTCTGTATTCATATATTTGGAAGGAGAATGCTGTTAGGTGTGTTGGTTGAGTCTATGATTCTTCCCATTGTCACGATGTGTGCGCGTGTACCTCGCTCCAACACATGTAAATGGATTGGAGAGGATTGCCGGGTTTTCATGTCGGTGGATCCAGAGTTTCTGACCCAAATGTCGCGAATGCTGCTGGCGTTCCCTTTGCTGAGTTCGTGATTCTCTGGTTGAGTGCCCTTGGAACACTTCTGGGCTCCTTTTGGGCAGATGGCTCGCACTCCTGCGGCGATCCTTCCCACTGTGTACTCTGTGAACGAGACCCCCCGCGAGTTTAGGGTTCGCAGCTTCCGGTTACCTCAGGACTAGTCGTTGTTTGGGGGGGGGTAATCATTTATGACATCGCTTTAGGCCTGTCTATCTATACATCAGTCTGTCAACAGCAGAACTTTCTAAGATTGGGCACCCGCTCGTCTGATGGCTCGTGCATACATAGCGTACAGTCATGTATCATAGATCACCCTCCACATTCCAATGTTGCAGGAGGAGGTATATTATCTGTCAGCGGAAATGTTCCATTTGGAACATCGGGAGGCATGATTTCTTCATTTATAATTTACTAGGTTCGTTTGATCCATTTAAACGGAAACAACTACATGAAGCTAGATCAAATTTCGGTTCACTGTATCTTCTATTCTCTATGTTTTCTAACTATGCCTTTTTTGGTTCACATGTTATCCTAATTAGATGATAGTTTAAGAGAGTTTTAGGGGGAAAGTCTCCTTTCACAGGATTTTTTTGGTTGTCCGGGGGTGGGGGGGGGGGGTTGGGCACTCCAATGTTGGTCTAGGCACCTTGCAAGTTTCCAAATACTGGAGTGGGATACCTATCTCACTTTGATTCGTTGTACACTCAAACATGGGATTCACCACTTCTTTACTTTTCATGCACACTTGAGGCAGATTTATGGCAGAAATTGGGAAATGGCCATTTTGAATAACATTTTTAGGGCGCTATCTTGGTTTATGCCATATAACGTTTTATTTGTTGCTACGATACCTGTTTATTGAATTCCCTCATGCCTCAAAACATTAATAGACAATTTTTTTCTTTTCCTGTGATAATTTGAGACAAAGTTGTGCCAACCCGTGAATGCGGCCATTTTGGACGCCATCTTAGATTACGAAGTTTCCACAACTGGGATTTTCCGGGGATTTTTTAGTATGTTAACACACCCTTCTTCTGGACCTATCCCCCAAAATTAGCTTTGTTACCAGAAATGTCATCTTTTGGGGTAATTTTGAGCAACTGCTCTTGCCTAAGAGGCAGGCCTCTAACCACACTTGAAGAGTTGGGGAGGCCCAACTTACTTCGGTGGGTATTAATTTATGGATGCATTAAAATGGTCCAAGTTCTCACTATCCATAACTAATATCACTCTACAACATGCCATTCTCTCCCTGTCGTTTAGTACAGGAGGAATCCTCGCCACATTATTGTTTCACAACATTACTATACAAGATGCTCATCACAAAGCGAGTTCATTACATGTATGCCACATGTCATATTCGCACCTTTTCCCCCTCCAACCCGCATGCACGGGTAGTTCTGTGGAGATGAACACAGCGATCTGTCTTTTCCTACTAACGTCACTCTCTGTCTATATTATCACCCATATTACTCGCCATTACCACACCCTGCCATGACGGCTTCAAATTCTGGTTCCGAAACCTCTGTATTAGCTGGAGAGGTAACCATTTAACCTCACTTGAAGATCACTGGCAATACCCCCGCCGTATCGATTGAGTCTGCCGATGTATGCGCCAGCTGAATGCTGATAAATGGTATAAGTAAATGGAGACTAAAAGACAAAGGTATACTTTCGTGTCTGCCTGCCTCTAACTCCAACAACTTCCTCCATTCCATTGCATAAATTTGACTGAATCCGTAGAGGTATGATGTACACGAAGGTCTTCATTTGTGAACACTTTGAGTAAGCAAGACATTACGGTAATTGGTTTTACCAATTTACCTCGGCTGAGTTCATGTGACGTTTGGCATAATGTCTGTGAAGTGATACATAGATTCTGCTATATTTCATTTGGAATGAGATTTCGAAAGACGAGTAGCGCTCAACCATTTACAACCTTCGCATTGATTCCATACATGTCCTGATCAATATAACCACAAGCAAGTCTACTCGAACACCTACGATAACCATGACATGTCTTGTGATATACCCAGCGGACGGAATAGGATTCGTGTTTCGTGTGAAGTCATAACAATTATGGTTACGTCGGCAATTCGCGTAGGAATCGGATTCTTGAAATATTTGTTATTGTATAGTTCTCTGAGACACAAAACACAATTCACTCTTGATGATGCATGTGGTAGAGTTAACTCCTCACAGTTCTAACAATCCACATAGTTAACATCGGTATTCGCCATCGACCCGGCCCAACGGGTAGAAGAAATTCTCAATATGAAAATGATTTCTATGAAGTACCATAACCTACCCAGGGGCGTTCGTCACTAACTGCCTTATTTGCGAATATCTGGGATATATAGTGGAACAGTCTCTCTGAATAAATATTGTCATGATCGCGCGATCGCAACACCCTCAGAATGACTGCCAACCGCCCGACGACATACGTGGGACTGCGATTAGTGTTCGTATGCTCTTAGCCGGTAGCCGAGTGCACAAACTGAGATGAAATCCGAACAAGTAATTTTATCCGGCAAAGCGTGAATTCACGTAATTCCACTGAATTCGTGTCATTGAAATGAACTGTAATGATATCAGGGAACGTGCGTGCATGTATTGCAGAGAAATTTTACATTCTCCTCTGGACGCTAACACCCGTCGCAACTCAACATCGTAAACATTTTAAATCGTAAATTCATTTCGAAATGCCTATCTGGCCGCTTATCTTGTTAACTTTCGTTTCACCCTGACGCCCGCGCCGCCAGCTACTTGCGGACATTGCAGGTTTCCCCCGAATTCCAGGTAACCCGATTTCCAGTCAGATTTTCTTATATGTTTTCAATCCCTTTATAGTCCGAACGGTTTTCGAACGGCTAGTCCCTCATGTCCTCCAGTGACGCCACAATGATTGGAACCGTGTGAAACCAACACCCCACCCCCCTTCCCCCCCAAAAAAAAAATAGATCATGAATGACAGGAGTCGTGCAGTGATCCTCGGAACTAAGTATACCACACACAGGTAATTCTCGGGACCGATCTGAAAAGACGACTGCATGGCTCCTAGTTCCATCTCAGAGCTTGGTCCGCTGCATGTTTTCCCAGATCTCTGAGGTAATCCTTCCGAACAACAGTCACACAGTAAAGTCATGGTTCGCTCATACACCAAGTTTCTAAACGTGACCGTTCACTCACCTCTGCTGCTCCTCACTTGTGGAATCCCCTTCCTGACTCTGTCCGTCTGGCTCCGACTGGCGCTACTTTCGAGCTCGTGTTAACAACGTTTATCTTCACTCAGCACTTCTGTCTGACTGATTCTCCTGTTTATGTCTTTGTTGTGTGTTTTCTCTTCTGTTTTTCGTTCCTCTGCTTTATTCTTTCTGTTTTTTCTGCTCTGTGTTTCGTTTAGGTCTGTAAGCGCCTAGAGGCTTTTTTTGCATTAGGCGCTCTATGAAACCCTCATTATCATTATTCTTATTATTATTCTCATCAATTATAAATTACTCCAATCACCATAATAATTAGAATAGTTTTTGGAAATCCTGATCAGTTCGAGTATTTGTCACCTTGATTTATATCACTGAAGCAGGACAACCTGCACTTCCTCCAAGGTGTGCTGACATCTTAGGCTACGCAACAGTTTTGGATGTTTTTTTTTTTTTATATTTTTTCCATTTATTTGTTTTTTAGCTGCGGGAGAGCAGCTCTTCAACTCATCATGTTTCTCCATCCGTTCGTTTGTCAGTTCTGTTCGCGTTCTTTCGTCGTTCGTTCGTTTGTTTTGTTCGTCACGTTTACTCATAGCTTCTAACCATACATGCGATCAGGTTGAAAACTTGGTGAGTGGATGAACTTGCTCACTGGCTAGCCTTAGCTACATGTATTTCGCATAGGGTTATTATATTTTAATTAAATGCCAATTAATTACCCCACCTTCCAACTTTATTCGTGAGCTCTCCTGCTGCCAGAGAATTCGTTACATTACTCTGTGGCCTGCGCTCTGCTGAGCCGGGTTTACCTTATCTATCAGAGGGTCCAGTTCTGCAGACTAGTTGTTGACAATAAACCTATTGTCCAGGTGTGTTGATTTGGTCTTTCATCGCATCTCGCCCGAGTTTACATTAGACCCTGCCTCCACAGTATTTGTTTACATTACATCTTGGTCCAATCTCAGTGGGTGACCTAGAATGGGGGCTTGCGCCCCCCCCCCCACCTAAATGCGTGGATTGTAACTTGTGGAGTGGTTCAACTCTAACTATGATGCACAATTAGATATTCATTTCTGTGGAAGTGCGTTTTCCACTGTTTCACTGCCACAGGCTTAGGAATGGGCACGATTAGCAAAGATTAGGCTAATGTGGTAGACAGGTTCCAAGTCAGTCCGTGGTTATGACAGATTCAGTATAAAGGTCAGTTGATGTGAACAAACAATAAAGTGAAATGGCGAAAAAATGCAGTGTATTTGCCACGACAGTTTTGCTGTCCGCAGCTCCAAGACGTTCCGAATCTACTACACTTCGTTTATTTTATCAAAGTCTCTGGCCCGCAAAGAGAAATCAGAATGAGTACCAGCTTAGCTACCCTATTCTGAAACCAAACAATATAATCAAAGAATACTCCAACGGTTTCGAGGATATCATACTAACGGGTAAGCGTGAAAGACATACGCATTACACTTTGAAAACACCACACGCACGCCATGCAAGACATTGCACAAACAGAGCAATTTACGAAGCTTCAGGGTCGGTCAGGCGAGGGAAAGGGTGTTTTTGTCCATTTGGGTGTATGTCTGAAATAAAGTCGCTCGTTTTAACGTAGTCGATACTACAGAGCCTGAATTGAAACGAATATGCAATTGTTTCTCACAGTCTGGAGCATCCTTAAAACGGACGCGTGCGTTGAATTGGGGCAATACACTTTGTTTGGAATGAAACGCGGGAGAATGGAGAATGAACACCATCTACCTCTACTTTTGATCAATTCGATATTGGACAGACAAATACGGGAATGGACGGGGGGGGCCAATCGGTGAGTGAGTGTTTCTGTTGTTAGTAGCAAGACAATGCTTGTGACAACAAGTGTTGACGTCTTCTCCAGTGCTTCTGGCGTGCGATCTGGGAGGGGAATATGTTAACGATCTGATGATACAGGGCTCGAAAGTAATTACTCTGGTACCGCACGCACCGCTAACCATCTCAGGACATTTCACGCTCCCGTCTGTCACAGGGGAGTGAGGGTGTTGGGTATGAAGGATTAAAGGGAAATGAAGTGAGTGAAAACAGTGGGCTGGACAATGTGATATTTCTATCGCTTGAATCAGATTATACCAGGCAGAACACGCTTCTATTCCGCTGGGACCTGATGATGAAATAGTAGCGATTCTTATACGTCAGAAATGTATATACCCATCTTATCTAGATGGAAGAGTAACAAACTAAACACTCGTTCAAAGCTTTTTTCGCCTCAAAATTTGTCCTAATTAGATATTAGAAAAAAAGTCCGCTGTTTTGGTTGGAAAGTGGTAGACGCACTTCGCACACGAGGTGTCTCGCGTATGTGACTGAAACAGAACGCTAAAATGTAAGCGACGAAACCTAGAGGATATGTTAACGTTCAAATGTTTCTCAACGTTTCGCCGGAGAAAGAAACCCTTGAGAGATTATAAATGTAGCGTCTGTCCCCGCAGGGTCGGCTCCCCTCGGTTTTCAACAGGGGGTAGAATAGTTCCAGGAATCTGGATGGAATCAGAGAGGTGGGTTGTTGTTCACCCTCTTCCATTTTATTCGTCGTGGGTGCCATATCGTTCTAGGGGAGTATCTGATGTTGCCTAGCGTGGGCCGTCCCGTAATGAGAGTTTGGGCGAAGTCCTTGAAAGCAGCGAGTCTGGAAAATGAGAGGAATCGACGGTCGTGGTCGATCCGAGTCGACACGGCCCGAGCTGAGGTCGGCGGTGGTTCGATTCCGGAACAGTCTTATCTTCATGAGGGTGCCACATTTCTGGTCTTGTCAAACTGTTTCTCCGTGGTATCAGTATTGCGGCCAATTTCGCTCTCTGAGGTGGTGTTGTGGCCGCTATGCACGATTGATTATGTAAATATACGAGAAATGGTTGGCCAGTTTGTGAGCTAGATATGCGTTAACGCGTTGTAAAAATATCATTGCCATGTCAGGGGGAAAAGTCCACTGTGGAGGAAATTTCCCCCCCCCAACCAAAAAAAAAAAACACCTCGAAAAAGTGTGGCGGACGGATGTGAACATGCAACTACTAAGATACCTGGAATGCCTGGAGAACTTGGTATGACCATTTAGAACAGTTACAGCGGTTGTTTGTACTTCGAAGGGTAGTTACTGTGAACAAAAACAAGACTTTCCCAGAGCAGTGTTTTGTAACACACAGGTACCCGCGATTTCAATGGTCACGGAGGAGGGAAAATTCCCCTGGACTTCTTATCCTCCCTTCTTTGCAAGTGAGCATTGCATTTCCACACAGTTTGGTCGCCCCCTCCCTTTCTGCTGACTGGCTGAGGGTTCCTTCCGTAACTCTTTCGAACCATTTGTCTGTCTGCAGGTTTTGTGCCAGTTTCTGGGTTCGAAGGCCCTTTGACAATCACGATGTTCAACTCACTGGGTGTTTCTTTTCGGAGTGACTGCACGCCAACCGACCCTTCCATCTCCGCCGAGTCAGAGTCATAATAGCAGAATGTACAGTTCACGTGATCTATGTAACATATGCTGGAAATGCTATTTTCCACCTTGTCCGAAGGCTGTTCAACCGAGCCCCATTCTCCTCTTGATTCACGGGAAAAGACCACCATTATACTTGCCATGGCCTACCTGTTTGGCGTAGTTGGCAATGTTTTTAATGGCCCTTCTGCAAATTCGTTTTTCTGAAGTGATACGAGGGATTCCCCCCGAGAAAGCACAAATAACATGATCTTCTTCTGCTCAATATCATATACAAAACATTATCTCCACTAGGTTTAGTAATCGATTTGGTGCCCATGAAAATGTCTGGAAAAATATGATATCTGCGACTAATAAATTCGCAGTTCGCACACTTTTTGGGGGGGTTTTTTATGGTGCTGGATTTGCTGGAGTTTTGGGGCGCGTGCATCTGGTAACTAAACTTGTTATCTCTGCTCTGACTTTCAACTACTCAACGCAACGAGATAAGAAACAACAACACAGTCATGCACACAACCCCAAAAAGCATGTTAAATACTGAACGATTAATTGTCACAGAGCTCCACTTTATGGTCATATTCGACCCAGTGGGGATAAATATCTGAACTGGCTTCGTTAGTCCATATACTGTACAATGAAGTTCCTACGATGTTGCAACCCAGCACTCAAGCCAATGAACACACCCTGAAACGGTCCCTCGATTCTGCTTAAAGGTGCCTAATGTCTACAGTGAGTTTGCCACCCTAATGTTACAGGACTTTAGTGATGAAACGCCGGCGGGATTAATCATACAACAAGGCAGTGAAGTGGGGTAACCCGATCAGGTGGAACGCTATGTTGTTGACGAACATCCGAGCTCAAGACACTTCAGGTCAACTATCGACACCTACCAGCCCGTTATAGCCATGTTTAATTAATCAAGACAGTGCAAGGGCCACTACTAAATTGGTATTGTATCTATTCATTTATTTATTTATTTCCTTCATTGTCCGTCGAAATTAAGCTCGTCTCTAAATCGTGTTACTTTCCCTCTTACCCTTGCGCAGATTTCCTGTTTTTCTTAATGAATTCTAGTTTTTTTACCGCAAACTTTGCACAGAGAGTCCTGCTCCGGGCTATTATGAATAATCCTGAAGGAAGGTATAATCATCACATTCTGACAGTGTGAGGTAGATAGAAGGAGTGGTATCGATAGTCGGATTGGTGGTATCGATAGTTACCGCCGGCATCAAGGTTATGCTTAGTGCCCTCTCACCATACTCTCTCCTCTTCTCCCCATGTGCACTGCGCTAAGTTTCCAATTTGTATCTCAATAATGTTCCGGAGAGATAAGGTCACACCGCCATATGACCAGTCAGTGAGGGGCACACAGAGTATATATTCACGCCTATGCATCCGGTCTGCAAAACCTACGTGACAAGCTTCTGGAGAGGAGCGCCCGATCGTGTGCATGGGCTGATGAGAGGTAAAGGAGGGAGGGTGATATGATGTGTTCAGTCACTTTTATTTTCCCTTATTCCATAACTACATTACACAAGTGTTCTGAGAGGTCATCTCCGAGATGCTGAATTACCTACATCCTCAAAATTGTCATACGTTAATCAGTGGTCCTTGTATGTAGGGATACACAATAATGCAAAAATCACATTTTTAACACACGTTAAAAACTGTCATGTTGCTCTCTCAAAATGAACAAGGACAATTTCAATTCCAAAGCTTGTTGTCACAATATACAGGGGGACAGGAATTAGGCCTTTCTGCAATTTTCCCAATTTGGGACCCCACATGGGGTGATTATTAGGTCATACTATGACCAATAGCCCAATCAAAAATAAAATAAAACATGTTTTAGGTATAGGCTCCACAACGTGAAATTGACAGGGGCATGGGGGACATGGAAAAAGAGTCCCTAAACTTGAAAAGGTCATATATACGAAACCACAACCTACAGAAATGTACCGCCAGTGAGTGAATCCGATCAGTCGGTAACGCGATTACTACCATGTATATATGGTGCAGAGTTCCCAGTGCAGAGGGGATATTGTCCTACCTGTTCACCCTTAACGTTCCCCGGTGTGTACACTGGAGACGCAAACGTCTGATATATCGATTACGAACACCGTGGGCGATGACGAAATTCGCTATGCAAACTGTGCTGATGCATGTCCTCATTATCCAGGGCCACGTAGACAGGCTGCTGGCATTGGGTAAGGGGTTGGGGCTGACAATATTCCGAATCCGTAAAATGACTTACTCCTCCCCTTCTCTTGTCTGCTTTCACCACTGTTCGACAACCCCATCCGATATAGTGGGTCCGTCACTAATCTCAGAATTCAGCACGTGACCAAAGCCGTATTAGTTCCAACACAGTCGATCAGGCAACCGGTTCGAAACGAAAATAAGATTACTAGAAGTTCGCGCCAAATTAGTCTCTTAATGCCATAAGGCAAACTTTAGGAACCCCTGCAGTCATGCGCTCTCCTGCGACGCTATTGCTGACCAATAGGAGCAATTTTACCAGCTCTAGGTATGAATTATCATAGTCGAGCCCATGTTAACACGATGGGTCTCCCGATGGGGCACAGAGCGTAGATATACATTAGAAATAATAGGTTACTAACAGACAGTGCCATCGATTGTTATTTCGAGGGTATAAAGAGTTTGTGTATCGATATTTTCAAATTCAGTTTATGGCGGTATAGTAAATCGCATTTACTACCGAACGCAAAAACATACCTTGTTCATTACGATTTTGTTCTCACCTTTACGGGTTGTATGCCACATAAAATAGGACCCAACCCAGGACTGACGGCGTGGATGGTGCATATGGTCAAACACTCTCCGAGCCTTCCCTCACGACCTTGGAAAGTTTGATTTGTATCGACAATGGGGCATACACGAGGTACGCTAATAATTGTCAAATCGGAGGAACCATGCCTGTTAAATGTCACATGCCACCAAACAGATATATGACATGTTGAAGAATCATCTTATACTAAAAGCCGAACTTTCAAAATGTCGATATTTTTTTCAATATAAACCTGCTGAAGACAGATCTCATCAGTTTCAGTTATTTACAATATAACGCTGGAGAAGTATAATAGGCTCGAGTTAGTCGCGCCATAGAGGGCCAGCTCACATTTGATTATCTATACAATTTGTGCAAAGGTCAATCCGGCACACGCTCCGTGAACAGTACACAGAGCGATGTCTCGACAGTCGAATTTCCCCGACAAAAAAAAAAAAAAAATACATTTCCTATCAACCCGAAACCGTAACCCAATCTGCTAATTAGTATTCATCAATAACAACTTTGCAATAGGTGGGATGAATGGTTTCGTTCTCAGGAGGTCCTTATGAGGGCGCTATGGTGAAATTAGGTCGTCCCCGAGGACGGCCCAGTAATGGGAATGAGCATTTGCAACCGTGAACCGTATTAGGTGAACCTATATATCTTTGAAACCACTGCTAGTGGTTGTAATAGAGGTTGAAGGACCACACTACATCAAGGATCAGGGGAGCGGAGTCTGTGTGCAAATGGATTGACGATTGACCATGTCCACTAAATTCTCTGATAACCGGATCGAGTTCAAATTTGGCAAAAAATATTGCACATATTAACATGAATAATCTCGATGACCTGAATTTACTATAAATTTCTGGAGACTGAGGGATGACCATATTTCCCCAAGTTTGGCGAAATCAGAACAGTTGAAACTGAATGCACTAACGCCACATCAATCAATCAATGACCTGCATGACCTCGAATCTATGCTCATTTCTTTGGCCAATTGTAGGCCATGTATTCCCCAGGTATCGTGTAAATGCGCGAAACATTTTGGAGCATCTCCCACTCTGCTCATATATGGGTGAACTACATTCCGATTCGTCGTTATCTGTTGACGAGTTCAAACATTTCCACAGGCCTAGTTACTCTAACCGCATTCCATCCGACACCAATCCCTAACTGAATCGAATTCATTCAACCTGAATATCGTTATCATAGATAAACCACTTCTTCTCTACTTACAACGATCTCTTGGAATACAATTTCAATACGCCAGTTCAAGTTGTTAATGATGAATATTTATGGAATGAATAAATAATATATAACGCGAAGTATATGGAAAGATGAATACGAAAGAGCAAATACAAAAATTCCTGCAGCATATGCAATAATATTTGGGAAGTTAACATTCTAATAACCTGCAACGTTACGGGAATACAAATAGAATGTAACTAGTTGGTTCATTTCTTGAAAACACACACACACACACACACACACACACAAAAACACACACACACACACACAAAAACACACACACACAGTGCGGATTACAACGGGTCTTATTTAGTTTCATACCAATTCTCAAATTGATTATGCAAATTTGCAACTCTGACTTAGTAACATGCCAGTATGTTATACAGATAAAACACATTTGAAATTTACGATCACCGTCAATGCGGTGAGTAACCCCTCATAACGAAATAGCTCTGACCGTCGTGGCTGCCCACTGAAATGATATAAACTGTCACTCGGATTGAGCCAGACGCTCGTGGTAATAATTTAACTTGTCCCATTATTATATACACGTACAAGCATCGATAGGAGCGTTTGACGCTCTAAAACCAAATTACGATTTCAAGCCAAGCTCGCGTAGCCTTTGTTATTAGGACATAACTTCCACCTTTCCCCGAGGGCCTAGTATCGGCACCAATTTATGAAGTGACAAATTGAGGAACGCCAAGAAAAACTATGATACAAAGAGGTAGAGCCGCTGACCAGCAGGGCGTTGTTGAGTACCGTAGTTGGTTGATGATCTTTCTGGATGCGCGGCAGTTCACAGCTCTCTATTCAGCTATTGGTGCTTGTGGCATCCCCTTAGATTGTACAGATAACAGGAATAGCCTAGGGTAATTACCCCAGGCCTATACGAGCCTGTTCCACTGGTGGACATGATACCATCACGCACTGCAGGTCATGGACAGTCAGCGCGCAATTCGTGTATTAAGTGATCGGTTCCGTCTGAAGCTTACGGGTCTCTAACTACTAGAGTAATCAACAAGCCCCATCCTGTTTTAAGCAGTCATAGGCTTCGCCGTGCTAATAATGCACAGTTATGAATGACCGACAGGATGTAGTAAATCAGCGTAACAGCGAATGTCAGTAGACGTGTGGGGTATACCACATCCCGAACATGGTGTATACGTAGATTTCCTGGGTCGATTGACACATGATCATTCCACCAATTCAACACAGCAATACCTGGATAGGCTTTCTCGAGTGATTGTTCTCCTAGCCAACGATGTAGGTATACAGTATCAATAGTTCAATAGGGTACCTAGTTTAGCAAACAAGTAGGCCGGGGTAATGCAGGATCAAACGTAGTCTTGAGGCAACTTTTATTCAGGGTGCTCTGCAACTGGTCTCATTACCTTGTCACGGGCTGGGCAAAATCAGCATTAGTTGGCAATATTCCCACGAGGACATTGAATAATGGCGTGACAGATTATTCACAACGGAATGATCAAAATCGTTTGTCCCTCTAATAAATCACCAAATCAGCATTAGATGGCCGTTTTCTCCCGGAAGGGCCTCAATTGGAAGCATGACAGATTTATCAAAAGTTCAGAACAGTTTCTTCAAAAGCATTCAATATGATGAGACTTGCTTTTATGCCTTCTTTTAATTTATGTTCCATCCAGTGTTCTCTTAGTGAGGGACAGTGTACCCAAGAACACACGCACATAACACACACTAACATGGGTACATATGTTCCTTTGGTAAATCAATAAACCAAGAATCACCTGAGCCGGACCTCTGAGGTTCAAGATGTGAGCCTACATGGGAGTTTGATGGCTCCGCTGGTCACGTGTATCTAACCCCATACATACAGGGAGATAGATACTTGGACGTGAACATTGTATTTTCTAATCATCGTTACGCTAACTTCACCCGCTTCGGGTTGCACGATTAGGATTTTAGATTGAAATTCAGAACGATTATGACACTTCCATCATGAGTCTCAAAGCTAATTTGTAAGTGCCTACGCGAAGCCGCACGTGGTAAAAACAGGTCGGGGGGGGGGGGGGAGACTCATATATACAGCTAAGATCTATATTAACACTAAACCTCATCCCTACTTTGTATGCTATTAGCTACGCCAGCAAAACACCGCCGCTAATTGACAAGGACTAACAACACTCTTGTCCATGTTTTCGGCTACCACAATATCAAAAAAGGCGCGTCGTCCAGAAATTGCTGTTAGTCATTTGCGGCAACGCAGCCAAATACTGGCACTTACATAATGTCTGGTGCGCTGTAAAAACAACGAGGAACTCGAAACTGAATGCCGTCTACTCCTGCCCCAAGGATTGAGAGCATATGTGTCCGTGTAGCCAATTAGCGTCCGAGTGATTGTTTGAAGGGCTTTTTGACCATTATAATTATCCCCTGTCGATAGCGTTAGGTAGGGAATAAGGAATACCTTCGATAGCCGCAAGAAAGAGTACAAGTCCGAGTTATCGACGTTTTGCGTCCAAGCGTGCAAAGGAATGTGACCTCCTAAAAGAAAGAGCAACAGGTTCACGTAACTGGGCAGAATGGGAGCCAATCTTCTAAATGAGACTTCATTTTATCCCCGCAACACTTTTCAAAAACTTCAGGCGTTAGCGTAATAACTCTTTAACGCTTTATCGATCGATCTGTACAATGTCCGTCTTAGTAGAATCTCGGATGAGTTCGAAAGTGGGCATCCACTGCATATATGCTGCCCTCTATTTGGTGGGTTTTACACGAAAATCCAGAGATTTACACGAAACTTGGTGGGTGGTCCCGAAAATCATGCCGGTGATTTCAAGGTCACCAGAGGTCAAATTCGCGTTTTATTCTTGATTTTCATGACTGTCGGATTTGAACGAAACTTGGAGTTGGTCCTGGATAACAGGTTGGGCATTTCAAAGCCACCAGGAGGTCAAATAGACATAATGTGCCTCCTTCAAAAGAGGTCCACGAAGGCAATTTGTGCGGGGACATACACGTCGGTGGTTTGACCCGCCTGCACATGTCTATTAGGTCTGGAGCGTACTCAGTTTGGAAAGTACTTATTTTCGAAAAATACTGGTTCAGAGGAGGTATTGGGCTAAGGTAGCTCGGAACAAAATATTCGAAATGTTTGATTATTAATGCATGGTGTTTTCAACACGAGTTGTCCACACGGTTCCATCTGGGCGATTAGACGGACCGTAGCATGTGATTCCAGCTATGCTCGTGTTACCGTTTATCGCAACAACTTCACCCTGATATCCGTTTGCTATATAAGATAACATTCGAGGGGGAAGGGTGGTGTACTATTATCCTAAGCCATTTCTAAAAAAGGCGCAGTGTCCAGCAGTATGCATTCAACAGTTCATGATCACACTGTATCGAAATGGATTCACCTGACGCTATCAAGAGCCAGTGATGGAGGACAGACAGAATTTGTTCGTTATTGCAAAAGAATAAAATAAAAAATCTCGAGGGAGGAAAATCAGGCGCTGGTTCACGTCAAGAGAGATGAAATCGCCTGTCGATAGCGTTCCTCACCGTAAAGTTACCCGGAATGGCAGCATCAGTAAATCTACAGTTTATGATGTCTGGGATAGTAGGGGCGAATCAATTTGCAATAACGTAACCTGAATCTGCCATCGACGACGTACGACGTACGAAGTGAATGCCTTCGGAATCAGTTTTATCTATATAAAACGAAAACACGAATTGACGGGGAATAAGCAAAATTGTGCCTATTTCCATGAGCCGGATGAATATTCATGTAGTTCAGACACTCGTGTTCATATTTGGGGCTATCATACAGGCGATTGGAATCAGGAGTTCCTACTCACATTTGGGCATGTTATCATACAATTACAGTTGCCAACATACAGCGGGTTACTCTGACAGGACGGCATCATCACGATCTCTGTGACCACCATGCATATTCATGATAACAGGCACACAAACGGATAAGGTCATAACGAAGTTAAACGAAGGTGCGGTCTTTGCCATCCAACTCAACAATAGTTTTGAGAGGAGTGGTAACACCCGTCTGACCGAGCCAGAAAGTTGGCACTGCTGGAAATTGGAATGGCATAAAAAAAATCCCCTCTACTATTATGAGCGGAATTTGTTTTAAATCACCTTAATCCCGTACGTCACAATGGAGGCCGTGTGAATGCATTCTCATCCGAAGTCGATGGTCTGTGATGGAAAGGCACTTGATTGAGTGCTCAGAGCGAAGATGATCCGATCGTTTCGCATTGACTATTTTTCTGTTTAATTGAGCGATTCTAGTTCAGGGGATGAAGTGTCTTCATCTATTTAAGAT
Organism: Sclerodactyla briareus; assembly: GCA_026419785.1. Lineage (NCBI taxonomy): Eukaryota > Metazoa > Echinodermata > Holothuroidea > Dendrochirotida > Sclerodactylidae > Sclerodactyla > Sclerodactyla briareus. Next base: position 87,468 of record JAODTK010000666.1, on the reverse strand, counting down.
CAGGTCAGAACTGATGGTTCCTATGTCTCACCAAGAGACTCGGATGCCTGCCAGGTTTGTCTGTCACGTTGTTGGCTGGGAATAGGTGTCTCGTTCGTCGACGGTTTGGATTTCATATTGCATCTAACGTTGAGATACCAATACCGATATACACTGCATCGGTGAATCTCATAGGATAATATCAAGTAAAAAGATGAAACGATGCGGTATAATCTAATTGAATCCAACAATTAGTTCAATCTAGTTCTATTGTTGATGCACTAGCCCCCCACCAGAGTCAAATTTGATACATTCCGACTGATACCCACTACTATTTTCTGAATAATCATTATCTTTTTTTTTTTTTTTTTTTCCCCCATATATATATATATATATATATATATTATATATATATATATATATAATATATATATATATATTATATATATACTCCCTATAGTGGGTGCCAGTTGGTCCCCAGGTCGGAGATCCAGTTTAATCTCTGGGGGGGGGGGGGGGGGAGTGCATCAACAATAGAACTGGCATTGTTCAAATATAGATGCAGATCCCACGCTGAAAGGTATAATGTTCCCGGGTTCGGACCACCAATTGACTTCGTAGCTCAATTGGCAGGGCACTTGTACGTGAAGCGAGAGGTCCGCGGTTCGAATCCGGTGGAGCCATGAGCTTTTCAACACTTCTCAATTTCCGACTTTCTCGCCTCTCTCTCTCTCTCTCTCTATATATATATATATATATAATATATATATATATATTATATATATATATATATATATATTTGTTTAAACTAACAGTGCTCTCATCTGCTTATTGTCCCTACTGCTCAATAACGACGGAGTGTTCACCATCACTGGTGATTCAGTGAGCCTAAGATAGATGCCCGTGTGCAATAATCACTGGTCCTATCGTTATGATTACATTGAAACATCGACAGGAGCCAGGGCAATCTTATCAACTTGTATACCCTTTATTATTGAGACATTGCTTGCAGTGTTCCCAGAGGATCGGGTATAAATTACTGATTTATGGAAGTGGCAAATTGTGGAACGTCAAGAGCTAAAGATGTATTAATATACAGAAACTCGTAATTGTGAATCGGTAGGCCGTTGTTGATATAGTTTCTCGATGATTCATCGGCTATACGCATTATTATTCTGATTAGCTCATATGGATATACATAAATCAAAACGGTCGAGTATTTTCCCAGGGCTTCTGTCAAGGCTTGGATAGAATAGCATTTCCGCCAGATACTATGATATATAAATGAACAGAATATCCTTGTCTGTTCTTCACGGCAACCATAACAAGTGAAGTATTGGCCCAGTGGAATCCCGTGAAAGCATAGTTGTAGGGTATTAGTCAAACGTCGCGTTAATATTGACATCTCCAGGATTGCCTGCACCCTGTAGTGAATCAGAGTAACCCTGATAATTACTGAAAGTGGTGATGTTCTTCCGCAAAGCAACAGTTAATGAAGTGCACACAATGAAGACTTCGTAGTATGTTGAATACTGTACTAACGAACATGGAATTAAATGAATAAATGGTAGTTGTCAACATTTGAAGCATTTGCGTACTATTCGCGCAGGCCTATCCGACTGTTAGTCGAATGTTGGTTATCCTGTTGTTGTTAATGTCCATTTGTCGGTACTCCTCTCTATAATGAAATTCTCCGCGTTGCTGTTGCAGTCCAATAAACAACCGAGTAGTATGTTTCGGTTTGTCTTTAGTCGGTACCAATGCTAAGACGCCTCCCTTGGGTGTTTGCCGATGTCGGTATAGAAACACAAAGTACTTCTTCTTCTCACTGTAACAACTGTAATAAAAAATTCACGTAGGGTAATTGGCAATACAGTTGTCAACACTGAAAGCAAAGGCGTACTTTTAATTCTCCATCCCCTATAAGTCGCAGTAGTGTTAATTCCTTGTTGTTATTTATGTGTCGAAAACTAATTTGATCAACGACACTTTGGGGGTTGCCAGTGCGATGTAATAAACAACGTAACAACACGAATAGATAGTTTTTTTTTTCTTTCAAACGATAATCTGTACGATTAGTAAAATTGATGGAATAGGGTTAAAACATGCAGCGGCTGGAATGAGCAGACATATCAGTCGGTCGGGTCGACAATTTATGGTGCCGTTATGTGTTATTCGTTGTGTCAATAGGTTGTTTGCACGAATCTTGGAATAGACCAGAGAAAGACCAATAGGCAGGAGCTCAAATCGCCCCCAAATAAATATATAGAATACCATGAAGAGGAATGCAACCTTTGGTGAATGTTTCACGAGCGTAGGCCTACTGAGTAGTGTTCCGAGTTTGTGTACAGCAGTCAACATGACTTTAGACACCATATTCACCACTGGTCAATGATTACTGGTCAATCGACTCACTTTGTAGGATTGGACGCATTTTTCACTTTACCGGTAAATTTAGCCTCAAATTCAAATTCACCTTGAATAATTGGTAATCTTGCACACGAGAGCCTACTACCCACATCAATGATCTTTGACCCTTTGATGTATTTTAGAAATGTCCACATAGTGATCCATTCATTGCCATTGACACTCTTCACGAGCGATGGTCAGAGTGACTAAAAAGTCAATCAACATTATGATGAAGTTTGCTCAATATTGATCGAAGCATGGATTCTTCAGAGGAGAAGAGCTATTGTTGACCGACTGGACCGATATATATGCGATATCAATATCTCAGCAAGGCTGAGCAAGCATAGCTGAAACGTACTCCACATTCTACAGATGTATTGGACATTAAGCAAAATTCACTTAGCTGAATTCAGTCGTCTCTTGCTTGAACTCTCAATTTCAGGAATATTTTAGAGGGCGTTTTTGCGATTGCCATAACGTTGTTATGGTTTAACTATGGACTTCTGCTGCTTCAGCTCGCCTGATTGGCTACTGATTGAGTCATTCATGAGGCAAGTCAAATTGATTCACATAATTACATGCTTGCTTAGTGATGCATAATAATTCACCCTGAATTCGTTCCGCAAATGATTACCCACTCATTACAGGCCAGAATGGATTTGTAGACGTTCAGGCTGAACACATTTCAAGGGATAATCGCTCCCAGCGAATCGGATTTCACATGTCACGTGATGATAGAGAGGGGAAATACATGTCCAAACAGCTTATTGGCCAATGACACTTTTTCCCAACCCTGGAGCTAGACGGTAACTGGCAAGACGCAATCATGGTCCTATTCTTTGATTTGGGTACGACTCTTTCAAAGAAAGGTGGATGTTATATCGTAACTGCTGCCCCCAGTTGGCAAAACAGTTGAAATCCAACGTACTCGCATTTTAAATAGTCGTATCATGACACATGTAGGACAGGCGGCGAAAACCAGGTCGGTTGTATGGTTTATGAGGCAGTCACAATTGCCAGTGCTAATGCGTCTAAATGCCTCATGGAACTGCACCAAATGAATTCACTTGAAGCAATCAGAAGCTAGCAATTGGCAGTTGACGCTGTCTGAGACTAATTGTGAGGGAGAATTGCTTCGTGACGATTTACACCACGTAGCGTGTGTTATTGCGAATCAAAAGCGTTCCCCGCGCGTGAACCCTCGAATAGCAGCATCGATGGATTCATTGTTTATGGAGGCAGGAGATACAAAGTGGATCAATTCGCAATAGCTTAGTGACGCAAACTAATATGATATTCTCAGTAGATGTACACTAAGTGAATCTTACGAGCCCTCGCCTGAAGTCGGCTAAGGTAGGTCTACATTCCAGTTAGACATAACATTGGTTGATCAGCTATGAGCTATACAATGAACCTTCTGACCAACTTTGAGAGTTTGTGAAAACGTGGAAACAGCAAAGATCATTCAATAGTTTGAGTCGAACGTGAAGGTAACTTTGAATTTGACTTCGAACTTTTGAGCAGCTACCGGGGCCTGCATGAGTTATACAAAGTGCATCAATTCATTAGTTCATGAGGCATTCAAGGCATGACTACCGAAACTGACCCAATTATAGTGATCCGTTCTAAGATTCGCGCTAACTGACAAATGTGCTACGCCCTAGCCCTGAGCGTAACGCAACATCGGCACAAACCTTAGAGACTGCAGGCAACCTAACTCCCCTCATATGACGACCAGCAAAGAATTGTTCAAGGTGTTAACCAAACCTAACCCAACCCGGGCCGAACTCGGATCAGCTCTGATAGCACAAGCGAGGCGTGTTTGTGCTCAATTTAAACTCATGGTGCCACACTCCATCCAATCAAAATATGGAACAATGTAGCGTTTCCAATGAAATTTTTATGAGTGAATCCTCCTAAACCACATGTCTGTCGTATTATGGGATTAACTGATATGGGAACCTTATGACTGAGACAAAATATTCAGGTCAGGTTCACGGTCGGTTTGTGTTACAAGTCCTAATCTAGAGAAAATATCGTAGATTTCTGAATAACTGAATATTAAAAACGAATGTGTCGCTTTGGTGACCTTAGACTTACAAGTGAGAGATCCCGCAGTAGTGGGAAGTATTGTGCTTTATTGACAAGGACGATACAGCACGAGAGTAACATTAGCATTAGTACCCACAGTAATTTACTATCTAATATAGTACATTGCAGTTACTTTAGTTCCATAATTATCCAGTAATAAGATATCATCTTTCAGTATCCAGAATGCGGGTCGATCGAGAATACTGAGTTATTCTCTTAGATTTATTAGTGTACACCAGCCAAGGTTAGCGAGACTGACATATCGGAAAATATGCACCGATAGTCACTTACGCGCCTTCGAACAAATCCACAGAAGTAGGAGGCGTTCTCAAGATCGTTAATTTGAAATATTCTCCCATCTTTGGTTCACAGAATCGTATCAATTCAATAGGACTGAGAAACCTATCTAATTAGTAAGGTCGCTGTGAGAAATACGAGGATTAGTAATTTTGAAGCCCTGGCGGTCAAATTAGATGCCGCGGCGGATATTGGGTTTATTGAATTTCAGTGTTTAAAATTCGTTGTCGGTCTCTATAAGTAGTTCAGGAAAATTACGTTTCCACGGCTTTCGTCTCCCACTTGAATTATTAACTAATTGGGTCACGACATTTCGTCAGCGCATTCTAGCAGAAATGTGGTCATTTTGCGCAGTAAATCTGAGAGTCGGCCTAGAAAAAGTGAGCGAATTAGGAACTAACGACACGGACCTTCTAAGATTTCAGCGGCAGTGTAGGGGCGTTATAATCCCAACTTACGTTAAATTTACCAAGAGTGGCATTCGGAGTCTACTCTGCGAGTCGGAGCCCCTGCCAATCTAGTTGCTTGTTTTTTTTTTTTTTTTTTTTTCTTTTTAAACAAAGTGACAAGAGGAAGGGCGAACCCATAATTGCCTAAACAAAAAGGCAACCCCAAAGCACAAGAAACTAAAAGAAAGAGGAAGATCAGCTTGTTTATTCTCATCTTTGAACCGCTGAGGTCCAAATCATGAGAATACATTCCATACTGTGACTTTGTATCACGGTCCACAGTATTCCGTAACCGATGTCGCCCTTCCATTAACGTATCTGCCAGTTTTCGTCACCACCATTTCCCTCAACAAGTTTTCATCCGACTGTTCAGTGTCCCAAGACAACTGCCTGTCATCTGTTCATTTTCGTTTGAAAACTGGTATTGATGTGAATAAGTTGGACTTGACATGAGATATAGATGTCCTGTTTACCCCGAGGTTTCTTAGAGTTAGGCATCTATTATTACAACAGTGTTGGAACTGGGGCTGGTTACCTGTTTCACGGTGTAATAATGTAATTTCCCAAACAACCCGATATCCTTTCATAGCCGAACAACCAACGGTATACGGATATAATCATTTACTGTTCAATCACCAGAATCAGCGATGGATAGGCGACAACAGAGTGGTCAACAGTCTATGGCGACCACTCACTAGACTGCAAAAAACGCATCACCGTTACAACACCGTGGTCAACAATACACAATATTTTACCCATTTTGAGTGATTGTTTACCAAGGATGGGTAAAACAAATTGGCAGGTGGTTATTTGTACCCAATATTTAGGGCAGTTTTATAGGGCAGTGTCAAGGATCAGTAATGATGCATAGGCCTAACGAAAACCTTTAGCGGTAGGACACGTCACTACCGTCCACGCTGTTACGGTGATCACATTTTCACTCTTATTCGGAAATTAAACGATTGACCCCAGTTCGGGTAATCAATATTGGTTTCCTGAGTGTTGTTGATATAATCTTTGTTGTGAATCGTATTACCATCATGATAGTATAGGCCAAATGTTGAAGAAGTAGAATTTGTACTCACCGGCATTTCGTATCTTCATATCGGACAAAGACGATGTGGAACGGAAAGAGTTGGAAAAGTAGTGACGAACGGACCATTGTGTTTTCGCCATCGAGTGGAAGTCCTCGCGTTCTCGTCGAATTCCGTGTTATCGAAGTGTAACACCATATCACGTAATAGTTATCACCTTTTTTGCCTTCATCGACAACTTCACGGTGTTCACGTCCTTATTGTAGAACAGTTTCCCGACCTCTATAAGTTGTCCTTTAACGTAATTCTTGTACCCGTTTCGTTTGCTCCGATATGTACTCGTTAACCGCCTTTGCTTTCGTCTGTACAAAGACACTCCGGCGGCTTCATCTTTGGATAGCTAAACCTAGGTACTCATGCAGGTTATCGAGCCCATTCAAGAAATCTCTCATGTTCCTCCCAAGTACTCTCAAAATTTTATCGTACCCGTAATTTCGGAGAAGTTTGACGAAGCTTTCTCCCGTCCATGTCATTATTTCGTCGTATGACAGCCCTGTTACTTCCGCGGCCGCCTGGCCGATCCGCGGGATTACTTTCTCGCTGTACATTCGATGGGTGACGAACGTGTACTCATTGATCCGCGACCTATCGCGGATTATCTCCCCAGGCCTCTTCGCCGAACCTCTCTTGAATCAATCTCCGACATACCCTCTACGAGAAGCCCGTACATGTTGATGCAAACGAGTGTCCTCTCCACATGGGGCGTTACACTTGTTAAATCTCCTACTATGCGTTGATGCCTTATTTAGCTAAAGGCATCACTCTCGAAAGCAGCGTGAATTTTATCGTGTTTGTGAACACTTCTGATTCCGAGTCTCCCATCGGTGTATTTTAGTACACGAGAGAACGACGGGCTCTCTTCGCGCTCTATCTTCTGGCTCCGTAAGTGATTGATATCAACAAACGCGATCCTCAAGTTGAGAGCGAGAGGAAAGGATTCCGTCAGAGTATCTGATGAAAACAAGAGAAAAAAATCGTAATGACAATACTGTGTGAATGGACCAGGGTCATACGGATACATCAGTCGCACTGGACCGTCTATACATCCCAAAGCATCCAAGCCCTATGAGGTCACAACCGCCAGTCGTTATAAATCTCCCCTGTTATACATGGATAAACATACTTTTATTCATACACTCAGGAAATTCAAGATCGTTACAATTATGTTTTATATGAATCTACTATGCCATTCACCCAGTGATCGTCTCGAATCACCAATGCAATTGGGGGGTGTCTAGTGTCTTATCATAAAACTACCAAAAAGTTAATTCCGGGAAACGGAAGTAAACTATTCATTGTCTTCACAAAACTTGATCATTAGAGTGACTCGATAGATGATGGACTTACCAGCGAGTGGGATTCACTCTGAATCTTCAGTCGTTACTAAGTCGGAAAGTAGTTCCTGCCCACCACAACCCATATGTAACAATTCCAGGCAAGAATAGAGTCCTTGTGGAATCGGTCGCGTACTACAGTTGTCCGACCTATTAATTTAGTTAATATCCAAATCGCCATGGAAGTATTTGCCTCAGTCAGCCAATCACTTTGCCAAGGAACATGGACGGTTATATAATTGAATTCGGAAAAAAATCTTCGATAAAATCGTTCCCCCGTTCCAGTTCGTTCGGTAGTGACTGCGCTATCGGAAATCAAGAGGTTTCTTCCTCCCTTTGATAAATTCCGTTGATATCGATCGCTAATTATGGTCACGTAATAGCTAAAGATGATAAACCAAGACATCCGGAAAATCAAACACACGGAAGGAAAGGGCTACATAGGGTCAGGTCAATTGTATTACTGTAGGGACCCGTTCGATTATCTCGATCGACATTTTTATAGGAGACTTGCCACGTACTCACATGTAAAAGTGGGGACACACCAAGGGGGTGCATGGTCTGTAGTACTCGAGTGGAGAGGGTCACTAATGATATTTTCATGGGTCTTATCGGGACTGTATGTGGTAGGTAAGAGAGAGACGGTAAGGCCTCGCGCCTAAATTTCTCACAATCCGTTTCAAAGCTGGCGAATATTGCCGTTTGCTAGTCATGGGCTACAACGTTCTTCGCTAAGCTCCAAGGTGTCGAGAAAGGGAGAAAAGACGGTTTGCACTGAAGGAAAGGACCTTTTCTTAGCCGCTGGGGCGATCGACGATGGACACATGGTCCTACACGTGATAAATATCAGGCCCTCCCATTATTTGCGAGGTTGATTCTCTTTGGGAGCAAGTCAGTGATATAGAAGACAAGGCGGTCGCCAAAAAGTGTCTCGACTGGTTGCGCGGCGATCGGGGTGTGGTTTCTACTATTCACTACACAAACAACCAAACTAGTTCATCAGCATCGTATGTCAAACGATCATCACATATTTTCACATATAACACATAAAAATTCCTAAAAAAAATCTTTAAAAATAACTGACCATAACCAAACAAACATACAAACATAGGTGATCACAGATTGTGTGGGCTAGCTCTGACCCATGCAAGCCCTATTAAAGTGATGTGTCGTTAGTAACGAGAAGATGCTCTATTCGGGACATTATGCAGTTATGGCATTGTATGCAAAAAAGTAAGGGAAATGGTAAAATCCAGGCACCATATCCGGGGGAGGGGGCGGGGGTGTTGGCACGCGTCCCCAGGTAGGAGAGAAGGAAAGAAAAATGTGTACAGTATTTTTGTAGGTCTATCAAATGGTTGGCAAAAGAGCGGTTTGCTTGTGGCCGCGTATAACGCAGTAAAAAGTGCTTCAAAGGAGCTATGGTTTACTCGTTCCTCAGTGCTTTATAAACAGAGCTATTATATAAGGGAATTCAATCAAATTCATGAAACATAAACACATCAGATCCAGAAAAATGTTAACGGACCATACTGTACTTACTGAGTTTGGCGAAAAAGTTGGAAATTGGAATATCTTATGGCAAATTGAACACATACAATGACCTCTACTAACCTCAGCTGTACCTTTAAAATTGATCAGGACCCAAAGCAAGGGGTTTCACATAGACCAAGTTTCGTGGAAACCCAACAAAACTTTCAAAACAATTGCATAAATTATTGCAAATTAGACAATTAAATGACCCCCAGTGACCCCGACTTCACTTTTTAAAAATTCTCGGGAACCATGGTAGACAACATTCACCAAGTTTTGTGAAAATCTGAAGACAAACTTGAAAATTCGCATAAATTATGCAAATTAACGAACTTAATTAGCAATATTTTAGGCTAAACATCTAATCAGCTTCATTTACCATGTCATCCAGGTCCGACATGCTAATCACTGTAGGCACATACGTCTTGAGTAATCTTGCGACGAGCATTGAAAATAAATTAATTAAATAGCCAATTACCCAAATTAATAATGAATTTGGCTGCCCAAACATCTATCAGCGAATGAACACCCAACCGGTGCCTACTAACAAAATTTAGTCATAATCGGGCCCTCAAGTTTGTGAGAAATCCTGCTAACAAGAAAGTGTGACACACACACACACACACGCACGCACAACAGCACCGCACACAACACCCACACACACAAACACGCCAAAAGTGACCACAGTCCTTCTGAAGTCATTCAGGCGAGGACAAAAAACATATAAGAATGAGATGACTAGGAACAGGGGAAGGATGCTGAGTGATTCACATATTTCATCGATAGAATATATCGCAATGGATAACTTGCGCATGCGAGAGAGAGACGAGAAAGAAGAGAGAGTATTGTGATTATGTTGTTTCGTTGACCATTGACCGTAGTAAACTAAAACGTGTTTACACCAACAGACGCAACCCGTTGCTAAAATACTTGTGGGTGTTCACGGGACCCTACTTCAGCAATGAAGAATCTATTGACAAACTTCAAATGGTTGAGAAATTCTATTATTTATTATTATTATTTATATTATATTATTTGGGGGACCCGATAATACCTATTGGGTCCCCTAAGGGTGAGACATACCCACGCGCACGCCTACTCACGTATACGTAAAACGCAGATTATCCGACACACGCATCAAAGTGATCGCCATGTCCCCTTGACTCGAATTGGCAAGCAATTCCCACCGATTTAAACATTGGCAGAATTTGGCATAGCGGAGGTCACCAAAAATGACCAATTTCTTTTCTACCGCGTCGCTAACCATTTTCACATCACACATCAATACTATTTACACACATCGGTAAAAAAAAATCATGCTTGTACTTCGGACTAGAGAGGAGAGCAGTTACTCCACACGTGATGCATGTTGCTGTATGTTTACTCATGTGGATGAGACCTCCTGTCAGCCTTGAATGCTGTGAGAGAATGCGTGTTTGCATCTGTAATTTGGGCTGCGTCGTACATTGGCACCCTCTAAACCGAAGGATTTTCTCGACAACCAATGGAACTAAATCAAACACGAATGGGTTTATTAATGGAATGAAGTAAATGGTGTTCTAAGTTAGGAATGGGAATTTTTAGTTTGTTTCTTAGCTAAAACGGTGCATGTGATTACGGCAGGGGTTATCATAATAACTCACCAACATGTGCACGGGGACAACGTGTTTGCTAACCAATAGTTCGGAGCCAGTTTTTTTTTTCTGTCTGGTATGGAGGGGTTGAGGGGGTTGAGGAATAAACACAATCATATTCAATAGTGTCTTTCCTACCTGTTATTTTTCTCACTTGAACGATACGATATTTAGATCGATAAGTCAAAAAAACAAACATTTAAAATTTTTTTTTGAATAGCCACTAACATTAGCGGCAATCCGTCCTGTCTCTACTTCTGCTGTATCACAACGAGAGGCGGTGGAGAGAATGGATGATAAAGACTAAAATGAGAGGGACAAGTCATATTCTTAAAGATATACATTTCCCTCCTCTAGCGTCAACGCTGGATTTCCTTCCGGAATTTTCTCAATTGACGTTAGAGGGAGAAGAATTACAGAGTAAGGTATGGCAGGCGGGATTTTAAACAATACCCAATGATGGCCTGGCGATGTTTCCAACTTAGATTCCAAGGTAACAGAAATAATGGCGGTTTAACTTGGAAGACGAGATGTAGGTCATCATTGTTGCAATGACTCGAATATGATTTCTCTTCTCAGTGGGAAATTTTTATTAATGTTTATGGAGAGGCACTCAAACTTGCTCGTTATTAGTAGGACAATAGGCCTGACTGTGAACCACGCGCAATCCCTTGAGAATTTAAATCACGTTCTTAGCCACTTAATAAGTCATTTTCTACGTCCGCAAAAATCTGGTTCCTTTCGTGTACACTCAACCTCCGTAGTCTTTGAAACAAAGATTCAGGCGGACCACAGAAACAAAAAAAAAACAAAAAAAAAAAACTATAGCTGCTATAAACGTTACACAACCCTTCAAACAATAAACGTATAGTTTGACGTGTCTCTGACTTAACAGTTTTGTTTTTGTTGGGTGGGGGGGGGTGGTGGGGGGGGGGGTGGGGGTGTGGGGGGGTGGGGGGGGGGGGGGGGGGGGGTGGGGGGGGGGGTGGGGGGGGGGGGGGGGGGGGGGGGTGGGGGGGGGGGGGTTTGGCATTTGCGTGAGGCATTTGCGTTTAACTAAACAGCCCTCTCCCCCTTACTACGAGGTTCAGTGAAAAGTTCAATTACGACGCCCTTAACATAATCGGGTAATCGAAAACTAGAACTAGAAGCTGTGAGTCGCGAGTTGTGTTGTTTCGAGGAATGTTACTCTATCTGACTGAATTAGGCGTTCAATCCATTCTTCATATGCCTTCACGGATGCATTGGTTCCGATTTGTCTCGGTTCATTCAGCCTCTCCGATGACGTCTTCACCTTTCCAGATCAATGCAGGGCCTCAGCGCTCCTTATTTATTGCTGCAATAATATTACCCACGGCTATTACCGTGTAGTGTAATATTATCGCGTGTAATACATTGCAGATATCGTTTGGGGAAAGGGGGTGGGGGGGTGCGGGGGGATGGTTGTGGGGGGTGGGGGGGTTATGGGGGGTTAAAGAGATTCCAGTCCCTTGTTTGAAATTGATTCCTCAGAGATCCATTTCAATCATAATTGAAATTTCTCTCAAGGACGCGGAAAGCCACAAAAATAATATAACTATGTCAAGCAGGCTTGTGGCAACCAGCAGGCTAAAGTTTTTAACGGAATAGCGTTTGCTACAATCCAATACACGACAGAAAGGGATACGTTTCAGTTATGAAGCCCAGCACAATCAATCTTGATGGTATACTTGTCGAAATTCTAGAATGTTTGTTCATAATGAATTGACCCGCTGTGCCAACAACGTTCACAACATACCGTTTAGATAAATCAGGGATGATTTTAGATAATCGGAACTCGGCAAGTCCTCTCTCCCAAATGATAAGTACAGCACATGTGATGTGTCGTATGACCTCTGCTGGCAGTGGAGGTAAAGCTATCCTTCTCGTCGTGTTGTACAAATGCTGATCTTGTTTTATCGTGACATGAAACTCTTTCCTTGTCACCGCGCAGACGATGTGCCAGCACAACATTCTCCACTCCGAGCTCGAGCGATGCGACCAGTCAACATCGTAAACCAACCGTGTCTACCTCAACCGCATAGCATTCCCGTAGGTTATTATTTACAGCTAGCCTACGCTAGTCTGCGCTGCGAACATTAATCAACACCTCAGGCAAACAATGTTCACACCAGGGGGAAAGAGCATTCGTATAGGCTAAACGTGCTACGTACATCATTTCCCTGAGGCCACTATCGCGCGACGCTAGGTTATCCTAAACTGTTACAGAGGTCTCTAATGCTGTTACGTGCCTTGTGTCAAACAAATACAAATCCACTCTCGCTGGCGCATAGTGATAGAGTGTTATAGTGGTAGGTAGGCAGTATTATTTACTAAGGTCTTGTAAGAATTATTGACCGTGTTTCTTGCATGGCGGGAATCAGTTGGATGTTGGATAACATTCACCGTAAATCAAACACTCCACGTAGTACATGATCACTACATTAGACGTGAGAAAAGTCTACGTTTTATCACGTGCCCATTCCCGAGCGGGGTGAGTAGCCTACTATAAACAGGTTTGAAGCACACATTGTTGAGAGAGGGGAAGTGGATGAGAGCGAGGGGGGGGGGAGAGAGTTTTTGTCTCTGTCGTTTGCACTTACCAGGAAGATAAATTTTTTGAAAAATTCCATTTTTCAAAAAGAGAAGAGAGGAGATAGAAGAGTGGGCGGGGATTTCTAATGCATTTGGTATCATCTCCGGAATATACATTTTCGGAAAATTTCATATTTTGAGACAGAGAGAGGAGGGGGGGAGGCACATGGGCTTTACTACAACATTGGTCAGTACATGTGCGAATATACCCTGGTCCTAGGGTACAACTATATGTCGTACCGACTACTGAAATATCGGAACAGGGAAAACCACATATGTCCAGCGGTTGCGCCAGCCCTTGGCTAGCCCAGGTAGTCGTCTCAATCACCGATCACAGGAATTGGATAATAAATGACTAGGCTAGATTGTCCTTGCAGTTTTGATCCGTGTTTACAAGGCGCGCGGAACGCGGATGTGGAAACCAGGAGCGGAAAAAGGTACAGGCACGCACGGAAAACGTTCCGCGTGCTCACTCAAACACACACGCGGAATTGTTTGCAACGAAACTTAGGTTATGACAGTCTAAAACGATGGCGCCTTATTGTCCACGTTTGCAGAAGAAGCACGACCGGGCTCGAATCTGAAGAATAGTAGTTGAGACAGCAGCTATTTATCGCAGAACCAAGACACAAAACTGTTGTCGTGATCCTTGCCAAGCAACAGGCTATGGCTAATAAGGCCCACCAAACAGGAAACTTGTATAACCCCTTATTAGATATTGTCGGGTTTACTGAAATTCTATATAGTCGCAACCGTGGAATTCCAAATGTTATCCTTCCTCAGGGCCATTCCCTTCATTCTACTACTTTTGTGGAGAAAAACAAATTTCCTCCTATTCACCAACTGACGGGTCAATTTGACCAAGTTTGGAAGGAAATCAAAAAAGTAAGCAGATTTGACCTCCGTGACTCAAAGACCCTGACTTTTGGGCAGGGAAAATGAAAGTCCGTCTGGAAGTTTCGTTCCATAGGACGAACTTTACATTACGTGTCATTCTCGTCATTACGGGTCAGTCTGTAATGACCCAGATGCTAAAGATCTCTGTTCTCTTGTATCATTAATGGTTAATTTTTTCTTTAACAAAACAGTTTGGGGGCCTCTAATGCTAATTTTCACTGAGGCCTTTAAAAAGTTTTTCTCTACTGTAAGCCCAGCTCAGCTAAAACTCAATTGTTAGCAATTGTGGTGCATGGACCTGTGGTGATGGGTGGGGGGGGGGGTGGTATAGTAGTGGTAACTGTTTTCCCGGTTGTGCTGGGTTCGATTTTGTGTTCTGGGTTCTCCGAGTGGAGGAGGTCCTTACATTTCCCGCTATTGTTGGAAAACAATGTATCAAACAGGATGCTCTGCCTGCACCTACACGCCGGTATTTCAGGATTTTCTTCCCAGTGAAACCTTCCAGGGGGGCAATCCACCCCTCCCTCTGCCTTTACAAACTACTGGTAGTTTGCTCTTTTCAATTACTTTAGATGGCCTACTTTTGTTGAGCCATGCCCATAAATAAATCATCTAAAATTTGTCTCGGCACTGCCGTTAGTGGCAATGCCTGGTTATACACACGTAAAGAATATCACGTGTATAGGTTTGTCCTTGAGACCGGACCAGTGATTACAGAACCACTGTTGACTATAGGACAAGATGGATTAAGGATATTATGCTCGTGACTGCAGTGCCACAAGACAATATCAGTCTGTCCAGGGAAATTGTGTTTATCATGAAATGGAACGATGAAATTGTGAGTCTACAGGTGTATTTACAATAATATCGACACAATATTACTTGGGTGGCATCTGGAGGTGGCGGTTTTCCGTCAAATTGGGTAGCAACAGACCCCTGCCTGATGGATATATAGCGAATACAAACTGGGCACAATTAATTCAAATATGTTTATTCTTACCACAAGCATCAAATTTGGCTGAGTGTCAGGTGCCAACGCAAATATTCATAGGTTCAAACGACGTGTACCTCCATTCATAGCGAACTACATGTAGTTTCGCCTAGACGAACGAACTTTCCAGTTACAAAATCCCTCTAACATGGTTTGGTTGCCAAATGGTCAATGTCAATGTACCAATTGACACATTCCAGTTTTAGTCTGTCTTGACCGTTCACACATTGCGTTCACTTGAGATTGCTCGTGATCGGACTGTTTTATTACATTAGTCCAATTCACTTTATAGTTTGTCCCCCGCAACAATACGAATCTGGTCATCACAAACAAATAGCACTCAATGTCACACGGTCGAAAGTCAGAACGAGGGTCATGTCAAATGGGGTCGAAGTAGGTCACCAGATGGTATTCGCCCAGACGAATAAAACTTTTCATTACAACCTCCCTCTAAAATGTTTCGTTGCAAAGATATATAGACATGTCCCATTGGTGACCTTAGAATGTACCTTGACCTAACACCAAAAACAATAGGGTTCATCCGTGACCATACGTGCAACTCACCATACCTAATTTGAACTTGATACATGTTGCGTTCCTTAGATATCGTGTGACATAGCTTTCGGAATATTTTGCCCTCTCGTGACCTTTCTGACCCGAACTGGCACCAAAACAAAAATAGGGGTCATCTTCCCTATATGTCCAACCCCCTGGGCCTTAGGTTGTAGACTTCATGCATGCGTTGCTTTCTTTAGATCCTCGTGTCTGACAAGGGGTGTCACCACACACACACACAACAATACACACACAGCCTATACGCACGGTGCTGAACTGCATAGATTCCTGTGCCTTCGGCAGGAATCGAAAAGGGCACCTAAACTGTTGGCAGCCCATCTGATTAGACGGGAGCACATACATACATACAATACATACATACATACATACATACCATACATACTTACATACTACATACATACATATATACTTCAACACGAAGCCTCTCAGAAGCTGAACGGTGCGCGGAACACGGACAGAATTCGACATGGCAAATACTTCAAAAGTCCCGCGTTCCGCGGGGTATAACGCGTCCCCGCGTTTCCTCGTAAGCAGCTTCACTTGGAATACCCCGTACGAATTCTTCCGCGTTCCGCGTGGGTTCTTTCCCGGCGTTCCCGCCTGTTCGCCGTGCCTAGTGAAACACGGCTTCTGGTTGCCAATTACTTGTCTATCGCGGAAACTATTTTGTTTGTCATCTGCAGGGTAGGAAGCTCTGGAACGATGTTCAACCTCCCCAACAAGTCATTAAAAAACCTCCTGCCCTTGCTGGCATGATTGGGCGCAGACGAATAGGCATGTCTATCAAACGTAGTGGGAACGTGTTTCATTTGGGGAAGTGATTCGTGACCATGGAACTACTCACACGAGGTATCACCATTGAGGGTGAAGTGTCCTTAAATGAGCGAAGTTGATATAGTTTTCAGCAGTGGATAGGTATAAACTATTTGCCTAAGGTCCGTTGATCAGTTTCCATACTCTCTGGTGCTATCGGTGTGGCTTGTATGGTTTGTTTTTGGAGGCATTGGAAGTGAAATTATTTCAAATTGAAACCTACGTAGATGAAAAGAGCGTATTTCATAATTCCAAATCTTGGAGTTTGAAACTTATCCTGTCTTTGTGTTATCTCCAATACGTTTTTGGGTCCCATAAAAGTCACAACGGGAACCCACATGTCGCTATCGGTTACAACAGTATTCTGTTTTTTTTTTTATCACTCCATGAAGTGAAAAGGAGAATCTAATTTTCTCTTCGAATGCTACGAATGCTTTTGTCTAGAACTAGTACATTCACCATTCATAATGAGGCCACATGCTTGTGTGTTTTTAAAAGTTAAATTATACTGTTGACTTCGCATCTGCGTCTTTCCCCTCGTTATCGATCGGAGTGAGTTTGGGTGTTGGTTTCCTTATGATCTAACCAGAAGATTATAATCTTCATGTTCTTCCATGTTCAGGCACTTACTTGCATTGCAACGTTCAATAAAACACTGAAACCGTAAGACTTTCAATAGTAATAATCCGTCGAAACTTCTAAAAAGAAGCTGAATACGGAGGGCGAAGTCGAGTCTTTTTGGGCAGAAATTAGGCGAGAGTTTAGACACATTGATTTACCTATAGTAACCCTGACTCACGTCCGAGGAATTCGCATGGCTAAGTGAAATCCGACATAAGCTCTAAAATATGTGTGTACAGTTGTATGGATTATGCAAATCAGCTTACTTAGCGTATTCTACGTTGAAATCTATTCAATCCATTTTTTTTGTTTTTCACTCAACTCTATACCAATGTGGCCAAATCACCTTGATTATAGAGATCTCTTACGAATCGGTCCTGCATGTCCTTAAAATATGATAATTCATAAATCACCACGCCTACATCTAAAATTTAGTGAATTTTATTCCAAATCCTCATCAAATCGTGTCACACAACGCCGATAACCAAACACAATTTGGTCATCACAATTCGGTCTTACGGTATCGTATAAAATTAACAGGTGAAGGTGAACTCATTTCACGCAACACAAACATACATCTACACACGCAAAAAGTGATCTTCTCCCTCATCATGCCTTCGGGCGAGACACAAATATACCTTCCGGTGTGCTTTTTGAGAAGAGAAAAAATCATGTACGGAACAATGTCGTTCGTAGCGTATCTTCCATCCATCTTTCAAAAAGTACGTCAGACCCGATCTGTATAATCTGAGAGAGCATATATCTATTCCAGATAGGCAGAGATGGCCAGCCGAATCGTGTCAGGAGGAAACCCCGGAAAATATGAACTCTGGATGTAGTTGTCGGCTCGCAGTTTCAGTTACATCAATTATAAGGTCCCTCATGTCTGAAGCATCCTCTAATGCATTGCATTCAACGTTGTTCTGTGATTCAGAGTGTGCAGGGTGCAAGGGATCCTGTTGCATTTGATGTCATATTCCTCCTCCCCTATACAACATATACATAAATATGGCGTGTACCCACCCCGTAGACCTAATTGTCCCGATCAGTGTTGGTTTATATCATTATACTGTCCGTTCGGGGGCTGTTTTCTCTCCCTTGATCCTTAAATCAATCAACCAATAGCGAGGGATAATCAGTGGGAGGATCTTGGAACCACCTATGTCCTATTTTTCGGCCACGTCCCCCTCTAGGCGAACATTTGGGTGTTTCGTGCGCAGTGGAATTTCGGATGTCACTCACCCATCAACTAGAGCGTCCCCTCCGGTTCTTCACAAGAAATTGCACGAAATGGCTTCTTTATAGAAATCTGGAGATAACTGTTTTCCAAGACACGTTTCTTTCAATGTCGTTTGCCTGTGAGTATAGGCTATATGGTTAGTTCCATTAGAATCGTGGAATATGAAGAGTCCATTACGTTTGCGTCTTAATTCACCAATGTTCTCCTAATTGCCCCCTATTATTCGAAGAAGTGTCAAGTCGGAACTTCTGGTAGCTGCGACAGCACATTCCCGTGGCGAATACACTGCATGTTTTTCGGCCATTTTCACATTTATTGTTCGTTCACATATAACTGACCTCTACTGACTCTGTCATAACCATGGATGGCTTGAAGGAACATGTCTACCATCATTGGCCACATTGGCCTATATTTAGGTGTGGTGGGGGGGGCACAAGCCCTATTGGCTAATGGAAGCTTTCTTTGCCCACACATTTCTATGTCACCGATGAGATATTGGACCGATATGTGTTAAAAGAATAATGCTTACTCTGGAATGGTCTTTGTCTGTTGCTGTACTCCCGCTGGAGATCAGGAGTAATGGTCAACAATCCTGCAGAGGCAGGGACGAAATGTAACAAAAAAACCCCCTCCTCTCACAACAGCTCAATGGGCTGACGGGGAAAGACTTATTGGGTAATTCATTGGATTTGATTAAAATTCAAGCACACCATGGCTATGCGAACAAAATGTAACTCAGCCCTATAGCCAGTGCATGCTTCTCCACCCACCAACGTTGCAACCTGATTGCATGTCGGTTCAGAAGTTACGAAATGAAGACTTATTGGCGTGATTAATTGGATTTAAATACATTTCACATCTTATCATGGCAAACAAAATGTTACACAGT
The DNA here is from genome assembly GCA_026419785.1 of Sclerodactyla briareus. NCBI lineage: Eukaryota > Metazoa > Echinodermata > Holothuroidea > Dendrochirotida > Sclerodactylidae > Sclerodactyla > Sclerodactyla briareus. Next base: position 68,008 of record JAODTK010000666.1, on the reverse strand, counting down.
CCTAGCCCAGTGGCATGCTCATCCACCACCAAGTTTCTACCTGATCGGAGTACGGTTCAGAGTTAATCGCAATGAAACGTGACGAAAAGAATGGACGAACGAACTAACGAACGGAAGGAGATACATGATGACTTGTGAAGCTGCTTACCCGCAGCCAAAAATGGACACTTCATAAGTCACTGTCCTAATATTAGATACATGCACCTGACCATGGAGACGTATTTCCGATTATACCTCCTTACTTTCGTATTTATTACAATTTTCTTCTTAGTCAAGCATATAACAATTAAATTAAATGGCTGTAAAAAAAAACTGCTTTATTCATAGTGATAGGTACTGTACGACAAATGAAGTGAGGTTTCCTGATTAATGTGAAGTCTCCAAAAATTTGCCCGTTTACTACTGATACCGCAGCTACAATTTGGACCAAAGAATCTTGAAGTTTACAAGGCAGTGATTAGGCGGCCCCAATCAAACAGAAAATTGAATCTTCGAGGGCACACAGTGAATTCCAAGAGTGCGAGTGCAAACCAGGAAATGCTGTCTTGTGAATACAGTCGACCAAGGAGGGACCACTCTGCCAATTGTTGGGGCGTCTTATGAACTCAAATGGATTTAGTGAAAACAGTAATACCCTAGTCATACTACAAATTGTCATTCATGATACCGTCATTCTGTATGCAGTTCACCTGCTGACGGAGAGTCCATTTAAACCATTATATCCGTCTGATCAGCATGTTGTTCCTAACGTGCCGTAAGTAGGCTAACCCAATTTCTCAGAAAGGTTTAAGAAATTTCATATAATTAAAATGTCTTGGCAACGAGAACTAAATCAATTGTTTTTTCCCATTTTTTTCCACCCCCACAGTAGAAACAAGAACATTCAGGACTGTGGAGTGACGTCTCTAAACATGATTGGGCGCACACAAGACGCTGGCTCATTCGCGTTGATAGAACAGAGGCCGACAAACCCCGACAAAATTCTAAACATGTCAAAACGTAATCTCTAACAATATCTTGGCTGGTTGCCTGCTCGTATAAATCGTATTGTATTTAATTTAATTGCTATATATTTTGTTAGGGTTAGGGAGGGCCCCGAGGGCTAAGTGTTTGCTAGAAGTTGTTATTGATAATCATTGTTCCAAGTATTCTGTTTCAATCTCATCTGATTCTTCTGATTCTGTTCCTCCACAAAATGTTTCTATGCGTCCAATTTGATTTATCATAATGAACGAATTTAGTCGAGAGACGCAACTTAGGCATGGAATGAAAATAATGTTTTCAACATGTTTGTCCCATGTCCTGTCCTGTTGAATGCATTCTTCGGTTGGGCCACCTCTTAACCCCCGATACCCTAGCCTTTGCCGCTACAGGTCAATGTATCACATAGACCTACGCCTATTCGATGTTGTGTAGGCATATACTAATACTGAACACAGGGAACGTGTCAACGGCGAATATCCGGTAGTTTATTAGGATTATATCTTCATATCAAAAGACTGATCCGAACTGAATCACTGCTTCAGGATATATATATATATATATATATATATATATATATATATATATATATATATATATATATATATATATCTATTAGGTTATATATATATATATATAGTGTTTTTACGAATCGGATCTGTGTATGTATGAGTCATGTCATCTCACACATCCATAACGGACATACACCCATAGAAACACGTGCCTTTCGAAACAATCGTCTTCCTTTCGAAAATAGCTATCTGTGTCGTTTCGAAGCTTTTGAACATCCGATATTCCGGTCGATCTGGGGCGAGCAATGTAACACTAATGGTTTGTTCAGAATTAGCAGCGCTCGTGACAAACAGTGAGATGCTACCAATTCACTCGAAAATCTGCGCCAATCTTCTACTTTCTACTTTTAATATGCGTGTTGATGGGTGACACTTTTCTCCTCGGCAGTCAAGGACAGATAAAGAGATGAATGCGGCCTGACTTGAATTTTCCCCAGACGACGTCTGGCTCATTGGAGTGCGATAAATATCAACATAAAACCGAGGGCGTGTAGTCAGGTAGGTGCAGCCTGAAGGATAGTTGTTTTGGGTGGCTGGTATAATATTATTATCACGCTCTTAGTTTTTGAATAGTAATAATTATCGGGGTGGGTGCCTACAGGGGCATGGCCTAAATCGAAAGAGGCTTTTATGAATGTGATGAGTATTTTTGGAATAGGGGGTCGTTTGGCACGATTTCAGTGACAATTATAAGTGTAGTGCAAGAGGCTAACATGTGACATTTCATACACAACGAATATAATTTTACACCAACTGTCTTGTTTGGGACACATGCAGGTCGTTATTATTCGCCGTTGTAGTTGGCCCATCGTTTTCGCGCAAGCATGACTATATTGCTGGTAGAACTAAGAGGATTTGTAATCCCCGAATTTTCGAACTGAAATGGCGGAAGGCATGCATGACAAACGCCGCCAAGCAAATTGTCTGTAATGAATGTACACCTAATATGAATATAACACAATTTTGGAAGCACTTTTATCGAATTGATTGCATTTTGGTTGGGAGAAGTCAGTTATTGACATATCGTGATCACTCCGATAAACCAAACACAACTAAAGGGACCGCAGCACATCGATACCTCGGTACACGGGCCGTGTTTCGCTGCAGTGGCACGGAGGCGTCAACACTTCACCCTGTTCACTGGGGAATTGCACGCGCGATCCGTCTTGAATCACCCGTACCTTACTGTACAGGTATTTCATCCGTGAATGTATCGTTAATAATATGGCGGCAGGACTGCAACAACCAATGTTGACAGGAAGTGTAATCATTTACCTCTCCATCCCAGTCGGCCTGTCCATCTGCCGCGCCCGAAGACCGATATCCATACCAGTTGGCGCCTCCGCAATGCAGAAGTGACAATGTACTTGATAACTCGATAGCATTATAACCGAATGCTACAACCACCCACGTAGGATATCAAACCATGCCGTGCGGCCACATCGACAAGCACGACAACCGTCCGACACGCATGGCTTTTGAGATGAATTGTAATTGGCGAGAGAATACGGAGAGAAGCCTTATCGCATTCGATTAGGAATATACAACTGCCCGTATTTGATATCTTGTGGATATTCATTATCAACACAATGCCAACAACTTCCGTAGTTCATTGTTGGTTTGTTATTTTTTTTTCGTGACGTTAATTGAGGGAAATACCAGACTCATTTCAACCGATTGAATCACCACACGTGGCTTTTGTTAATTAACTGCTGTCAATAATAGGTCTAAAGTTATCGTTCTCCTTCTCCTCTCTTCTTTGTATATAACCCAAGGTTAACTATAAGGATTACTGGTAATTAAGTGCGATGTAATAACTACTATCAACGTGAGAAGCCGAATGGGTTGATTTTAATATTAGTTCCCGGGGACAAATTTGTGCAAAGCAGATTTCATTCCTCCTCCATTCTAGAGCGCATAACGTTTTTCCACTTCCAATGCGAATAGTAGCATGTAGTATGTAATATCTAAAGTGTACTATGGAAAGGACCCCAGGAAGGCCAAATACCCCGTCCCCTTCGCCTGGTTATTAATTCACTGTGCTACGGAACTGACATTGAGGACAGTCATAACAAAAAAAGTGATGCGATTATGAGCAATAGTCTTCCATAAGCAGCAGTGGCGGTTAACAAGCGATCTCTCAATGCAGGGTATATAGAAGCAAAGCTACTATGAAGTGAACTAAAAAATTCTCTCTGCCAATGATCCTGCATCTCCGCAAACCGCAGACAAAATTACATCAGACGGAATGCACGTGGAAGACTACGTCATAGCAACTTCCCAGGTTCGCCAATTCGTAGAGGCGCAAAGGGCTCACAAACCTTCGTTTTAACGACTCCGAAATTAGTTTCAGAGAATTATAAATTACTACATACAGATTTACAGGCCCCTCGAGTAAAATCGATAGCGGGCGGTGAAAGGGTCTTTCATCCCATCTTCAAGGCTGATAAGCTAATATAAAATAACCAGGGTCAATATCATGAGTTTATATTTGTTGACCTGAATGGGGAAGTACGGATTCATCATAAAGTATTTAATCATAACATCACGCGTCATTTTGATGATCTCTCTCTTCACCCGATCAATCAACGAGGAGACATAAATTTGAACACAGCACGTCACATCTCTTGAAACTCTTGAACTCCTTTTTTTTGGTATTTCAACCACAGATCCGAAGTACTGGTGCTCTGGAACCAACCACCCAGCAAAGAAGTAATTGCGTCTCGAATTGGATTTTGAAACACATCGATTTTTTGACAGCAGCTCTAAAATTAGGGGAAATGACTTGCACACTTGGGACCGTCTGTGAGGAAAATAAACGTGGCGGCTCGAATAATGAGACGTACTCTAAACAGTGCGTATCGCCTCTCGAGGACATAATGGTGGTCTGTTTCGTCGCGTTCTCACTTTTCTGGAGCAAATGTGTGAGTATATGGAAGTCATGACCTATCCCGACGGAATATAGACTTTTAATTCAACAAGTGCTAACCCAGACTGCCTCCTCTGAACAATGAGTGAATAGCAAATTCACGAATACGAACAACGATTTACAAAACCTACAGGATACAATAGGTGGTTTCTTCAGCATAGTTACATTAAGGGGCTTACGCGAGTCATCGTAGATTGACAGAATTCCACCTCTTTTGTACATCTCTTTACCGTTCCATGTGTTTTTTTTTTCTCGACTATTCAAGACAGTCATCATCAGACTATAAATGGAATGTTCATTGTATAATCAGAGCAACATCACCAGATGGAATGACTGCGGAGGTACACAGGTCCATTTTTTTTTTTCTAGTACTCTTCCAACCCCAAACCGGTCTGGTCGTATACGCACCTGCGTTGGTAACATTAGGGATGATCGACCATTCTAAGTTCCAATTTAGATGCAAATTATAGTGTTTATAACTATTTGATTGCAGTAGCCAACCGGCGCTCAAGCGAGCCTTCGTTTAGAAGGTTCTCGAGACATTTTGACACACCTTTTGTTTGCACAAATGGTCGTATCGATCGTGGTGAGTAACTAGAAGGGTAACCGCTGAATTTCGATTAGGCTTCGGAAAGGTCGTGTTCGCTATGCCACGCACAACGTATGCTATACTATATAGATCTCTGCATACTAGTAAGTAGTATGTCAGTTAACAGACTTCTCAATTTTGTTAGAGCATTTTGCATGATTTAAGATGATGGTCTCTCAGTGAAATCAGTGGAAAACTGCAGTTTTGGCAAATCCCAATTTCCAGACCCTCTGTTATGACATTTATAAGGCAATGTCTTACCATTTATGTTTTCAGTTAAGCAGGGCAACTGCAGGATGATTCATAACGGGGCTAATTTAAAAAGTTGGATAATACTGAATTTATCAGTCCCACCCGGAAAGTTCATGGATTTTCGTTTACAGAGTATAGATATTCATTTGATGTTTGTGTAATGTGAAGCATTTGTATTGCGAGATCGAAATGCATCCCATCATGCATAAAACTGATGTCATACTTGTACACCGTGGCCACAAATATTCTTGGTTTTCTATTGAAATTCCATGAGTGATATGGCTTATACTAGACACGACGAACATTTTAAATTTTACCGGATGAAGTTTGTTCAGTAGTTTTGGTATTTCAATGCCTGGGGTGGGCAAAAGAAGACCGAAATTTCCCAGGTTGGTCGATTTCGGAGTGGATCCTATCCAACCCGAGTGCAGTAGATTCCAAGACTTGCGGAAATTCCCACTGATCAGGTTATGAAACTCTTCAACAATCCATCATGCAGACTATTCGAACATAGGCACAGTTAAAATAATGCATAGATGGTCTATTTAACAGCCTATTTCAAAGGGAAAAAAAGGACATTGTACGATGTAATGTTGACATGATATGCCTATTGCAGCAAATAACTGAAATTCTCAGTATATATACGCGGTGTCTCCCCATTTTGGTGTTCCTATTGGTCATGAATCGTGGGCTGTCGCGGCGCGACAAACTCAATTCGAATTGTCACCCGACAAAAAATCGCGCCCATTTGCTTGCCCAATCAACAGACCCATAGGAATAACACCGGACCAAAAACAGTCTGTGTCGTGTATTCGTACGAAGAATCGCCCATTCTCCTTGCCAATCATAGACCATAGAATTAACACAGGAGCGAAAAATAGTCTGTGTCACGTATTGCACATTCGGCACATTCATGTCAGGGTGGTAGTAAAAGCACCTTTAGAGGCCCATAGGTTTCATACTTCAACCGCCAAACAATCTGGTCATGAACTGGCGTACAGCTATTCACTCGATCATACTTTCCTTCGTTTCCATGTTGCTGCACGAATTTCCAATAATATATCATTTCAAAATACTGGATTCTGTCATTTCAGGAAGTATTGTGCACTGTCATTCATGGTTTGTGAATCATCGCCAAAAGAAAATAAATTTTGTTCTGCTTAGTGGCTGGTGTAGTAGAATTGGCCTAACTACTGAAGCAAGATTGTTACTTTGTGTGAGATTAATTTTGTTACAATACAGAAGGAATGACGTATTGACTTGAATGTTAGGTTTAATTTCATTTGGATTTTATTATGTGCTTTGACTTTTAGGCCAGAAGCGTGGAATTGTGCAACAACACATGCATTTCCAGAACCGGTAGTTTGTTGTTTGCGAGTACCCGTGTGACCATAGTACATGAATGCCATAGTCCTTGGGATCAGGTCCCAGAGGTCATCAGAGGTGATCGTCTAGACTTTATAAACATAAACACAAGTTCATAGTTTCTCGTCCAATGAAGCTACTGTAGTCCTTGCTCATAAGCGCTAAATGGTGCTTGCCTGTTGCCCGCTAAAATCACCCATGCTTACATTAAATTACTATATAATATATACTCTCTGACTCTGTTACTTTAGACTCTACTATCTTGACTTAACCAAAGATCTTATACAACTTCTGTTGACAGTTATTGTGGTTTGGCTTGAAGTTGAGGAGACAAAAATATAGTTGGCGGTTTCTATAATCTACCATCTACCCTTTTGATCAATTTTGTAATAGATGTTGTTCGCCGTCTCACTTTGGCTAATAAATTGTGTGTGAATTACAGCATCAGTAAAATTCCGTGAAGAATCCCCACTAGAGATATTTCCCTAAGTCATGTATGATAGATCCAACAGTACGAGCTCTCATTAAATCATTCCTGCAGTAACCAGTACTGGATTGAGCACTCAGTGCGAATCACTTTACAGCTTGCACTGCCACATTTATCAGGTTATAGTTCTCAGGTTATTAAGTCAATCCTGAAGAAAGAATGTGAACACTGGAATCACCTATTATAATCTTAACCTGACTGACACCCAAATAGGCTAGCCATTACCCTACTTCTTATTAAAATCTGTACGCAAAATCTGGATCACCAACCGTGATACCCCATGCAAAATTACTCATTTTGGTCTTACCTTCCGAATAAATCCTGTCTCTGAATCATGATAAAAAATTAGTAAAAATTATGCAAACTATACACATTGAATGGCGTCCATTGACCCCGTATCTTTGTTTAAAAGTTTCGGAACTGAAGGTTGACCATATTAACCATTTTTTTGTGAGGAACCCGTCAAAACTTTGAAATTCCGTTGATTAGCATAGTTTATGCTGAAAATCTAATCATTCCATCTACTTTCATTTCCTGCCTTATGTGCCCGATCAATCACCGATCCGGCTCATCTGTAATCTTGCTAACAGCTTCAACAATACTCCGAAGATCAGACTTTTTTATTTTCCACTTTTCATCCCTACTCCAAGTAGTGAAATGGTAGAGTTTCCTAAAATTACACTACATTAGGCCTTAATTATGAGAGGGCAGTCGGAAGAAGAGGTGACATTATTTCTCATTCTCTCACAGTGGCGAATCGTAACACTGACAACGAAGATCCGACCACTGCCTGGCCACTTTTATTGGGATGGTTGACCTAGCTGTATAAATTAATACGAGTAATATTGACACAACATGGATAAGATATAAAACATACTCACGAAACAAGAAGTTTAGGATAGCTATATATCTTTATAACATTCGTCTGGATCCATCTGATTTAGTTTCCTGATGTATAACATGGCTTAGACCTTCCCTGCACAAGTCTCGGCCGCTTTCCGATGAATCACCCCCCCTCGAACCACAACGGGCTCGTACGGGAGGGGTGACTTGTGCTGTAGAATAGTTATATCTTATACATAGTATTATATAGGCTTTAGCCTAGTAATACTTTCACAACGCTACGAACCCCTAGAAAGTATAGAATGCTTTGCTTCAACATCCGCTGCAAATACTACTCCCAATCCTTGGTTTCAAATTTTTTATCCCGATCCTTCTAAACTTCTGATTTCTCTGTGTTAACACACCTCACGATTAGAACTAAATGAGTATTTCCATGATTATTCCGTGAAACGAGAATATCAGTTTCACTTTTCGAGTGACTGCGTGAAATCGCTTGGTCCGGTCCGTTAAGGTAAGTGTGTCAAGTATTGCCACTTCCGGTTCGTATGGTGCTTCTTTCGAAGTGGTGACTTTGGTAATTGCCAGATAGAGTGAATACACACCGTAATTGCTTTCAAAAATTACGTGACGCAGACACTAAGCCCTGGTTTTTTGTCCGCTCTACCTGGTAATACGGTATTACCAGTTCGAAAGACCAGCATAGGTGAACATACAATAACACTAGGTATTGGAGGTCAGATCTCAGAGTGAATTATGGGAGAAATGAAGAAGGATCCTGGGAAATATGTCTTTTCCATGAATGAAAACTCACTACGAACCTTAAACATGAAATGGTAATTTTTTTTTGTGACATGCCTATGAAGAACACTCGTTTCGAGAGACATTAGAATGCAATCTGAGAACAATCCAATCTCTGCATAGCGAATGCATTTGTGATTTTAAAAAACGCAGTAGTCTCTTATTCCTCTTTAATTACCTTTGACCTTTGACTTGGACCTTCACAAGGTCAAAGTTGTCCAGGGGTCAATGAACATTTGTTCGCGAATTCGGTCCACATCCATCATGTTAGGGGCCAATATACTTCTTTTCAAGAGATGTTACTGTTTTAAGCCTAGTGGCACTGAAAGGAACACTACCAAGGAACATTATTACTGCGTTTCATCAGACCACTCATACTTTTTGTAGAAGATACATTTTGTAATTTTGACCAAAATGTCCAATTTGTGCTGCTTTAATTACATTTGACCTTGGACGCTTCACAAGTCAGGAATGTTTAAGTGGTCAATGATCATTATGTAAAGTTTGGTGGGCAAACATTAATCAAAGCTTGATCACTTGGCACCGAAGAAAAGGCATTGTGTTGACCAGAAATCAATTGTGGACACATGGAAGTAGTAGTAGAGTCGGTGGTAGGTATGTAGTCGGTTCGTCATGTAGGGACGTAGGTAGGTAGGTAGATAGATAGATAGAATGACTGGCGGCTCACAATCGCGGGCACCAGCATAGCTGGTTTGACTAAACAATGGACGTCAATAATCACAATTCCCCATACTGCAAATCTGTCGTTCTAATCATGTTTGCCTCGTGGAGTGCTTTCAATTTTCGCTCTTGGGAATGTGATGATGATCGATCAGAGGGATGACGGAAATACGTTTATCAAAGACCATAATGATTTTTTTTTTTTATATTTGGCGGAGTTTTTTTTCAATTCAAATCCGATCTTTGGACCGTTCGTTATAGGTTCTCGAAGTATTTGTTTTCACATTGACTCTGTATTACGGGGGATTCTTTCCTCGCAAGTATGAATTGAGTCATATTCATTTTTACGAAGTCTTTTGTTTGACAGATTAGCATGTACAATATTATTGATGTTTACTAAAGGTAACCACAATTACCACTCTGAAGCGTCACAAAGAACGTCAAAGAACTAAAATAAACTGATGACCACTACTATTATTAAAAAAATAGTTATAACATTCATTACCATCGTTGCAATTAATGAAAAATAAATCAAGTTCATAATTGCCATGCATTTTGTTTTTCTGCCTTTGGGAAGGTCGCCTATTCCTATGTATTTCTCTGTCATAGCGCGATTACAGCGGTCGGTCTGCTCCGTCAATATTGAAATGGAGAATTTGTTATCACTCAGAATGCAACCTCTTAATTGCGCTGTTTGCAAATACCGGCACGTGTATAAAAACAAATAGACCAGATAGGCCAGCGGTGCAGTCAATTTTAGGTAGGCATTGAATAACGATACCATCATTGGTTTAAAGCTGCTGATCACGGTGGCCGCCTCCATTCGAACTTCTGTGGGCCTTATTTTTCAGAAGTTTGGTGAATAATTGGAAACATTCGACGGTTGATGAGTCAGGGGTATTGTTACATGCCACACGTTCGAAGCGCTGTCAGACTAGAGATGGAAGGTCGGGTGAAGTGGACATATAAATTCGAGGTAATGGGCCGGTTGATAGTTGTAGACGTTGTAGTGCGACGGGATGTAATAGTAAATATATATCTATATATATATATATATATATTATTATATATATATATAGATATATATATATATATATATATAGATAAATATATAATATATATATATAGATATATATATATTGTGTGGAAATTGTGTTTATAATGAAAATGAGAGGCGGACAATTGGGAGTCATAAGGTGTAATTACATAATATATACACAGATTACTTGGGTGCATTCGGACAGGTGCAGGTTTTCTCAAATTAGGTATCACATACCCCTGCCTGAGGGATATATATCGAAGCACACTGGGCACAATCCTGGTCTCATTATTTTGGATCCTGCCACAAGCATCTTAAATTTGCTGCGTGCAGTGACACACGAAATTTTCGTACGTTAAAACACATGTAGGCTCCCATGCATAGCAAAAACTAAAACATCCCTCTCTAAAATGTTTTGTTGCCACGATGCCAATGTCAAACGATCACAATATTTCACAAGCATTCCAGTGTTTTAGGCTGTGTGACCTTTAACACATGTACTCCTTGAGAAACTCGTGAAAGGAGGGTGTATTACATTAGTCCAATTCACTTTATGGTTGTCTCAACAAGATCTGTTCATCACCAGAAAATAGCCACTCAATTGGGTCACAAGGTGAAAGGTTAACGAGGTCAAACGGTCAAATGAGGTCAAAGTAGGTCACCCGATGTAGTTCGCCATGACGAACAAAACTTTCCATTACGACATTCCTCTAAATTTTTCGTTGCAAAAGATATAAAGGATTGTCCTATGGTTGACTTAAATGACCTTGACCTAACACCAATACAATAGTGTTAATCCGGACCATATGTGAGCCCCCACACTTCCCAATGCGATTACATGACTTGCGTCATTAGATATCGTCCTGACAGTTCGGTTTGTTTTGCCATCTCGGACTTGAATGACCTTGAACTGGCACCAAAAAAAAATGGGGTCATCCGTGTATAGTCCAACCCACATACTCAATTTGAACCCTCATACATGCTGGAGTTCTTTAGATATCGTGCTGCAAAGGAATGCACACCACCACAACACAGACACCAGACACACAAAACACAGCATAACGCACGGTGCGTGACTGCAAAGATTCCTTTTGCATTCGGGCGAGGAATGAAAATGACTCCAAATCGACCCCCAAATCCTAAAGGATAGCATACCCGATTTTTTAGGTGAAAGAGATTTAAATTGCGTACAAATTGTGCCCGGGCAATGCAGGCATGGACGGACAGAAAGTAGGGGGAGGGGGGGGGGGAGGGGAATAGCCACGTTGACCCCGCCGAAAAGTCCCGCGCATGGGCGCAGAGTTGAATTGGACAGTCCCCCTCGCAAACAGCTAATGAATAATCACGCACATGTCGCGGGTAGGGTGAAGTTGTTCAACGCTCTTCGCGTGGAATACAAGACTTCCCGCGACTGTCGTGACATGAGGATCCGTCTCATCCGCGCATTCATAGTAATTCAATTTGACTGGTAGTTTGCGGCATACCTCGTGTCCAACGGAAGCCACGTGGGAAGAAAAAAAAGGCGCAGACGCGTTGTCGATGAGAGCAAACGATGGAATTGGGACATCCATTCACATATTCTCTCGTACGAAACACCGAGAATCCGGCAAGCACTAATTAAATTACAATGTGCATGCCACCAATGTCCGACTCTAACTTATGATGTAGCACACGGAATGGGGAGCCAACCGTTATGTGTGTACACGGAGGGGACAGTCCAGATACATCAGCCTTTGACGTTTCCCAAGATAGGTGAGCTAAAGGGGACGGGCTTTCTCTTTTCCGAGTGCTGCGAAGATGAATCAGACGAGAACGATTAAATTGTGACAGGGACATAGAGTTGGGGTCGGTAATCGATACCAACTTCCAGACAACGTTGGGCAATCCACAGGTGGCAAGGAACTACAACGCGGACGAGCCCCAAAGAACATTTAAAGGTTGCAGCGGTGACATCACAATTAATGTCACCGGTAGTCGACTCGTACAAGCAGCAGTGTAGTTGAAATAGGGTGCATTCTACCACTGAAGTGAGGGAGGACCCGACTGATCAGGGTGTGAAGATAAAAAGGTGAAATTAGTTCTAAATAAAACGTCACAGAAAAAGAGAGGCTGGTGACGAGAGAGTACCCTGAATCCCTCGGACAATGTGTGACAATGTGTGCAATTACTATAATATGTCCTGATAAACTGTTAGGGTTAGATAGCTGATGAGGAAGGCAGGGACAAGTATTGGAGACAAACAGACAAGGAACCACAAAAACCCCTTGGGCTGTTAACGGTATTCAACCTTTTGAATGTTATTTACTGATGTAGTTGCCGGTTATCAATTCTCGTGTGTTTAAATACTGTACAGTATGTTATCGAAGAGCCAAGTAAAAAACAACGCGTTCATCTAGTAGTTAGGACAGAGGGGGTTCAGTATTATAACACGCTAGAGTGAATACTCTACTCTGACAATGAATGATGGGCTCCAATCTGAATGTATCCGATGCCCAGTGTATAGAGCGCGGATTTGGCACGTAGCTGGAATAGGTGATGAAGAACGCGTATTTCCCAATTGTAACCCTAGTACACTAGAACAGCCTAAAGGTTCAATGAAAACGGAATATTACCACGAGAGAGAGAGAAACAACAGAACAAATTCTTTCAGATATCGCCGAGTCATCATAAGGAGGGGGAACTGGGAAGTGGGAGGAGAGAGGTCTATGATGATGCGGCGGGCATTAGTGCCCCAATCGCTGACACCACTGCGATAATACTGTTTGTATGAGCTCAGTAGGCGAAGGAGGGTGTTACGATACTTCGTGCCATACTATATTTTGGTAACACAGTAAATATTTGTGTAACTGATTCGACACAGGCTCGTTAAAAATCGATGTTCAATAAAAAAAAGGTGACTAACGGTAAGGGTATTTCGTAGTCAGACCAAAAAGAGGAAACCAACACCATAATGTCGCTAAGAACCAATAGATAACATAGTCACTTGATTCCCAATTCGACTTGACGGTATTTTACATACATAAAAAATAAAAAAATATAAAAAAAACGTGAGAGATTTCATTGATTTTTGAACAAAACTACAAAGTTGCAGGTCTACCTACGTCGTGGGAATATTCGAAATCGCACCAAATCTATTCATATTCAAATTAACTAGAAAAATGTCGGGAGGGTTAAACCGCCAGACGTATCTTTCCCCGCATCTCTTATTCCAGACATTTGGTGAACATGACACAGGACAATATTCTTGCGAAAGAAGACATTATAGGACTAGGGAAGCGACAAACGTGTACTGGTAAATGGTCATTCCAAATGCACTTGTTAATTTTGAGGCACCCCTACAGCCGCGCACAAGGTGAGTACCTAATAAGCACATTTACTTCACAGATTCGCCCTTAACCACATGGCCACACGACAGAGGTTAACTGCAGGTCAAGGTCACACACTGCAGGTCAACAATATATCACAATGGTGACCATCCAGCCTTCAGCAGTATTCAATTCTCCCGCTATAGCCAAAAAACAGTTTTTGACCCCTAAGTGACCTTCAAATGACCTTTCATGACTTGACAGTTTTTATGGAATTGTTACTCTCAATGTGATTCATCCACTCCTAGGAGCAATTTTGCATTCTGATGAACAACCACACCCAGTGCTTTTGCCGGAAAAGTACTAAAATCAGTTTGACCCCTAGTGACCTTTAATGACATTCACATTGAAATGCGGTTTTTATGAAAAATTGTTACCTCCATGTGATGCATCCACTCCTAGGGCATTTTGCATTCTGCTGAACACACCCAGTGCTATGCCGAAAAAAGTACTTAAAATCAGTTTTGCCCCCTAAGTGACTTTAAATGACCTTTCACTGACACATGGCGGTTTCTATTGAAAATTGTTACACTCATGGATGATCAATCCTAGAAGCATATTGCATCCAATGAACATGTCCAATGTTAATTGCGAAGAACAAATGTATAAAATGCCACTTGGACCCCTTGTAACTACCAAAGTAACTGTCCGATCGAAGCGGAGGGAGTTGTTTCCCTCCATAAAGCACACAAAGCTCTATCACATATCCAAAAATAACCAGTTTATACTGTTTTGCCCGTAACTCCTTAATAAGCACATTTATTCAACGATGCGCCTTTAACCACATGACCACCCGACAGGAGTCAAAATTAAGTTCAGAGGTCACACCACATGGAGGTCACCATATATCACAATGGGTGAAACCATCCAGCATTCGCAGGTATTCAAATTTCTCCGATTATAGCCAAAAAAAAAAAAAGTTTTTGACCTCAAGTGACCACAGAAGGACCTTTCATGATATGACAGTTTTTATGAGAATTGTTACTCCTGTGATACATCCACTCCTAGGAGCATTGGCATTCTGATGAACACACCAGTGCTATTGCCGGAAAAGTACTTAAAAATCAGTTTTGACCCCTAAGACCTTTATGACCTTCAATGCCATGGCGGTTTTTATGAAAATGGTTACAACTCCCTGTGATGCATCTCCCCTCCTAGAAGCATATTGCATTCCAATGAACATGTCAATTTATTGCGAAAAAAAAGTATTAAAACTCCCTCATGGGAATGATCAGGAAAACTAATATGCAAATTAGTCCCAACCAAATTTACCTCAGTGATCTTGATGCTATTGAATAAATTGATCAGGGACTGGTTAAGGAGGTCCTATTCACAAAGTTTCGTCAAAATCCAAAAGTTGAGAAAAATAATGGCAGTAATTATTCTAATTATGCTAACGAATATGTAAATTAAACACACATAAGACCTTCAGTGATTCAATGCAACATGAAATAAATTTATCGGGACCTGTTAGAAGGTCCTACTCACAAGTTTCGTGAGAATCCAACGAAGTTTATAAATTTGCGTAATTGCTAATTGGGCCAAACATTATGCAAAATAGTCATGCAAGAAAACCTCGGGTGCCTCGGGCAACATTAGGAAAATTCATCGGCACTGCCCTAGTGGCCCTAGTCACCAAGTTTCATGAAACCCCAATGAAGTTTGAAAATACACATACATTCTGCTATAATCAGGCTACTGGCCAAATAAATTCAAACTTGACCTCAGATGAACTGAAATTGTCACCATGTTTTTCGGCTCCAACAACTACCCCAACCCACCACGTTTCGTGTAAATCGCACGAACTTGAAAATTTGCGAAAAAACCTGCAAAATAGAGGGCAACCAATATATGATATAGCCCAGTTTCGAACTATCCGAGATTTTACTAATACGGAATGGTTGTACAAGTTTGGGGTCAATCGGATAAACAAAGGGTAAAGAATGGAGAGCGCTAACGCCGAAAGTTCCGGCGGCGGCGGCGCGGCGGCGGAGCCGGCGGCGGCGGAGCCGGCGGCGGCGGAGACGGCGGGGCACACGGCCCAAAACCATAATATACCCCGACACTTACAAGTGTTTCCGGGATATAAGGACATCCCCGATCGCGTATTTGAATTATCGAGGACTGCATGAACTAGGCCAAAGTAGTAGGCACAGGTGCCTGACAACAGCGGAATACGCTGGTGACTTATACGAGGTGTCAATTCAATATGAATCGGTGAGAGACAGCAAATTGAGTGGATGGCAGCGTTAACAAAAGATGGGATTTAGTATCTCGAAACACGGGGTATTCCATGGTTATAACAGTTTGTTGACAACTCAAAAATCCGAAAAAGAATCAAGATGTGTTACTGTAATACAAAAATAGTCCAATTCTTTAATTCCCGGAACCAAATCTGGTAATAATGGGTTTATATGTTTACCGGTGTTACATGGTTGCCTTATGTAGGTACTTGAGTTGAATGTGAAAAAAAAATATAATCCCTGTTCCAAAGATTCGCCAAGGTGTCGGTCTGATCAGCCCACGAACCTGACATGTTGTTCCGTTTACGGTAGTAAATGCCGGGCGAGCGATGCTCAGTGTACCTTAACATTTCTAGCGAAGGTGAACCGTTTGATGCAGTAGCTGAATTATACGATGAACGCCTCGATGTCGTTTCTGGACATTGGTTGGCGCTAGCGACAATGGACGTTCTCCGTGGAATCAGCTTCGTATATTCGTTAGTAATATGCCATGGGAACATATCGCACCTTCACACACCTCATATGTTCCGTACTCCACCGTTAGGTGACGAACTTGCCTAACCACGACGGTGTTCAAACAAAATCTTCATGGGATGATTTAGTGACAAACGAATTCCACAAAACTAAGACTGAACTGGCCACCAAATTCATTGATTGGTAATTTGGGGCAAACCATGTAGCCAAAATACGTGTGTACTGACCCTTTTTGTAATAAAACGGCTGCAATTTGTAATAGCTGGCCCTGTTGGTAATAACACTGGCCCTTTTTTGTCATAGCTGGCCCGTTTTGTAATAAAATTAAGCCGTTTTTGTAATAAAAAGCTAGCCGTTTTTGTAATAATTCTGGCCCAATTGTAATAAAAAAGCTGGCCCCCTTTGTAATAACACTGCCGCAATTTGTTACTAAAAAACCTTTTCTAATGGAACAACTGGGTGGACTTAGGACTCCGGACCATCCCACACCCCCCACCTCAGGTCCAGACACATGAGATTTAAAGAGGGGAGGGTGGAAGACCGTGAGTGTATGAACATAGCAGTGTGTGCTTGGTCAATATGGACACTTTGACTGAGACCTGTGTTAGACACTTCATACTTGTATGCATACTGTGTACCGGTATCATGCTATATGGACTATATAGATGCTATAAACATTGGTTATACATGCTCATCCTTACAGCCCGTGTCTTGGAATGTGTCGAAACTGTCTAGGGCGTCAACCACATTCTGTCTTGGCATTTAAGTTACTTGCAACATATTTTAAACAAATGACCAAATCGCCAAAATCTAAAAAAAAATTTTACCTTTGATGTCCTTTAAATTCGCCATGTTGAGGGCATAATCCCTGAAAATTGCTATCGCCCCCTTAGAAACTTATCCGAGAGTTTACTCAGACTGACATGTGTTCCAGTTTTTTGCGTTTAAATGAAAAACGTCATACGCCTACTCGACAAGAATCCTCTGCCTAAATGGGCGAAAATGTTTGTAAAATGCAACCCCAGCCGGATCGAAGCGTAGGTGTTTGTGAGTCGTGAACAATATGCTCTTGACAACCCGACAAACGCCTCACTCTCCAACCGACAACTTCCAGATTATTGGATATTTGTATCATGTATAGCTTCACTAAGTTTATCAAAGCGATTAGCCATCCCTCCCGTCTGTCCGTTGATCGACTTTACTCACTTACAGGGACCATCGTACAAAACTCCCTATAAAACTAGACGGGCCCGTTTATGTCTTAACACTCAAGCCTGGCTGATTGTTGGAAACTTACAACTGCGATTTAGCATCCTCCGTCTGGCCGTTGATATACTTATCAACTTAAAAGGGCCCCCAATCGTTACAAAAACTCCCTATAAAAATAGACGGGCCCGGTTAGTGTCTTAACACTCAAAGCCTGGCGGATGGTTCAGAAAACTTACCACTGGGTAACAAGAGCGTATTTAATTTCCCCTTTACTAAATTTAAAGGTTCGAACTTGTTCGGGTCACCGTATTTCTTACTATATAACAGGCAATACCGTATGAATCCCACGCAAAAAAAATGAGGAACCCGTTCAGACGATAAACATTATTAACGAAAATGCAAACTGGTTACAACAGACTTCGTTAGTGGCGCGATATACATATCGACCGGTCACGTCCTTAATGAGGTAAGTCTGTTGTGATGTCATACCTCCCCCCCACGAGACGACGCTTATTCGTAAGACGACATTGCCCCTTAAAGCTTGGAAATTGTCTGACTATAGAAACCGGGCTTTGACATTTGAAATTACTTTCGGGACTGAACGGGTGTATTTCGTTTCGGAACGACCGTGTGTATTTGATTTTCCCCCGAACTGAAGGCGTGTCGGAATGAGCGTGTCGGACTGAAAGCGTTAATTCAATTTTCGGACCGACGACGGTTGTTAAGGAAGTGCATTCTGTTTTCGGACTGAATGCGGGTTTTTCATTTTCGGACTGAATATGTGTCGGACTGGACGACTGTCGGCATGTACCCTTGAACGATTGACTAGTCACAGTCGCATGAGCCCCACTTATTCAAGAATTTGCCCTGGAATACCCAGGCTACTAAGCAGTGACACGATTCTAGAGGACAATTACTTGAAAATGCATATCGGATCGCCCGGACGTCTAAGTTCAGCCCAGGGTTCCATACAAGTGAGTTATTCCATATTGCGGCAGTAGTTTTATTACAAAAAGCGGCCAGCTTTTTTATTCAAATTGGGCCAGAAATTATACAAAAACGGGTAGCTTTTTTTTTTATTACAAAAACGGGTCTAATTTTATTACAAAACGGGCAGCTATTACAATTGCAGCGTTTATACCAAAACGGGTTAGTACATACGTGGATGACCTTTGAGCGTGCACCCCCCCCAAATGACGAAAATACTCAACGCCATGAAAACCTTAACCATTTAGGTACCGAATTTGTACCAACTGAACATAAATTGAAAGAACAATCACGATTGTTTTAACATAACAAACATGATGGTCAGAAGAAAGAAAGGGAAGAACTAAATAGGCTCAAGAGTCCAAACAACCAATACCGGTACAATTTCGTCGATATTAAAAATACAGACCAGAAGGATTGAAAAACTCGAGATGAGCGTCAGAACGAGAGAGAGAAAACAAACAACTAACCCCAAATGGGCAGTAATTCTTGGCCAAACACAAACTCCATCATGATCTGCCAATGGCAGTCATATTCTTGTTGTATGGACCTAGTAGGGATTTGGAGCACTAATGAACAAAATAGTAGGAAGTGACCAAATATGGATCTGATCTAAAATCAGAACTTGTGCAAATTAGGCACACTGTACGACTTCGATTGACCCAGAATTTGAGTCCAAATTTCTCGAGACTGAAGGTAGTCTGTATCACTGGCTCGTAGCGATCTGACACTTTTGAAGTTCCGCATAAATCATGCGAATTAGATACCTCATTAGAATATTTCAATCGAAAACCCAATTCTTCTACATAATCCTGTACATGTGCTCTAAACCAAATCACCACATAGCTCCTCCTATGGTTGGCCTGCAATCTGCTAGCGAATCTGAACGAAAATCAAAAAGACACGACAACACTACTAAGTTGGTGCTCAAAATTTAATCAAATCGTGTAAACCTAAACCCAATGCCTACATACAATAGTAACAAAAATACGTTTCTACGGTTCCGGAAAAATCCTGAAAGTGTAACAATACACTGGAAAACTCACGAATCGCTATTCTTCATTCCCAGACGGCCAATATTCCCATATATTATACAATCGGAAATAACGAGTATATACCATTTGCGAAACACTTGAGGGTATAAAGCAGTTTCCTTCGTCTGATTAAAAACCAATGGACATCACCTAGGACATCACGTTCCACCGGACTGTACAGTGTATATACGCACATGTATATATCCTGGGTTTCGGTTCTTCGTATTTCTATTGCTGTCAACTATCAATAACCAACGCCTGCTTGAAGTCGGCAAAACCAAAAGAGAACATAAATGTCATGAATAACATTTGCGCAAATACTCCGCATATGCTCTGGGGCTCGTAAAAATTATACAATAATTACACAACCGTGATGACATAGGCAGAACAACATGGAAGGAACGATGTCGTTTGGTATTTTTCCGAAGATTTACATTTCAATTGGTGCGTAGGGTCAACATAGTCACCATTACCAGTCGGGTAACATTTCTCGTGAAGTCAATAATAGGTCTATGTATTATTATCTAGTATTACGATATTATCTATGTATAACTCATTGGACTGAAGTATGATTCTTCGATTTGACAATTTTCACCCTCACCAATCATGCATTATTGGATATCGTATTGTGTATCACATCACCAGATCACGGGTGGTGCTATATTTGAACGTAATTTGACCCAGGTGTGCGTGCCTAAACCTTGTGTACAGCAATTTGAATGGAATCCTCATGAATTTGTAAATGTCGACTGCCGCGATTAGAAAATGATTTAACCAAACAGCAACAATTTTTTCGTGTTCAGTTTCAAGTAACCCGGCAAACGGTATTCGATGTGAACAGGTTAACTACGCATTCACGGAATTCCCTGGGAGGATAAAACTCATAAATATGTCAAAAACGTTTGTTAAGTAATATTGTTAATTATGCATGACGGAATCCTTAAAGGATTATGAATCTCATAAAATGTGATAGACGATACGTATTTCTTGAACAGGACAAGTGGAAGGCTATTCACCCTATCATGCACAGCTGGGGCGTTATTGACAACTCTACTCAGGAATGGTACTCACAGGAGGCACACGTAAAAGGTTACTGCATCGTTTGTGATCGGCTGCGTGACGCTCTCCCCTGTTTGGGAGGCAACGGAAATCAAGTATTCCCATTTGTAACAATTAACAGTAGAACAACAGTCACCTCCCTAGCACTGTTTAATTCGGCTTTCCACTTATTAGGTATTCACCAGACATTTGTCCGTTCGTATTTCCTTGCAATACGTCTAATTGTGAATACCACGCATCCTGCATTAATAATGTGACTATGCTAGGAACAGTTAAGAATACGAATACAATTACAAAATACAACGCAAATAATTAAACACGTAAGCCTAGCCTATTTACTGAAAGCTACGATACAGTTAAACTTTGACCCGCTTGACTCTCTTGACTCTGATAGTTTGAGCTGATAAAAACCCAAAAACAATAGGGATCAGTACTCCAACCATTGGCGAAACATATACCAAGAATGAACTCCAACCATTCATGTGCATGGAACTGCATCGGTTCCACCTGCCGAACGTGGACCTAACTAAAGAAATTAGATTCGAGCTTCTGACCACCTCTTGCTCGATTTGACCCATGGTCCACGATTGACATGTGCTATTCTAAGGAATATTCGACCAATTATTCAGCATCCATGTAGGATACCTGGCACAAGTGATAGTAGAGTGCACGCACATGCAGACGACTACTGGAGATGGTGCGCCAGCTCTATGATCACTCGTTACACGAAGAACGCGGATTTGATTCAGTTCGCCCAGTTCGTCGCAGTCCTTGATTGCAATTTTAGTTCCGAATTGAATGCGGTGACTAATATACATATGTAATGGTATCCATACATTGATAAGGCCAAAATGTATCATGGGTATAGTGGTACTATTGCGACGCGCGTGGATTGACTTTTGAAGTAAGTAGTATAAAACGCTGAAATAAAATTTGATCCTTGAAGCCGCCGCCGCCACCCTCCCAGGGGCAATCAGAGCCTAATACATTCCTCATGGATATGGTACCGTAAGGTCTTTTCTTCTTTTGAAGAGTGCCTCGATGATAAATCTCGAAACATGCATGCAGGTTTAAATGTGACAAACGATCACGGATCATGGATTACGCAGAATATTCTACGAAGGAGAATGAGCATAGCTGAAACAGTCACTAGAACAATAAACAAAGAGTGAGGGCGGCGTGAATGAACTGCGGTCAACCTTCTTTGAGGCTCGTAATCCAGAGGTTTGTTGGGTTGCGGTCCCTGTTAGTACCATTGAGCAAGGTATTATTCTCAAACTGCTTTCGGCAACCAAGGGTTATAAATGGGGACCCGAGTACAACGGCGCTGATATACAAAGCAATATTCTCTCCGGGACCTGTCGAGTGGTACTTGTTCCAACGAGCGGTTGGAGTGTTGTGGCGCCTTGAGCCGAGCAGCTGTTTGCTGGATGTGTGCGCTATATAAGACTTTATATTATTAGTACTCACCAAGTGTTGAGACAATCCTAACAAATATGCATAAATTATGCGAATCAAATATAATCCCCACAATACGTATTTCCCCACTATACAGTATATCATTACCACGGGCACATGCGCATAACAACGTTTTTTTAACGTTCAAGTGAGACAAGTAGAGGCTATTGCTGATCTCAGCTGCATATACACACCCGAAGCAGCCAGTCTACACGTTTGATTATTTGGATTTTTTTTCTTCAAATCAGTGTTGACAAAATGATAGATTTAAAAATTAAGAACATTCGATATCACCTCCCAACAGTTTCAACTGGAGGAATACAACGAAAAACCAAATATTCGATGTGAAGCACAGTAGTCGGATACCCATAGGCTGCGCCTGTGGAGGGGGGGGGGGGGGGGTTGAGAATTGTCGCTTTTCATATCCTCAAAGAGAGATACCCGTAGAGATATGGATATGCTCCAGATCTGGTTTCAGTTCCCAATATATTATGACTCCCGCGCTAGCGAGGATGAATGAATTTTATTGTATCATGGTACCGAGCTTACTCGTTGAAATTTCCAATTCGGATAGTTGCGGATGGAGAAAATCCTATTACCGGGCGAGCGAGTTAGTGTAGTCGCATCTGTGGAATTTTAGTAGATGGAGGAAGATCATAACAGAGAGTGAATACATTACATAGACACCTCTGCATCTGTTCGGATGGAGGACTGTGAAGTTTTGAATACGTGTCATAGGCTGATTTCGTGGTACGAATATTGCACCATCAGTAACGTCTCATAAATACTGATCTACAGACACAGTGTAAACCACGGATCACTAAACTAGCCTGTGTAGTAGTCAACATCCAGCTCGTGTGGAGCAGTATGAAGCCGGGTGGCATATTAGATCAATGGAAATATCCAAGGTTTGCGACGTGCGGTGGCTTTCAAGAGGAACCACAAAAGCTCAAACGATTACGAAATCTTATCACCGCAAACATAAAAAACACTGGGGATATTTAGCTGGGTGGGGGGGGGGGGGGGGGGGGGGGCGATCCCATTTGCATGATTTGCTCTGACCAGCGAAATACAGTCTATTTTAGTGGATCTCGCCTGTAGTCAATATTTTAACATTCTTGACTGATGGATGGATCGCAAAGAAAAACATTACATAATTATGGTCCAGCGAAAACATTAGTATTATATGTTTCGTTTGTGAGACATGGATTGCGCCTGGCGCCCAACCAAGTATCTTGTGACGTATTTCGTGCGCATCAGTTCCACTTATGATCAGTGCACCACAGGTGATGTAGCTCGTACAAATCGATGTTCATTTTCCCACGGGAGTGACACTGCATGTACTGACTACTGGCCAGTGAAAACATCGCCTAACCATCTTGGTGTTCAAAATGAGTCTTCATCAATAATTTATTAGTATTAATCACCAGATTCGACTGTACGTCATTTAATGCTTACTAGAGATTTGTTGCGTGATCATGAAGAGTAGTGAAGCCATATCAGAATCTGAAACTCCGGAGCAATCCATACACCGATGTGTGATTGTTGACACGAATACTAAGAAAAATTACTACTTCCAAAATGATAGTGACAGAAAGTCGTATATACGCATGCATGAGGTATTCCTGAACCCGCCCACGGTATTTGTTAATTAATGATACGAAGGACCACATCTGTTAATCGGCTGAGCATGCTAAGGAAGAAGAAGAGTAACTGCATGACTCGAACATTCAACTGCAGATGTGTTGGATTGTGCCTTGTGCAATTGACCGAATGTAATGGCAACTGGATAGACCAGAGAGCCAAAAGGCTTAGTGATTTCTGACTCTTTCTGAAAACATATAGCCAGACACAAGGACAAATGGCAGATTGGACCAGCCCATATTTTCAAACCAACCAATAGGGTTCCTGTGCTCTTGATAAGAAGTTACACACCAAATTTCCATATTTCAGACCTGGACCTCTGGTGACCTCTAACCTGACCCCCCCCCCCAAAAAAAAAAGGGTTCGTGTACTCATCATGCGGAACACACAAAGTGTGAGCTCATCTAACAGGGGGGTCGAGTTATAGTGGTTACAAGCCAAAAAATTGGCCAAAATCTCGACTTTTCACAAATTTTCAATTTTTGACCAAAATTCACCCCCGACACAAAACCAAAAAAACTATTGGATTTACTGTAACTCCCCGTAAGAAAGTATACACCAAATTTCAACTTGATCAGACCAACCATTCTGGACTTATCGTGTTTACAAAGTTCACAGACTTTGACCTCTGGCGACCTCAGACGCCCTCTGACATGACCCCAAAAACCAATAGGATTCATGTACTCATCATGGGGAACAATATACCAAAGTTTGGCGTCATCAATCTAGTGGCGTCGAGTTATCGTTTTACAAGCTGGGTCGTAACATACATCACACAGGCATGACTGCATAGATTCGTCAAGGAATCAAAAATCACTAATCGGAAAGCCGAAAAGTTTCGGAATTCCGTGACTGTCACAGGTGAAACCAAGGCATAACTTGTCGCGGTCTCGAATAGTTACAAGTTTAGGAAGGTACATCAACCTGACTGGGTGCACATGCAGTGTCCGTGCTCTGTGTATTTTGTATTGTATGCAAGTTCTTTATGTATCTATATGTTTTATTAACAGGCAATTGTGGACCACTCCAGACCCACTGACACTGTTGACATCCACTTCACTTCAGCAACCTAAATTTGTGTACGATCAAATATCAAAATATGCGAGAAGGCCCGCCCTGAATCCAAGGAGGAACGTTTGAGATATAGATGAATCATCTCCATCTCAAAGACCGCCGCACGGCAATTAGTGAGGGAAAGAGGAAAAATACCTGAGGCGTAAATAGAGCCAATCTAATCATTCATGGCAAGGACGAGATCTACTAGCTAATGGTAGACTAGATTTCAGCTATATTAGCGATGTTCAGGTGACGATACACGTGTATTTGTTATGGGTCATATACAGCTGCGTCAGGAGACGCGCTGTAGTTAGTTGTCTAATGGGGGGTTGCCCCTGTGTATAGAACGATCAGAAGTGGCACTTCGCATAGCGCAGCTGAACTGGTTTGGTTATGTCAAGATTAGGTCGGAATAATTCGGGCGCATTGCGACATGGTCCCCTTTCCATGTCTAGTTACATAGTACTACTCTGCCTACCACACGGACCCTCCTTTCTCCGGTACTGCAAAGGATGAACCGAATTTTTAGGAATTGCGTTTGAAATGAAGGTGGTGTTCAGCGAACGGTTAGTTCGTGGTACCCCAACCGAATAGGGTACCCGAAGAATCGAGCACTGTTGTTGATATGATGGATGGAATATATTGCAAGGCGCAGTTTATTAGGATATGTGCTCCAACCACCCTTGGAATTCGAAACGACTGGCAGAGAAGTGCATGCGACACTCTGTTCTGCCATAACAACGATTTTAACAGCTAATCCATGGTTGCCCGAAACCCAACCTTGCACAAAGTTAATACTATAAGTAGCCTACCCATCTCAGTAGCGAGCGCGAAAGTTTCTCACTCCATGCATGATGCTAATGAAGACAAGTAACGGAGGGGAAACAGCATGACCAGAAGGTCAATTTATTCGTGGGACTGTAACAGTAGGTCACCTTTCTACTGGAGCAGAGAACATGGTGATTGGATACACACAGACATAGTGAAGATAAACCTTCAGCCGGACTTTGCAATGAAAAGTCAACTCATCCGATATAGTCGCGGATGTCATATGTCATCGATAGCGGTAGACTCATCGTTTCGAATCTCCCCATGGCTTATAGGTACGTTCCCCGATGAAGGAATAGATCCCTAGGGGAACTGTATACATCCGGCTCGCATAAAAAAAAAAAAATTCTCGAAGTAAACATGTTTTTGATGATCACATCCCATCACTATCATTATTACATAAGCCAGTTGCATCTGTATACCTAACACCAAGACCATCTGACCAAGACTACATGACGGAGTATCGACTGGAGTACTTAACAGATGGCATAATAATCGTGAGTGAATATATCACAACACCTGATGCTCCGAGCGAATATTTGTCATTAATTCGCGATTATTTCTTCGCACTATAATCTGGTTTATGACATTCATGACAGTCATGGCGGTAATACCAGTTCCAGTAATCAGTTATCCTATTACAGAAGGCAGTGGGAGTACGCTAGATAAGCTGTGGTTTTAAAAGCGGCAGTCTCCAATAACCTGAGCGCGACGAGTACATGAGAGCGTAGGTAACTGTTTCAATGGTAGTGGGAATACGATTCAGCGCATTTGGTCATTCCCTCTTGAATTCCCTTCTTTTCTTTCTTCCTATTTCTTCCTTTCTACCTTCCATCATAGTCAAACACATATACATTCAATGCACTTTCGATTCGATAAGAGTTTCTGACGTCACAGGTGACACAGCATGAAGGCGGGGAAGGCTGGAAATCCATGTCTATCGGATCTGTCAAATAGGCTCTGTACAAACAATCACCTGCCGAGACCTAGTTACAATACGCTTGATGAATGATCCATTCAAAAGCTCAGTGCAACCATCAAAACGCATGTGACAACGCATCAACATGACATCGTATACAGTATACTCGAAAATCAAATATACATGACAAAGAGTACGTGTACTGTTATCATTACTACTACTACTACTAACAATATGGCCTAATATCGATCGCTTCAACGGGGCTGGAAATATGTCATGTCAAAACAATGTGTTTTCTGTAAAATGATAATGACAAATTTACTAGCGGTCTCCACGAGCAGACGAACTTCTTACTAACTAAGAAATGAAGGACTGATTCCTGCACCATAGAGTAACATATCGAAGGAAGTGCATAATGAGAAGCAGGGGGCAGATTTTACCGCGAAGCACGTTTGTATTGTGTGGTTGGTCATTAAATTTTAACGATTCCTTAGGCAGGGCCAGGTCGGTTTTCACTCAAATTCCTAGACTCACGTATGGTGAGGGGAATGTACCAGAGGAGAAGCCAAGGTTGGCGGCAATTCTAGTTTCCAAACATCGGATCGACTATATATGTGCGACTTAGATATAACAGATATATATAACAGATATATAAGTTCGGATCACGGTTTTCAACTCCTTCACATGGATTCACTCGTTGCAGGAAGAAAAGCAGTTACAGACGTTATACAGTTATATCGTCATGTTGGGTATCTTGGGTTTCCCGTCATATCCTGTCGGACAATATTGTGACCAGTAGTGTCGCAGCGATTCTTCGGCAACCGAGTACAGCACTTGCTGATGAGAGAGCAGCTAGGTCATTCTACGCAACATTATTGGCATATCTGACCACACTGTAACTAAACGCTGGATAAGGCAGTGCTGAAAAACAACCGGAAATAAATGCCGGGTAGTAATATCCGCCAACTTGAAGATAGATTAGGACGGTAATGATAGTTCAAATCTCAAGTCCTCTTGCTTTGGAGAGGATGTTGTCTGTGTGTAGACGAGCAAGGTTGCAGGAGGGTATGTGTTGCGACAGATGATTCAGCGTTCTCTTAGGAACGGTGTTACAACCGATTCAAATCAATTTTCAGATGGAACATGAGTTTTCGTTATGATTGTTGATTCTAGTTATCGATTAACGAATTCATCGAGTGCGGCTGTCGAAGGGCGCGGAGTCCGCTAGAAAATGAAGCAAACACAAAAGCCAGCAGAGTAATTGGGCAGTAGGACTATGTAGTTAGCTAAATTGAAAGTGAATTCGTACTGGCGATGGCATATGTAATCGCTGTGAAAGTGTGAAAGGATCGTCGATACATTTCATATCGAGACTAGGGATGCAGTATAAATGTTGAGTTGCCGACAGGTTTGGGTGAGTCATCCCAGTTCAGTTTGTTTCTTGCGAAAATAGGCAAATATTACGGGACAGCTGTAGTATGTTTAGCGCTGAAATTTGTCCACCCTCACCTGGAGATTAAATAAGCTGAGCAAGGTCTTCGTATCATGGGGTGTTGCATTAGATTCGACGTCGCCTGCGTAAGATACATAGATGAAAACAAGATAATGTATCCCTTCGTTACGTAGAAGGGCATGTGGTCTATGAAAATATCCATCCTGACGCCAGAGGTCTGCAGAATTATGAGAGGCAAAGTGTGTCATTTATATTTATTACAGTGGAAAGTGAAATAACTAACAGTACTAAACTATGTAGTTACTAACTATTTAGTAACTTGTACCCGCGACAGTGGCGATTATCACATGCCCTCACTGAAATCCAGCTATAACAGGGTGGGCTGTTTTGGATAGCTACCAAGTTTGCATTCAATAACATCAACATCAGTAATCACTTTAGCCTAGTTGCTCGTCGGGAGCACCGAGGTCACGGGTACTGCAGTTCATAGGTTGTTGCAGGTCGACGGAGGCGATGAGTCCAATCGTACTCCACCCCAAACATGGTCCTAGGACAATATCAACAGGAAGACATCTAAAAATATATTCTACGCAAAGCTTCACTTGGACGACCCAATATGAGAACATGGTATGAGTAATGTGTTCAAACAGTTGCGATAGCGAGGGCGGTAAATAAAAATTGGATTAGGAATTGATGCCATGTGTCGTTGGCCTGAGATGTGCATGTACTAACTGCCAAAACAGTAGGAAATTAAGTGGGCTAAGTAAAATCTTCAATCATGTGCTCAGTATCGAAACATTATTATCCATATGCA
Organism: Sclerodactyla briareus; assembly: GCA_026419785.1. NCBI lineage: Eukaryota > Metazoa > Echinodermata > Holothuroidea > Dendrochirotida > Sclerodactylidae > Sclerodactyla > Sclerodactyla briareus. Next base: position 38,929 of record JAODTK010000666.1, on the reverse strand, counting down.
TACGTGGTACTGATCGAGCATGCCGCAATCCAACGAAAACTCTGAATTTAAAAAGGATGTATTTGTTGCGAAAATCGAAAGCGCGCTGATTTCATGGGGATATTAGTACTCAAAACTGCTATCGAAACACTGTTCATATTCGAATATACAGAAATGCAGACACTACTATCGGACTTCTCCCACTGATGTGTTACATATGTTGCACATATGAGCATTAGTAAGGTCCGGACCCACACGCTGAAACTATCGTTTGAACAGTACTTTCTGCCTCTTCATTATCGGAAGCATTGTTCCATATTCGAATGTTCAGCAATGCAGAGACCATTATCGGATTCGTCCAATCATGTGGTACGTATGCGAACGCTCTATGGCATAGTTCAATAGACCAATTGAAAGCTCACAGAATTAGAAATGCTAACCTACTAACATGAAAATTCACCCACCCACTCTAAAACGACAAAATCCATAGAGATGGAAGTTACTTGGTTTCCAAAAGTATCAATGTGTTGATTGAAAAGGAAGGCTGAGCACTGCCTATTGATTTTCACCACGATATGTGCACTTAGAACTGTCAATTCGCCTAGTGTGCACTGTTGATTGTTCACTGGCCCATTGTTAAAACAATAGATAAAGAACCCAAAAATGTGCAATAGCTATGGTATAGTGTATTTTTGTGATAACCCTATAGCAATGTTATGATTTGGAATTACCTTTTAAATATTCTTCTTGGAAGGAAAAATCCCACAGAGATCAATAAAGTCGGGACGTGCTCATAGATCACTTTGACGGCTACGGAGAAGCAATTCGTATTATTAATGATTCACGAAGCCGCTAGGATTTATTCAGCAACGCGACGTGCTGAACATCACAAGGCCGTTCAAAGATATCGTTCAGTAATGGGAATATATAGGCGTTATATCGGGGATTATTATGGTTTTGGTGTGTGTAGCCGCCACCCGCCGTCTCAGGCTCCGCCGCCGCGGAAACTTTAGGCTGTTAGCGCAATAACTCTTTAACGCTTTATCCGATTGATCTGGAACTTGGGACACATAAGGCGCCCCCAATGGAATCTCGGATAGTTCGAAATTGAGCATTTATCAGTGACAATGCTGGGGGGGCGGTGGGCGCTAATTTGCACTAAATGTACTCAAAATTTCAAGTTAGTCGGACTTTAACGAAACTTGGAGGATGGGGCTACATTTTGTTCCGACAAAGTAAAGGTCGTTTCAAGGCCATCATGGGTCAAATTGGATAATTCATGTGACTTTTCTGTAACTTTCCATGGATGACAACAAACACCTGGGGAGAGGAAGGATATCCTTGGTTTCTGACCCAAAAGAGGTCTTTATGGGGTGGTAGATACTTCTCCCATGATTGCTCAAAAGCAGGGATATACCCGTGGGCGGGTTACCCGACTACACATGTCTAGTTCGAATGTATAATTATCCTACTGGGAAAGTATTCGCGAAGAAATCCTGAGCTAATAAAAACATACAAGTCGTAAAGGTAACAAACTGCTGCGGTGATATCCAAAATATAGTGGACTACGATTTCCTCTCTTTATTCAACTGGTTTTCGTTGGTTAACGGAAAAAAATCCCGATTGCTTTTGTACTAGTGGACAGTATTGTAAAATACCCACCTCATATTTTGGGAGAATATAAATTTAGGTGATACTCTTACTTGGACAGGACTTAATACCTTGCCTTCACATTATCGCATCTACTGAATATCCGGAATACACTGTTATTGTGACGTTTGCCAGTGCATGTGGACGACGCCTAATTAGTTTCCGGGAAATTTTGACTGAGTTATTTATTACGGTCCATTCGAACGGTGGAGTATTCAACCGCGTAATGGAAACATTAGTAAACTGATTCTGTAGTGACCGAGAAACCTAATGGCTTCGTATATGAGAACATATTGTAAAAATAAACCATTTATTTTGGGTGGAATACCTTAGATAAATTGGGCGATGCTCTTACTCAGACAACGTAGGAAACGACCTCCATATTATCACATTAATGAGTATATGTGACATTTTGCTGGACGAAGTGCCAACAGATGCACGGATTCCGAATTGACATTTGAAACAGTCGGACCAAGGGGTGTAAAGAGTTGATGAAATTATGCAAATGAAAGAAAAGTGTATATTTTATAATTTATGGCCAAGGAATGCACCCATACTAACAATCCCTAGTGAAAACAATACAATCCCATTGCACAACCGGATGATCACAACGGTACTTTGCGATCACCAGGAGTGGTGTATATTTTGTTTATTGTACAGACACGAAATACGGCGCACAAAAGACTCGTAAATCTTTTTTAGTTTGTATTGTGGTTACATGGTTACGTTGGGTGCTCCCTGAAGTCTGTGAACAAAACAAACAAATTACAGAAAGCTATTTCATAAACATTGTTTCTTGACCACAGAATATGAATGTTATTTTATTCAATCTAAAGCTGTAAAGTAGCCCTGAATATCCTTCCCAACAAAAAATAATGTTGCAGATGTGCATGAGGTGTGCAATCCGCCGGGATCCAATTAAATTTGGTTTATATTTGTTGTATTCCATTCAACTACAGCAGTCCGATCGCGGACTCTTTGTGTCTGGTAAGTGTTTTGGGGTTTTCAGACCCCTCCAAACGCCCATCGTAAGAGAGTGTTCTTAATTGATATACGCTGAGGGTCACAGGGCGTTGCCCTATATCGGAACATAGTATTAGAAACTACAGACCACGGGGCGTCCGTCGAGGCTGAAAGGTTTCTTCAGATTCCCACGATTCGGGGTATAGCTTGGTAGGCACACCTCTCCAAGTAGTCATGAATTTCTGTAACACGGAATACCACTATTTTTCTGTGTGTCCGGGTTGGAAAACTGGTATGGAGTACATAGGACCTGACTGCGAGGCGTTCGTTTGTTGTTGTCCTCTTCCCACATGAAAAACAGCCGGTTATACATATATGATATTGGTCAGGTATTCACACAATCATCGTTCCCAACCAAGGCAGTGAAGGCTGAGTGAACTTCAACTCCGTTGTGACAGGAAAAAACATCGACACAATAAAGTTACAGCAATTTAAATCCAGCGGCCTTTCCATTGCGTGAGGCAGTGATAAGTGTTACTCCATACGTGTCTTTCCGCGCCCGCTAGTCTACAGAATGAAGCAGTATCCTCTACGCGCGCGGAGAGCTTGGGAAATTAGGCGAAACGTTCTCCGTGTGGCATGACCAGAGGACTAGCTCTGTAATCAGCTAGACGAGAGTGTATTCGTGGCTAGATATTTTCGTAGCAGTGGCGGAGCAACAGCTCTGAAACGAAATGGCTTTACGTTGCATTAGGGATTACATAGAGTCGTTAACGAATCTGATATCAGCCACTAGATTGAGAAAAACAAACTTTGCGAACTTCCGAGCGGAAAAACAGGGGAATACCCGAGGGATAATTTACCAATAAATGATGAAGATGACGAGATAGTTTCGACATCGCTGTAACGAAATATACACGATGCACTTCGTCATTGTCATCCACTCGTGCATATGCAATTAGGTCGACTGCGAACCATAACAGCATGGCAGATAGGATGGGAAGTATAGATCAAAGGTTATGGTTCAGTACTGATAGTTAGTGCGATAACTACCCTTGTCTTTTGAATACACACACCGCACAACCTACGTACTCTTGCATGCGTATTGTTACTAATAATTATGGCAGTAATAATGCGAATATGATCCACTATCACTGTTCACACCATGACTGGACAAGTGCAGATTACTTCCGTATGGGAAATGATGCCGATTGACTCGCGCCTTGTGCTGCTATCTCTGTCTATGACCCTATTTGCATGATGCAGGGTGTGTTATGGATGGTAGCTTCTATAATCTAATCAAATTAGGCACTACCGGTCTGAGTGGTTATCTTGCTTCAGCTATTTTGATGAGCCTGAGCACCCGATAAATTATTTCATCTAACATTCTGAACATTACATTTGGTTGTGGAAAATAAGAACACGCTATTTCCTGGCGCTCACAATTTTTCATAAAATTTCATTCCAATTCAGATGTGGAATATTCGATTTCCAGAAGAAGCAATATTCTGCACAAACGTGCAAGGTTCTTTGGGGTTTTTCTTCCCGTAATTGCTTTGTAAAAGCTGGAAGTTACAAGCGTACGGACTCATTTGTCACAAAACTGAAGCATGGTTCCTGCCTTGTACATTCACATGTGATTGGAGAAGAAAACATGTACATGGAGAGAATAATACAACTGTGTACCCGGAAGGCTGCTCAGTATTCGACAATAGACTAAAACCAGATGGTAGAGATTACCGTTACCCACTTGAAAAATGACACCGTTGTTAAGATTCAGATACTCTGTGACAAAACTATATTAGACGCAATGCTCGCATTGGCAAGACGAATTTGATTCGGATACCCTCTTTTCTGACGATTCAGGGATTGGTTTCCACTTAGCAGAGGGAGCTGCACAGAGTCTACGTAGTCTCATCGCGGCATAAAAATATCGAATGTCGAGGACCTAGTTTGCTACTCTTGACCACTGCATTCTCGTCGAAAATACCCGCATCACAAGGTGTTATATTCCACGTGTCAATGGGCGAAACGTTTAGTTCAGTCGATTATTCGTCGTTACTATGTCTGTATCTAACTGACTAGTCCATAAAGCAATCGTTTCGTCGATATCAAAACGTATACGCGCTTTACAATGATTGCGAGAGGGGTTTCATTCCTTAGTTCTGGTATCCTTCGAGACATTCCACTGTGAAGAAAAATGCGACTATTTCCGCCTGATTAGGTATGTTGGTTCGATGTCTTGAAGAGATCATTCCGCAGTGTGCATTGCAGATGTAGGCCACGGGATGGGAGGAGTATTGGCGGGGGGAGGGGGTTGACCGTCGTGATTCGTTGCGTAATGCTTCCCATGATCCTCGTCAAAACTTTCCAATTACCAACAGGGCAGAATATTACCATTCCATGACGGAATACACTAATCGTGTCACGCGAACTGTTGATGTTGTCCTGATGTGCTTTAGGGATTACTTCTTGTATAGTGGGGCTCCGAAATTACATACATCGCATTAGAGATGCCCCAGGGAAAATATGGAATAGCGTAGCATAGCTCCTGATTGGTCGCACGAGGCGCGAGTTGGGTGGACAGTGGGATTATCCATGTAGATTCGGTAGTCTAAATGGATTACTTTGTTAACTCGTATCTGTTTAACCAGCCTCTTTGAGTGACAGCCAGTGAGGCACTATCCTCATCGTCAGATCTCGAGCTATGTGCTTGGATGCGCACATGCCGTATAAAGAATATACCAATCATAGAGAGGTGGGTGACACCCTGGCCTCTCACAGGGTTTGAGCGAGGGAGACTTTTCTCCATCTCGCAACTCTGATGGCCGCGAAATACAAGAACAGAACTAGAGGCAGCGTGCGCCTAGCATGCCTATGACATTTCTGCAGTAGATATAGAACACATATGCAAATGTTCGTAACTGTGACGCTAGTATCTTGCGCTGTACAAGTTTACCGAAACAGTGTTACAGGGAGAAACCAGAATCCCGATGAGGGCAATGAGAGTATGTAAACTGGCGTACTCGATACACTGAAAACAAAAACTAGTCAAAGCGTCACGACAAGCGTTTTTGCTAGTCGGTAAACTAGTCGGTCGTTACGGATAGCAAAGGTCCACTTAAATTGGTCAGTGATAACTAGCTCCGTCAGAACCGACTTAATGAATAATTTTTCACTGACTAGTTTACCACAACCGACTAGCACTCAATAACGTCGACGGACTAGCGAGTTTTGACCGACTAGCTTAACCGACTAACATCTCCGGACCGACTAATAATACCGACCAACCCTTCGAATCGTCTCCTCAATGGATGACTCATGCGAGTTGGGGGGCATGAGGGGCGTCAATTTTGAAGTTTCATTTCGGAGAAAAATTGACCCTTCGTACACCTATGTTTCACTCAAAAATGTGTGTTTATTCAATTATAAATTCCGCACACTATTCCAACTTTATCAGAAATAGCCAGTTAGTGGAATTTGTATCCATGAAGTTTGTTTCTTCTAATTCAGAGAGTAAGGGTAGTGATTCGACGGTTAAGGAATTGAGAGGCAAACCCCAGGTCATATCAAATTGCAATTGTCGTACGAAACGAAGCGAAGCCTGGAAACCGATTTTAATTAACAAAGCTTTCCACATGTTCATGAAGATATTTACATCCGCTCCGTCAATTGCATGTCACATTCCTCCACATCACGCTCGTGATACCGATCGATGACTGCTGACATTCTGTAGTTTGCATTTACTGTTTACGGCAACTAACTTTTCCTCAATTCATACGAGTACGTTAGGCTAATTAGATCACTTAGGCTAACCTCTGCCTAACGGTTACTGTATACGAGACAATCGTGAGTCGTCACCTAGGGACATATTAAATAACAAAAGCAAGAAAAAAATTACGAAATGAACGAAACTTACCCGAAGTATTCCCTCATCTGTTGTCTTCCTCCTTCATGATAAATTTTGTCCCAATGGAATAAATCGTTTCGAGGCAAAAGGGGTTAAAAAAATAGATGGCAGAATTCAACAAAGCTTAGCTTTCCGATCGCGTAGTCCGATCACCAATGCAGAAATTTACTCCTCACAAATACGGCACTGCAAAAATTTCGAACTCGTTCACCTGCAATTCAACAACTAAAAAACATCTTGTCAACTATCCTGGGACAGGAACACGCAAAAACAATTTTCCCTTGTTCTTTTCGGCAATTTCTGGCAGGCCATTCAGCACCTAATAAAACACCAAAATCCTCCAAGGTTATACATTTTGTTCTCCTGAAATAGGAACAATGGAATGATAAAATTGGTTTTGAATCGTCTGAATCCGAATCATACTACGCGCGGATGTTTTTGAATCAGGTGATATTCACACAGTCACACGCGCGTTTTGGTACTACAACATGGCGCGCCTGATGATCGACTCAACGATCGTGATCGACGCACGAGCGTCCTATAAATATATAAAGCCTATTTTTTTTCTTAGTCGGAATGGGCCTGGGCGAATATGCGAGGGATCCATTTGGGCATGATTGCATAATGATGCCTATGTGTATTTGGATGTAAGTTTAATGGGATTAGGCCTTTGGATGAGTCAGATTACAATTACAATTTAAAATCACAAATCTTATCGTTACCAATCATCACCTGAACTACACTCAGTACACTCCTAACCCCAACCCACTTCCCTAACACTATTCTCATACAATAACACTCAGGTACACATGGGGGGGGACAATTTAGAATCAGTGCCCGGAAGTAGAGGTGTCCACTGACCCGAACCTTGTGATATTAACTCTGACACTGTGCACAGGTAACAATGTAGGCCTATTGTACAACAACGTCACTTCCAGGCACTGATTCTAAGTTTAGAGGCACATGGGTCTACATATTTATGCCAATCATGCCTCGATCGGCACCTAATTATTCTGTCCAAATTCCTTCAAAACTACCTACCAAAACATCCCGGTTCGACAGACGTCCCCGTGAAATGTGTAGGGTCTTTTTACTTTGTAGGAAACTTGTGTTCACTCTATTATTACTAGTCTAGCCTAGGAAAACTTGGAAGGGAACCCGAAAAATCAGCCATCCTACAGTAACATACTCATTTTCCAATTGTGGTGTATTGCACTAGTTCAAAACATAACCTCCCAACATTCTAGCCAGGGGTAGTGGTTTAAGGGGTCTGAGGTCTATGACCCCTTTCTCTTGGCATTTAGTAGACCCTTTAAACACTGGTTTCGTACCCCAAAATTGTTCCAAAATGCCCTATATTAACTGATAATAAAATGTTGGCATTTTTATTCAATTCCCTAGTTAAATTGCGGTATTGGACCCCTTTTCTTTCAAGAGCCACCCCGCTACCCCTGAATTCTAAGCCTACTTTAATAGGCCTACAATGCACTCTTAACGTTATTTAGCCCAAGCTAATAATATAGGCCTAGACTATACTGAAATTTCGCAGAAGGCATGTTCCTACTCCAAGCCAGATCTGGCCACTTCTTGCCTCGGGGGCAAACTGCCTCATGTTCTAGGCTCTTTTTTGTCTTCTATAACACCATTGGCATAAATTCAAGCAATTTGTGTCTAAGGAGGCGAGGCAGTGTACCATGAAGTCAGAAGTTCGGAGTTTGTGAGGTACTCCGCAATTACAGAGGATTTCAATTCCAACCTGTTCATATGATTGTGTAGCCTAAATGTAGGCTTAGGCTAATTAACGGTACAGTGCCTATGTATACGCCTAGAGGTTGACTCATGGGCTGATGAGATTGCCAAGTAATTATTGAAAGCAAGAAGTTTAGTGCAGTTATGGAGGTACGGCCAAAAGCTAGCGAGAGTAGCCGTGAATGTGGTTTGACTGGTCCCACCCGGAGAATAATCTCATTAACTTTTAAGTGAAACATTCTTATCTGAGTTGTATATTAATCGGCACATGAGCCGTCTTCGCATCATTCCCCTGTGAAGTACATTCTTTGCACATGTGCTACAGTGCGAGTTCAAAGCAAAACCTGTTCATATTACCATGCATTAGCCTATGTGTTAAAGGTTTTTGAGTTTGGTTATTGCAGCGGATGTGCATGTATGATAACTATAACAGCCAGATTAGAAGTGTAAATGTTTTGATTGGGAAAAGGGGGCTAGTGTTTGCTATTCCTCAGATTAGGAATAGGATCGAACATGAGTGTAGTTCAGTGCAGGATAAATTGGGAATTGCTAGGGTACTCCCAGGACTGGCAACTCTGATTCCCTAGATTATTGCTGCTTCTTTCCTGGCTCAAAGTCCCCCCCCCTTGCATCCTTCCAAAACTAAACTGGTGTCCTATCACCAGTATGCCAAATAAAGGACTTCTGTCATCTTTAACATATGGTAGTGAGCTGATTATAACAGACATTATTATTGGTGATGCCTCCTCTTTTACGACTATTTGAAAACGCAAACTGCCGAACTTAATTGTTCAAAATTTTTATTTTGCCTTCCATAGAATCTTGAGAGACGAGTTCATTCTCATGGTATTGAATCTGTTCTTAATTTTTAATTTCGCAGGAAGCCAGGTGTCAGAACGTGCGGACTTCTAACGGCAGTCATCGGGCAAGACCATGCAGTTGGATATGGGGCCACTGAGGCATTCAGATTGTGATGCTGCGATGTCCTTTTCATGCGTGACTGAGAGGGTGGAGGGCCGGTCTGCCTACTTCGCGGGCCGATGTTTTGTAACAGTTTTTTTGATCACAGTATGGCAGGGGGAAATATTCTGTTTTAGTAGTGATGGTCAGCGTCGAAAAACACGGGGCTGTGGGTGAATTCGCCCTCGAAAGTTACAAAGAGCTATCCAAATCACATCAGGGGGCGGGGAAAAAAATGTCAAAAATTTGGGAAGGTCGCGCCTGACAACTTTGTTTACCATTGGTGCATACTAGCAAAAAGGATTCTTGATGCATTTTATGCCGAGATGGCTGAAGCCCCTAAACCCATTCCTATCCCCATTCTGTGGGGGGCCTATTCTGAGTGACTAATCACATTGGCATTATACAATTTATCCAAGTTCATAGCCATTTGAGGGTGTTCCGGAACAAATTAATATTTCTTTAAATGGTAGGCCTCCGAACGCTCTTGAACTAGCCCCCCAAAATTAGTTTTTAAGGGGGCACTTTTCTCTCCAAAAAGAGCCACGAAATTAGAAATTGAAAAGTATTTCGGACCCTGGTGCTGGTATTGCTGGTGATGCGAGCATTCACTGCAAGGAGACCATACCACCATAGTCAAGATCAACATTGCTAGGGAGAGATGGCAATCCAGCCTCCAGGTCAATTATCAATCCGGGATGTGCTAAGTAGCTAGGCACATATCAAAGAGATCTGGGGAGGAGAACAGTGTTAGTGTTGGCTACCATCAGCAACTCTTTAAAGGTTACATGTCTTCTAGGGATGAACAAATAATCATGTTTACTATTACGTCAATTTAGTTTAGCAGAAGACTTGTACATTACACTTTTGCTGCTGGAATATGACAATACTACATCAAAAACATCATATAGTTCACTATCTGTCTTTCAATCAGTGTAGAGGAAAATATCAATGATTTAAAAGTGTCCTCATCCTTCCGAAACTAAAAGTTTCTATTACACCAATATGCACTTGCATATATTCATGCCGGGCTTGGCAAGCAGTTGCTTAGCATACTGGATTGCTGGCATTATTTGAGGTGCGCCCTCCTCCTCCTATGTTTGAAACGGACAATATGCTAACATTGAACAAGAATTTATTTTGCCCTAATGAGAATCTTGAGGACAGTAACATTCTCATTGTATTGTGTTTGTTCATAACTCTGCAGGAAGCCAAGAAGGTTCCAGAATCCCGTTTTAGAAATTCTTAGGCAGTCATCGAGCCAGCCCAATCCCCATGGAACATGAGAATTCAGATTGTAATGCTGCCGCTCTGGTTCTCCAGGCGTGACTGAAAGGGTGGGGGTGGTGCTTGTCCCCATGTGTTTGTTTCTTATTTTGTGTTTCTATTTACAATGACAGGAATTTATAGCTCAGATTGTCCATTGACTTCCCAGGTAAAAAAAATCAAGCTGTCACCTATGTCACCAGGAACAGTGTTTTGGATGTAGTTCGAAGGATGGTTTACTCACAGAAGAAATATAAACTTGGTGAAATCATTACTTTCAGTGTTTAAGAGGGTTTCTGTTGCGAGAGTACGGTAGGACAGTAAGCTGTGGACCAGCTGTTTGCCGTTTCCAGGATGGTGCCCCTTGGGACCAGTGCGATTGTGGACAACTTAGAGAAGATAGAGAGGAGAGGAAGTTGACAGTGCCAGTCGATGTCGCAAAAACATGGTGAGGGGTTTACCTTATGTAAGTGGAGACTATGGAGGGCACGTAGCTCAAATGCCCTCTTGTTCGGAAGTTGAAGCCTCGGTTTGACTTTAAGTCGGGGTGTTGGTCAATAGCCACTGTGTGAACAGCGAGAACCAAGAGACTGGTATTCCAGGCGCACATCCAAGAAGAGCTGATTGGGGACGGCCAAAAACAACACGGGGATCACCCTCCCTCAGGGCACTGTAGAGTGCGAACAAGCAAACGCGAGGGACAGGTAACGCAGGTGTCAGCTCTACGTTGTGCCATATTCAGGAGTGAAGGATGGAATGACCCAGAACATCTCAAGCAGGCTGGCTGGTAGAGACTGCCCTTCCGAATTGGAGGAAAGCCATCAAAAGTAGAGGTCTGCCACAAATCCAGGAGTGATGAGTGGGATTTGATGAACACCAGGGAAATTTAATAACGGCAAGCATATATCGCCTCTCCTATGGGAAGAACGGAGTGAGGCTAAACAACTATTAGTCATCCCTGGAATGGTCAAAGCCCTGCCATGCAAATATGTCATAGTCATGTGCATGATGTGATTGGGAATGATTGCAACTCAGTATTGCACATCAGTATTAGTGTTCATATGCTCATGCATGTGGGAAAACACTTGAGACCTGTAATTCCCGTAGGTATCATATATATTGTCAGATTTTTCAATTTTACATGCTCTCATTTTGTTTAAAGTAATTTCAAAGGCCAATGGTCACCAGTCACAAATAGACTGGACTTTATATTCTTACTTACTATTACTTTCTACTCATTACACTATGGCAGCCAAAACTCCAGACCAATTCAGCCATTCAAAATGTCAGACAAAGCAAATATCAGCCATTGGCAATATTTGCCTTGTGACATCACACGGGGAACTGTGGTAAGTAAGGGTGTTCGGTGTGACAAGGACTTACAAAAAATCTTGTACCGAAAAAAAGACTAATAAATGGGATTTTGAAGGAAAGAAAAGAAAAACCAACAAAAGCGTTCACAAAATATTAAAGTTCCATTCAGCTCTTTTCATGTACTTTCCAGCCATGGAGATACCCAGCCTATTAAACTCAATTGGATTTTGTTTCTTCGTTGAAATGATATTATTACTAGGTATAAAATTTGTAATTTCGTGGAATAGGGTCCTGTAGCGAAAACCTAATTGATGGGACCGCCTGGCTTTTTTTTTGGGTTTTGCGGACTGAATCACCATTGTCTCATTCATGTTTTTATATAAATTTTATGAGTACTGTAATTTTACTGGAGTTGTGGTATGGTATTGAACGATGGCCATTCGTTTTCAATACCATTGATGCTTATTTTCTCGAATATATTTCAGTGCTGATGGAACTTAGGGAATAATAATTTACAGTGATATTTTATGTCTTTTTGGGTACCGGCGCAAAATTGCAAGCATTCACTGTATGCAGGGTCGAGGGATAACCACTTTTTGCGACCATCCCCCCTGTGATGTCTTCGAATCCTCACTTTTCAAAAGTAAAATTGAAAAATATCTCGACATGGCAACATTGCTAATTTGGGTGTGTGGTTTTGCTATGCCCTCTGTTGATGTACCTATGCTACTTTAAGGCTAATCTGTTAAATGAATCTGCATTGGCTTTTAATCTGTTTTTCCCTTGCTTTTTTATGCATCATATTTCACCAAATTCTTTTGTTTGGTAACTGAAATTCAAAATTATCTTTCCCTGCATGTAACTGTCCTCCACAATCGATGCATTTTTGAACAGTATGGATTGGGGGTATTTTAAAGAGTGTGGGTTGGGATTTGTTGAAACTGTCAATGAATGCCATATAATTAATGTTGGCATGTCTGATAAAGTGACCTTGAGTATAGTCTTCGAGTGGATCCACTTGTAGTGTTAGAATAATATTAGAAATCATAAGTTGTAAGTCCTATTGATGACTTTTTCTCATTGTGTAATTGATGGGCTCGAGAGGGGGTAAGGGGTAGAGTTGAACATGGAAATGAATTTTATTTCATTAAAAAAACAGTATTATTAATGAGTTCATATGCTCCATATGCTTGCTCATGTTTTCAAGTATTAGAAGTAGTACGTAAACACTAGTGACCGAATCAATACAGTGAATCTATTTCAAAATCTATATTGTTCTTGTTCTACTGGTTTTCACCCCCAACATGATTACCTTGGTCCAGTGCTATTCAAGCATGATGGTCACTAGTCGGTCGATAGGAATAATGAGATCGACTAGGGAATATCTTAGCCAGTCGGATGATAAAAGTTAGTCGGTCGAGGCACCCAAACGACCTAACGTTTCGCTAGTCAGGATCTAGTCGGTCGGCACCGTGACCGACTAACAATTAAACTGGCGGTGTGCACTGAAATGGCACCGACTAGACAAAATAGCTAGCGGTCGCAAACCGACAGTTTGTGATTAAGGTCGGTCCCGAAATGTGTATTAGTCGGTTCCAAAAGTTAGGAGGGTCACACCCGACTAGATAATAATTGGTCGGTCACAACGACTAGTTCTTGGTTAGTCGGTCGAGGCACCAGCCTGACTAGCCGTTTTTGATTAGGTTTTCAGTGTACAATGTCCCCTAGTTATGTTGATTAGACGGTAGTACAGATGGGATTCGGTATGATGGATACCCATTTGGCGAGGGAAGGGAAAACAAAACAATAATGAATTTGTTCTGTGTGGAGTAATAATAACCTCAAGTAAGGGGGGGCTCTAAAACACCGAACGATAATGGATTGATGAATGTGAACCGAGTTCCAATAGTATTGTTAATGGCAGCCCCGAAAAAAGTTATAACTCGGAAAGGTTGAAAGGAGGCAGTAGGCCTAAAGTCGCCTATAAATATTGTGGTAACTAATAGAAAATTTAACAGGACCTAGTTTTTCATCCCATAATTGTATGAATTGACGTAGCTATTACCTAAGCATGTAATTATGCAATAGAAAGCTGTGATAATTGACGCGAGCAATGAATAGAATGAGTTGTATGTACTTGCCACTAAAAAAATTGTTCTGGCTGTCAGAAACATGTTAACGCCATATGTCTGTAAAACAGCGCAGATAGATTAAATACGGCTCAAAAGTGCACGCTACACTAAGAGGATTGTTATATTAAAAAGGTAATATTAGTAATTGAGAGGTTGAAGTCTGAAGTGCGAGAGAAAGGTGTATGCGGAAAACCTAGTGAAAGTAAAACCCACCACGTCGATACGAGCTTGGCAGCTGTGGGTGCAAGCTCCCTGCTGGGTGCGAGTGGGAGTATGGCCTGTGTAAAATGGCGGGTTCTGATTAACCTGGGCTGGTGTTGCCAACTCCAACTCATCATTCTTACAAGGCGTCGCCAAGAGTGCTCGCCTGGTTGCTGCGATCGGTGGTTTCTATTATTCACTACACTAAACACTATACACAACCAACTGGTTCATGCAGAACCATCGTCATTTTGTCAACGAACATCACATATTTTCCCTTATAACACATAAACCTTCCCAAAAATTCCTAAAAAAAATGACTAATAACGTTTGACTCTTATTACCAAAAGTCCCTTAATTGCGTTCTTCATTCGTCTGGCCCCCCACTCTTTATCTCCCTAAATACCAAATTTTGAACAAAGTTTAATCGCTCAGTTCAACTTCTTTGACTCAAAATTCAACTTGAAAGGTTCTAAATCCCCTTAGAGCCCGGCTTTTGCCCTTTAAAATCATTTTCTTAAGTACTTCATTGCTTTTATTTTCCAAGCAGCAGGACATGCCCCCCCCCCCCACCCCCGCCCAGGCAGCCAAACACCCTCCCCCGCTCCCCCACACACAACAATGATAACCACATGCAGCAGTCAAGGCGTCCCAAAATATATCTTTAGGAAACCACACATTTGTCCCCAGTCCACGGCAAGAAGAGAGGACGGAAAAAAGTTACAGTATTTTGAATGGTCTAATCAACCTAATCCAATGGGTTGGGTAAAAGAGCGGGTTGTGGCTGGGCAGTTATACAGCACAATTGTCACAGGGCTATGGTTCTTGTTTCCTCAGGTTCATGTTCTAGCAGAAGCTATTATATTGATGGAATTCAATCAAATTCATGAATATCAAAACCCATCAGAGTAGGGGACTGGGAATGGACATCTATGAAGCATGAGAAATTCTTACCAAGTTGGAAATTGGAATAAAATTATGCAAATTAGGCCATACAATGACCTCACTGACCCCAGATGTACCTTTCAAAATGATCTGGATCAAAGGTGGGATCATATTTACCAAGTTTGTGGAAATTCTAACAAACTATCAAAAATGCATAAAATATGCAAATTAGGACAGTATAAATGACCCCAGGGACCCGACTTCACTTTCTGATTTCCCCGTGACCATTGGGGACCACATTCACCAAGTTCGTGAAAATTCCGACAAAATTCCGAAAATTCGCATAATTATGCAAATTAGACCACTTTAAATTAGCATATATTTCCCTTGTGGAAATCTAATCAGTTCATTACCTGTATCCTGGGTCTACTTGCCAAAAACTATATCCTTAGCACATACGGTTCTGGCGTAATCTTGCTAACGAGCTTAAACAATAAATTACCAAAATAAGCTAATACCAACTCTTAATGACTTCGCTACCCAAAGCTAATCAGATCGTGTACACCCAACCCCGGTTTGCTACACACGGTTGGTGAGAAATCCGAAAACGAGAAAGTGGACACACACACACACACGTACACACACAACACACACAAACACCTACACACACACACACACACCACGCAATCATAGGACATAAGTGATCTCCTTGAATTTCTTAGGCGAGGACAAACTGAAAACCACAGACACTACAAGGTTGGCAACACTAATTGCGCTAAGGCGAGCGATGAGGAAGCTTGGTTTCAATATATGTTAGGTCGCTCCAGATTATAAAATCCGTGGCCTGCTGTAATATTTTCCATGTCGATGAGTGCATTAGGAATCACAAGCTGCCCTGAGCACGTTTTGTTTCTTCTTAAGACTGCATTATTTTTTTACAGGAGCATGTGCGGTAGGGTGATCACGCGCGGGGATAGGGGGCCCAGGCCACTTATGGGAATTTTTGGGACCAACGTGGGTAGGCAAGAGAGAGAGAAAAAACAATGTGAACGTAATACTGAACACCAGGGAACATAATCTGCCATGTTTTGCACACACTCGCAGGCTGTTTGACCCTCAGTCACCAGACTCAATTGTGTCAGTGAATGCGAGCCTGTTAAAACAGGCGTTGGACTTAGTTCCACGCGTATAAGACCTCATTCACTCAGATGTGCAGTGATGACACCTTTAACAATCGGGGTTTTGCCTGAACAAACGCCTGGGCGACTTCGTTCTGCTCGCTGTCGAGGGCCGCTGAATCATGGCTTTACAGTGGGCGGTGCGGACGCAACTTGATTGCGCAATCGACATTCTCTCTTTCAATAAAATACGGGAAACGGCCCATCTGCTGTAAAATGGAATTGTTTAGACAACCCCCAACCAATTTTTGGCCGACGTTAGATGGATATTCTTTTTATTTGCCCTTTGAACGATTCATTATTTTTCTGACCTCTGCGGCTATACCAAAACACCGCAATCACTCCTGCGCATAGCCGAAACAGGGGCTTATGGTCACTTTTATAGGCTTCAAATGCATCATCTTCGATAAAATTCTCATTTTTTGGTGTTGTAAAAGGTTATTGACAGTTTCCTGGTAGATATTTTCATGAACCTAAATATGGGGCGATTTTCCGCGGTAATCTATTCAGGGTGCTCCCTCCATACCAACGCCCGTGTTGCTAACTGATGACTGACATCTACGTCCACCTGGAATCGTAATGAGGCAAAATCCCAATTTTTTGGGATTCTCAAACCAAGTCCTGCAGACGATATTTTGGTGATATTCGACCGTGTATATATACTAAAGAGCGATAGCCCCCTCTATTTTGGAGATGGCTTCTTCATATCGTCCGCTTTAGCCGGCTCGTGAGATGCAGACCGAAAACCGGCAGCCGGGTACGTTCAGCGGCACATCAACTACGACTGCCAACAAGTTCGTCTCCGTTTGCCCCCTTCAAGACAGGCGAAGGAAATCTTGTCTTTACCTCTTAGCCAACTACCGACAGCAGGCCTAAAATGCTTAGTGCACTAACGACCTGTCGCATATTCAAAACCTACAGGCTCAAAGATGTCTGTTCTGACTGGAAAGTGAGAATGTTTACTTTTTCGCGTCCGAAACGCAATATGTTCGGCGCGTGGATATCGTGTCACTCTGTCTTTCCAAGCATGCCTATAGACTTCACTAATACTCACCTACCACTCGTAAGCATTGAACACAACATTGGACAACGAGATAAACGCGGTAATCAAGAGTTCATTGGATACGTACTAACGGCACTTTAATGGCAGATCTGACAAGGTCGCGACCCTTTGTAACCAACTAAGGATCGTAGACTTCAAAAGAGTCCACCCTCCTAGTCTCCCCATGGAGATACCACCTTCAATTAGGAATGCACCATCTGTCGGGTTCCCGTGCCAGTGCCAGGATTCAATTTTACGTCATAACCTCCTCCTCGCAGCGATTGTGATCGCCGCTGCGACCAATATAACTTTTTGATTGAATAACGGTCGTTGTCAGGAGGCCTATAGATTCATTCATCGATAGAGTCATTTATTCACAACCTTTCATTCCTATTGGACAGGCGTTGTGACCGTATTTCGGAGCAATGGATAGGTGGATTTAATACGTTGAGTACTACTAAATGTTATCGTCATCGAAAAAGCATCGAATATTCATGGCATTCAGTCTGTACACATACTGACTGCTTAAGACAGTATGGGTACTGTACGCTAGACATGTCTGTGTCTTTTACAACACACATTAATGGATTGCAGAATGGTCAACTTTAACCAGGGCCGTTCTCCTCACGTACCAGGCCAATAGCGATGGGATAACACTCTTATGGCAGCTACACACCAGTTGGTTGTAGTGCACTTGTCTTTCACTGGTTATTGTGTTCACAAGGTTTTAAGACTTTCACTTCTGTTCGCCTCAGATGACCTTGCCTCAGACGGGATAACGCAGGGATCATTTCTCCATATATTTTCTCCACCTACATACCAAGTTGGAAATGTTCACACCTTGGTGGTCAAGAGTTATCGTGTTCACGCTTCAGACATTGAGCTCTGTTGACCTTGGGCGGGACTAAAAAACATAGGGGATATCTTTTCATATTGCGAACCTACCTACCCCAGAAGAATTCCTTCACACCTTTGCTGTTAAAAGTTACCCTGTTCACAAGATGCATGAGACACATCCACATCACACGATTATACACTACGCCTCCACCATCGCATAGGGTTTCCTTTCGCCTGGGCGAGGATCCAAGCTGGTAAAATAAGGTGAAAGAAGAAGTATTATAGCGGTTCATTCATTACCGTTTCATTCTTTCAGTTTGAAATCTTTTTAGTGAAGCTGAAGAATGGTACATGCATGAAATTGAAATGTTCGTCTGGTCGCAACATGATTGTTTTTCCTTCTGTTGATATTGTTTATCGAAGAGTCCTACTTTTTGCAAGCCCACATTAATCAGAGCCGCCCTGCTGAATGGTACCACACAAGTCACAAACATATACGGAATGCATCGTGCATATGTAGAAAGAAACATTGCCTATTGTCTTAAGGGGTCGGCTCCAAGGTTCTCTATTGACAAACCATTTCGTACGGAATAGTAGACTGTCATAACATCAGGAAGTCCGACCAACCGAGAATTATATCATTTGATTGTGGGGCAGACCACATATTCCGATGGCAGAGCGTGTTTTTACAATTTGGGGTGTCCTGGTTCACAGCACATCGGCATTAGTCATACCGAAGACTTGTATCTGTAGTTGTACTGGGTACATGAAGGGGGCGTGCCAGTGTTAGGCGCTGGGAAGTCAAGTCAGGAAGGGATTTCCCTCTGGATTTTTTTGGAGGAGATTTCTAAAAATCACAAGATTTTTCATTCATCAATCATAATGCAATGTAGGCTCTTGTAGGAGCACTATGCAATGACGGAGTGAATTTCCCTCCCAACATATTTTTGAGAGAGATTTTGATTTTTTTTTAGTCAGAATCTCTCTTTCCCACCCCTTAGCGCTACACTTGGTGCGCGCATGATACTTGATATAGCAGCATGTG
Source organism: Sclerodactyla briareus (assembly GCA_026419785.1). NCBI lineage: Eukaryota > Metazoa > Echinodermata > Holothuroidea > Dendrochirotida > Sclerodactylidae > Sclerodactyla > Sclerodactyla briareus. Next base: position 19,818 of record JAODTK010000666.1, on the reverse strand, counting down.
GACGAGAAATCAGTATCCATGACAGGCAACAGCGGCAGCAATGTTGCTCCAGCTATGCCGCTCAATGTAGCCTGAGAATAATGTCTCTAGACGCACCTGCAACGATGCAGTAATCTTTTTTGACGAGTGGTATATGTATGTGTTATTTTTGCTGTATTTACTCATGAAATGGATATATGATGACAAAACACAACTTTGGCATAGTCCATTCGTCACCAGTGATTTAGTGTGTGTCCAGTGAGTTCTTAACTATATATGATTTTTTTTATACTTTTTTCTACTTTTTTCAATTATTATATAGGGAATGCTGCAATTGCATTAAGCCGTTAGTTATGGGGTGTCAAATTGAACCACTGATTGAAAATGAGACATAAAAAATACATCCCCCCTCAGCCACAACAATTTAAGAAACTATGAACACTGTAACACCCCACGCGTCGGGATAACTTGATACAACATCTGAGGTAACTTGCTGCTCGGAACCTTTCAAGCTCACGATTGAATAATGTTCTATATAAAAGTAACTCAGGTTGAGTAAATCTGACAATGTCCATGCAGCAAGTACCTCAGATGTATTAAGTTATCCCAATGCGTTGGGTTTCACAGTGTATTCATACATTGGCATGACCAAACGGAGATAGGGCAGGCAAAGTACCTGATGGACAATTGGACTGCCATGGCAGCCATAGTAGTAAGGGATACCAATGCATTGGTGTTCTTGTGCAGTTTCGTAGTAAAAACTAGACATGTGTAGGCGGGTAAACCACCCCACGGGTATATTTCCGGCTTTTAGGCAATTATATTGGGAGAAGTATCAACACCCTATAGAGACCTCCATTTTGGTTAGAAACTAAGATAGCCATATAACAAGGTTGTTGTAATCCATGGATTTCCGAGAAGAAAGTAACATAAATTATGCAAATTTGACCCACGATTGTCTTAAAATTACCTTTAATTTTGGCAGGAACAACTGTAGACCCTATAGACCAAGTTTTGTTCAAACCTGACTAATTTGAAAATTCGCGTAAATTATGCAAATAAGCGGCCCCCGACATTGCAGTGATGCCCACTTTCGAACTCATCCGAGATATCACAAGGGCGGGGGACATGGTACCAAGTTTCAGATCAATCGGATAAAGCGTTAAAGAGTTATTGCGCTAAAGTTTCCGGCGGGGCGGCGGAGCCTGCGAAGGCGGCGGCGGAGGAGACGGCGGCTACATACCCAAAACCATAATATCCCCGGATACGTCTATTGTCGTGAGGATATAATTATCTCATTTATGAGTTAGGGTTACATATACATACAGACACATACAGACATGCTGGACAATGGCAACCAGGCTGAGCATAAACGTAATAGATTGAAATGGCTCCAGCAGTATGTTTTGTAACTTCTGGAGTAAATAGTACAAAGGTGGAATGGAAGCAATGTTGTTAAGGGAATGCAATGTTGTTTTAGGAGAATTACTTACTGAATTACTGTGCATACAGGAAACGTGAAAGAATAATGAAGAAAAATGTTGTACAGACCAACTGAAGGAATGAATTTGTATTTGCTACCTAAAGTTCAATGGTCACGTAGCAGGTGGTTTTTAGCACAGATAAATAGTAGCGACTCAGTACAGCTCTAAGCAATTGCACATGGGTAGATGATGACATCGTCCAGGTATTTCAGACAGGTGCGCCACTGTAGACCTCGAAAGAGACATTCCATGAACCGCCCCATCGTCGCAGGGGCATTGCATAACCCAAAAGACATAACGTTAAAATGGAACAATCCACGTCTGTCACAAACGCCGTCTTCTCCTTGTTCTGGGGTGCCATACCGATTTGCCGATATCAACTGGCCAATCCAGGCTTGAAAACTACTTTGAGCCGACAGGATGATCTAAGGATTCGTCTATATTGGTAAGTGGGTAGGAGTCCTTAACTGTTACTTCTTTCTAGTTGACAATAGTCAACACGGAATCCTGTGGATCTGCCTTCTTGTGTACTAAGACGATTGGTGATGCCCATGACTGCTTGAAGCGTCTATAGTCCCGTTCTTCATCATGTCAGTGATCAGGTCCTGAACTGTCTGATTCTCCTTCAAGGACACCCGCCTTGGGGCCCGTTTAACTGGAGGTTGGTAACCAGTGTTTTTATGGTATGTTATACAATTGTTGTTTACCAATGTCTCCCGGCAATTCACTGAAGACGTCAACATTTGCATCAAACATCTTGGCCACTCGGGCTCGTTGCGATTCATCAAGCCAGCCCGAACTCTTTTCATATAGAAGTAGCAAATGGGGTGGTACCTTCTCGTCTGTTTCTTCCAGGGTGACAGTCGGCCAGGCGTATCCAGAAATACGTCTGTCTCTTGGGCTCTTCGCACCAGACCACTAGAGGAGTTCAAGGAAATCACTGCACGAGCCACCAACACATCCCTTATACGATTGAACTGTTGGTTAGCATCGATGAGCCCGAAAGCTTCCTGGGTTATTTCTCCTTTCTCGGTCACAATTAATAATTGCTTCATTGTGGGCAGAAATCACTCTCTGAGCACTCCTTATCGGAAGAGGACCTCTCAATTTTGTCCACCCTTTTTCGGTACCTCGTCTCCTCCCCATCTACCACCATCACCTTCTGGGGGGGGGGGGGGGATGTCCAGGACACAGCGTTCCGATTTCGAGAGGGTGACATCAGCTCATGTATCGACTAGAGCAAGCACAACCCGATCACAAATCTCCGCCAGGAGATACATTCCAGCAATATTCCCAGTCGCTCCTTTTTTCTCTGTTACCAACTTCTAGCCTACGAACTTGACAATGCCTCTTTCGGCTAGGCAGGCTCAACTACTCTGGTAATGGCTCAATTCCCGGCAGTTATAGCACTGCACTTTGCTGAAGTCCAGTGGACCCCGAGTCCCTGGTTTACGTGGCAATCTTTTCTGAAGCTAGAGGATGGTTTCCCATGGTCACATGCTCAGGGTTTATTATATTTTCTGTTGCTCCCCCATCCTGGTGTTGAACTACCCTGGCCTGCATTCGCTTCCCAAGCAGGCCGCCTGCCCGCCGCGCCGCAGTATGGAAAGCTTCAATCTCAAGTGCTGTTGTAAGAGCCTGGTCTACTGTTTAGTTAGTTTTGAGTCTTCTAGCGAATCCACAAATTGATATTTGGCTAGGGCCCCTAGCACGTCACGGGAAGCCATGGGGTATGCTCGTCTTATCAAACGCTTGATGACCTGTCCCATTTCGAGCAAGGTCTCCGACCTCTGGCGCCGTCGGTTCTTTAGTTGAATCCTGAAGATTTCGTGTTATCAGGCAGATACGGGTCTTCAAGGCGGGCAGTTTGGTAGGCCTGGTAGTGGGGGAAAACTCCTATGGTATCTCTGTGGAGTCCTCGGCGGCAAGGCATTTCCCCAAGGAACTCGTATTGGAATGCCTGCGGGGTTCTCCTCCCAGAGGAATCGTCCCTCTCCTGCGGCCCCACCTGGTCCTGCTTCTGGCACATCTAGTCTCTTTATAGAGGTATGAACGACTGGGAGTCTTTTTGACTGGGTCTCTGAGTCCATGACTGATTCCGTTTTGTCGCCCAGCCCTTATATAGAAGAATAGGCCCATTGGTACTGTATGACCATAGGGTACTACACAACTCTCCTATTGGGTACTGTGTGGCCACAGGGTACTACACAACTCTCCTATTGGGTACTGTGTGGCCATGGGATACTATCCCCCCCCCCCCATTGGGTACTGTGTGGCCGTAGGGTACTATACACCTCTCGCATTGGGTGGTGTGCAGCCATAGGTCACTACACAATCCTCCCATAGGATACTGCATGTCCATAGGGTACCACAGAACCAAGCTTGAGTAGCGCCCATTTATGTAGAAACAGGACAAAACAGCCCCATGTCACCGAGTAATAGTAGCATGACATACCCTATAGTTCCGTCAAACTTGCTATTAATCAATGATAATACCGGGCAACTATCGTAATTATTTAACTGAATCTGTGGGAGGATTAACGGTTTGTCTTTTACTCTTAAAATGATAATTCTCTACAGACTTGACGTGTGGAAGATATTTTTCTGAACACCCCATATAAAAACGCTGATCACCTATCGTGATGAGCCAATCAATGTGTGGGATATAAAGTGTTTGTTCAAATGAATTATTGTAACGACCATCTAGGCAATAATGCATGACCATGCAATTTGAATAAACTGTAGGAGAAGAAGAAATCTGCATGTTTTTGCCAAATGACGAACTTCGACCTTAACTCGGTGAACACCTAGATGTCGTTCACTAGATGATCGTTGTGACCCATCAAATGTGTAGATAGACTACATGATCGCATTCGGCCGGTCCCAGCCCATGTCCGAGATGACTCATGAACGCCGTAGCGGCAATTCATTATTAACAGAAACTACGTACAACTAAAAGGCGTTAATAGATGAACTCGGGCAAACGGCTATCGCAAATTAAGCCGTTTGCCCGAGTTCATCTATGTATTGTGCGTGTTGATATACTCCTTTAGCTTCAATATCTGTGATTGTCTTTCCAGTTAGTAAATTTCTAGATTTATTATATACAATGATACAATACTGTAATTGGATACAGCACCAGTACGGAATCTATAAGAATTCAGAATATTAGGCTTTTTAGACATTCATTCAGTCTGGACAACCTTCAAGTGATACTATCCGTGTTGTATGCCTTGAGGGAACTCACCGTTGAGGATGGCTCTGATTTCCTCCGGGATGTGGCCGATAACACATTTATGTGTGTCCACCACTGGCTACAACGGGTGTACGTGACGAAAGGCCGCACGTTCCCTGCCGGACTAGCAATTAGTCTATGCATCCAATAACAGCGACGACGGGAAAACAGGCTGGTTCCCCGTTAGCAAGTACCATTAGGTCGGGCTACTGCTTAACATAATTAACGCTGACCATTGCAGTGCTGTCTGGTAGGAACTAGATACCACGACTGTACCGACAAGTCAGACAGGACACGCCAGAATCTCGTTCAGAATGTACACTGTTTCTCCTTCATAATCAGAGAGGCGACGTGTCAAATGTGGGAATTGGCTAGTTATCATTCGTGACAATACTCAATGCTACCTGCGGAATCTCATAGGACAGTCTGTGTTACCAATTGATTTGATACATTAACCCTATTCAACAGTTCTCGATATTGACAATGGTACAAAACTGGAGAAAAACCTTTTTTTTATCATCCTTATGACCTCTTAAGTACCACTGACACATTACTGATATGATTGATGCACTCGTCAATTGTATTTCGTCGAATAGGGCGGAAGAATAGCAGAGTGGTACGGTTCGTCTTTTCGTCAACTCTAATGCTTCTAAAGAGCACCACACACAAACTCTAGTATGCCCCGAGCCAAAACTGAAGTCGAAGAAAACAGGCACCTCTGTTTGTCGGCCTCACGAGACCAAAGTGTGGTAATAGTGTCAGTTTGAAACGTAGTAATGAAGAGCGAAAAATGTACCACTGGTTTCACAATCCTTCCTCCTTCTGTTCAAGTGTTTTTGTGTGTTTGTGTAGGTTCTCTTTGGAAACAAGCATACATAGTTCGTAGAATGCTATACCACTGATTCGTAATACTGATAATACAAAGCCGGGGAAGTATGTTCACAATCTACACTGGAATTGGAATCACCAGTTTATTAATCTCGCCTGAACATTTCAGGCGAGTTCAGGAAGAGACTTAGCAGTCACTTCGCCGGTGTGTATGTATGAATGTATGTATATAATATATATATATATAATATATATATAATATATATATATATATATATATAGATATATATATATATATATATATAATATATATATAATATATCTAATGTGTGTGTGTGTGTGTGTGTGTGTTTGTATATATGTGTGTCCCACTTTATCGTTAGTAGGATTCCTCCAAATCGGTGAGACCAATTTTGATGGAATTTTGAAGTTGGGTGAACACGATCTGACAAGATTTGGCACCAAAGAGTCAATAATGAAGTCGAGTCAGTAATAGCCTATTTTATATAATTTTTGTTCAGGCTCGTTAGCAAGATTACGGATGGACCGTAGGTGATATGGTGATTTGGACTGATTCAAGAGTAAGGTAGAATACTGATTATATTTTCAGCGTAAAATATACTAATTGAGTTGTCTATTTGCATAGTTTATGCATCGATTATGAGTTCGTTGAATTTTTCACGAGACTTGGTGAATATGGTCTACCAGGAGGTCATTCAAATGTTTCCCTAATATGCATAATGTTATGCAAAATCTTGAAGTTGGTGGAATTTTGAATTTTGTTATCATGGATTCAGTGTCACTGGGAGTAATTCAACGTGTCCTAACTTGCATAATTAAGGCCGTAATTTTCAAGTTTGCCGGATGTTCATGAAACTGGTGTGGTATGGTTTACTTTACCCTCCAACATTTTCAATATAGACTGGAGATAACTGGAGGTCATTCAGTGTCTCTATTTTGCATAATTCATTCCAAATTTCAATTACCTCCAGTCCCCGAATAATTTAACATTGACTCAAGTCACTGGGGGTTTATTCAATGTGTATAATTTGCTTCATTCGTGTAAATGTTCAGGTTCGTTGATTTCCCATAAAACGTATCAAGTGTAGTCCACTATCAGTCCTGAGATATTTAAAATGAGAAAACGGGTCAATGGAAGTTCTGTCTGCGTCTATTTGCAACTGAGGCAATTTTAGTCACATTCCCACAGAACCATATATGTGGTAGAGATGGTCAATAATCAATCCTTTGAATTTGAAATTTAATTAGAAAGCTGTTTTCTGTTAAATGCTGATACAAAAATCTGGAAGCCAACAGGACTAGGTTTGCATGGTGGACTGATGGAATGAAACATGATCGCGCTACCAGGCGAGACACTGGAGGCGATCGCCTTGTTTACGGAAGCTTCCAGAGGCTTGGCAGGGGAAGAAAGCGAGCCGAGTTGACGCCCATGACCAGATGATGACAGCACATTGCATCACTGTGATGACGAGTGTAGATATTGTGGAGATAAAAACCTGGACCTAGACGTGAAATTAAAGACAATCTTATAGAGAGATGAGAATGGTAGCGATGATGAAATCAAGTTCGGATCAGGGGACCGTGAATGAATGAAATGCTTAGTTAGGCTCTGGTCTGATGCAGAGCCTCGCCATACCCAAAGGTTAAGCTACATAGCCTAGCCTACACTAAATATGTGCTCAGTATGGAGGCGTGGTCCTCATGCAGCAGTAATGAGGTAGTACCTCTCGTGATGCCATTGATTCCTCACTCATGTACATTTTCATTAAAATGTAAAAAACATTCTATACTGTGAGAATCAGTCAAAATGTAGGATTTGCCGATTGGATGATGTATAGAAATGTTGAGATATTCTTACACGATTTCATGTAAACTCCATATTCCCAATGGGAAATGTCGCCATAAGGTAGACACACAGCAACAAGATTGCGAGTTTAGCGGACACAATCCTTTCAATCGGCGAGTTCAAATTGTCAGATAATCACCAGTTTGTAATGCTCCGGAGTCCCTAAATCACACTCAACGGCTATCCGGAGCGTTTCGGACAACCAGCTAAACCTCTGAGTGGCAGACGAGGTGCGTGGCGCGCGGATTCTGGGATTCATCACAGTAAATTCGGTGAATCTAAATTGATTACTTTGTTTACTCACGTCTGTCCGACCAGTTCATCCGAGGGGAAGCTATGACAGCTTGTGTGACGATAACGTATTCACACATGACTAGTGTATTTCGCCTTCAATAGTGTGGGTTGACACAGTGACACTGTGTGTGAAGCCAATCTCGAGTCAGCAGTATTAGATGCGCCCAGTGAAACACACACCCACACACACATATATATATATATATATATATATTATATATATATATATATATTATATATATATATATATATATTACATTATTACTAACATCAGACTGTGTAGGGTGGTACGAGTTCTACCCATGATGACTATGTGACAACTGTTTTTGGCGGTACCCCAATGCAGACGGCACTTGCCTCCATGTTATCGTGGTTAAGCCGCCCTGCTGGCGTGAACGCATGGAATACCTTGCTATATTTTTAGGGACTAAGAAATCATTGAATATTTCGGCAGGCGCGTTTATTTTGGCCGAAATTAAGGATTTACGGGCGATTACGTAATCGTTCTGACGTCATTATATCCTATGACCCGGATTTACGGGCGATTACGTAATCGTTCTGACGTCATTATAGCCTATGATCCTGATTTTCGGGCGATTACGTAATCGTTCTGACGCCATTATGACCTATGACCGAGGTCATCTGACCGAAAACACAACAATAACAACAACAATAACAACAACAATAACAACAACAATAACAACAACAATAACAACAACAACAAGTCGGACAGCACAAATTGTCCCGACATGCCACAGTCGTTAGGCTTGCATGCACATCGTACGTGGGGGAGATGCTATGCATGCATGACTGCGCTTCTGGTATGTGAAGTGCGGGAGTCGAAGGCATTACCAGCCCAGACATGTGCGTTACAATACCGCTCGCGTCAACAGAACGTGACTTGCAATCTCTTGCAAGTTCCCGGACTTATGAACCGGTCTTCGGGTAATAGTAATATGAGGCGTTGTAGATTACGGTGGTTACCTGACCAAGTAGACTGAAGTGAAGGCTCCGACCTTAGGCTTAGGTTAGCCTAACGTTAGGCCCTCAGCTTGCCGCCTACCCTAGGCGACATAAAGATTCACATTACAAATCTACAAATTACGGTTACACAGTCGCCGCAAGAATAAAATAGGCCTAAACACTACCCAGCCCAATCTCATTCGCGAAGCCTTACTTAGGACTATATTATTGTAATGTGTGTAGTACTTGCATAAGGTTGTTACTGGCCATAATGTTCTCACATCACTGTCCATTGTGGGAAAACAGGATGTAGGGTGTGGCACGTCAGTCAAATGAGGGACGAAGTTGAAAGCCTACATACAGTCATGCATACGCTATAATCTTGGTGTGGAGTCACCTAAGGATGAACCAAAACTTTCCATTGTGGCGCACCAGTAAAAAAATTGTAGCTTGTCTTTCAATCACTTTAAAGTACATGTGAGAAAATCACAACAAAGCTGATTTAGTTCTGTTTTATAACTCTAATGAGTTTTTCGGCTGACATGGAACGTCAGCGTAACATTTACTTTCCACGTGAGAAAATCCTCAAATTTCGATTGGTTGCTTTCAAACACCTGAGAAAAATATTTTAATGATGTAATGATTCAAGTTCGTTCTTAACATCACCAAATATGGTATTTATGAAATGGAAATAGAACCCTATTATTAGGTGAGAGGATGCATTCCCTTTAGGGTTCACGATTCCTCTCACCACCAAACATCTTAGCAGATTCTCCCATTGCCAAGCTTACAGCGACATATTCTCTGTATTATAAGCAAACTGAATTGCCCTCCAGACAAAAACACATCGTATGAAGAGGCAGGCCTTTAACCACACTGAAGAGGTTGGGGAGGAGGCCAAATTCAGTGGGGATAAAATTAAAATATGGATGCAGTAACAAGGGTCCAAGTATAACTATATACTATAGTGACTTAAACATGCCAATAACTCCCTGTCGTTAGTAGCATGGGATGGAATCCTCGTCACACTTATTGTTTCACAACTTAATATAACAAGATACTCATCACAAAGACGAGTCATGACATGTATGCCACCATTTTATTTCGCACCTCCTTTTCTCCAGCCCAAACAATGACGGGTGGTTAGTATGTTGAAGAGTGAGACACAGCGGATAGGTCCTTCTTACATAGCGTACACTATCTGTTCATATACTTAACATCACCAAGATAACTCGCCAATGAACCACCCGGCAAGAAGGACTTTAAATTTTGCTCCCGAAACTCTGGGTTAATTTATTTAACGACCATCACACAAGTCTTCAACACGAGGTTTCTCAAATTTAGCGGTGACTGTTCAAACACCTGCCGTTCGCTTCCCCTAAGTTTGCGCCCGATGCCGTACTGCTTCTTTGGATTATTGTTTTGCATATAAGGACCTGATGGTGATGAATGTCACCAGCCACAACGCAACCCCCATTAACATGCTTGTGTCATTCATGACCTTTGTCGATATTAACCATACTAACAGCCTCTGACAGGGGAATCCTGATTCACGTGACCAGAGCTGAGAGCCTACTCGTGTCCACCTACTATTCATTTATTTCAACATGAATGTTGATTGATGTGCTTCTCGCCTGCTCACGACTGCACCCTGACAAACCGCCGTAACCAGTAGGCCCGGAGGGCGCAAGAAATGCTCTACTTCGTTTCTGAAAAAAATACGGCCGACCGAACGCTATGAAAACATATAGGATAATATACTACTACTGTCGATTTTTCACCATAAATGACACCATCTCGTCAAATACTATCGGTTTTCTGTACAGACCACACTACACCAAGTACTATATCAGTACACATTTCTGTTCGCGTGATTATCAGACCTTGAACCTAGTGGCCTAATGAGAAGTCTGACCTGGCTAAAACAATAGGGTTCCTGTTAATCATAAGAGGAAGCTCTACATCAAAATATTATTATGGTTGGTTCCAGCGTGTCACTATTGTGTTTCATCTCTTACCTCAGATGCATCCCCCGACGACCCCCAAGCAGTGTTGGTAGTCGAGGCGACACATCCGAGACCAAGATCGAGATCGAGACCAGAGGGTGTCGAGACCGAGAATCGAGACCGAGACCAGGAGCACAACTTCGAGACCGAGGCCAGCAAGGGTCCGAGACCGAGATCGAGACCGAGAACGAATGTATATAGTGTATAGGGCAACAATTCGAAGTCCGAACTGTATTGTAGGCCTATTTACACCCACATATTCTATTTTTGACATGATAGACGACCTCTGCTCATTGATTACTTTGCTTTTTTCTATGATCCACAATCAAAGCAAGGAAGTAGGTCTAACCACTGAGACTAAATCAGGGGTAGGGCCGTACGTGAAACATGCACATCGCACGCCCCCGCCCAACCCCATAACCCCCCCCCCCCAGTTCGCCAATTTGTCAATGAAGCCATGAACCAAATGTAAACCCCTCATCACATTTTAAAAATAAAATGGCTAAATAAGATCTAGAAGACCCCGCCAGGATGCATACTGATCTCTTTATAATTCAACAGTACTGAATATGGTACCGATACACAGTACCATTTGACAATGCGACTGCCATTGGTGAGCCCCCCTCTCACATCTTCACTTGGTCTACCTCTTCTCTTGGCCTGGGAGCATTCTTTCTCTGCATCCTTCATTCAAGCAAACATTCAGAATATACTGCTTCCTACCCAGAAAAATTATTGATCATCTCTCTCAGTCTCTGTATTCCAATTAGATTATTAGATCGTAACCCCCCCCCCCCCCCCCAACCACCACTCCAGGACACTCTGCTTTCCCTCTGTGGCAGGTGGGGGCACTATTGTGTCTCCATCCATAGACCCATCCACTAGTTCGAAAACCATACCAATAGAACCCTTCGAATTCATTACCATTAGCGTTTGTCCTATTATGGTGGACAATTCATATACCATGTACTGTAACGTTAGGTCGCACTGTAGGCCAAGTGAAAGATTCTTACCAAACTTTGATGAAACAAATGCACAAATGTGAATTCATTGTCTAGGATAGGATTCTACTTGTGCCGTCTTTTCACAAATACCAGTACAGATTAAGTTGGTCATTTTTCAGCTAATCAAGTGCTAGCAAATAACCCTGAGTACACTGCACCACTTGGGGCTAGGCGGGTTACTGGTAGGACCTACTTTGTAGGCCGAATTTGCTATAAAGTTATCTAAAATACTTCATTGATTGACACAGCATAACTGACTTCATGACAACGTAGCCAATGAAGGAATTTCATTACATGTAAACAGGTTAAATAAGTGTACTGAGAATAATTCCTCATTCAGGACTGTGCAGTCAATGTCAGATCAACTTCGCGAAACTGGTACCAATGTCATGAAGGTCCACCATTCTGGAAAATCTAAACAAATCCATGTTCATGGTCATAAAAAAGATAATGATAGTCGTTTGGCTACTGCAGTATATAACTAACATAATTTAATAAACATACGCCCCTCATCCACAGTAAATTAGTGATTGAAATCACTACATATTCACTTCTCCTTCTCTTCTCTTCCTTCTAGTCGTGCCGGTATACTTCACTTCTATCACAGTTTCGTATTGGGGTAGCATACGTAACAGGGCTCCCATGTTTATAGGCCCGCGTTCTGTAAGTCATTCATTTCTCATGTCGAGTTCAATATATTAGGATTGGATAAAAAAAAAAATAGTTGAATAGGCCTAATAATACGGCTTTGAAAATTGTGGAAGCCACAGGATACTTTCCAGGTTTGAACAGATACCTAACAATTTTTTGGAGCAATTTGATTGGCTAATGCCTTATAATCCAATGTCAATAAGGCATTCTTGAAGTGTTTTAAACCAACCAAATCAGTTAACCAGGATTTGACACCCTTGCCTACAGTACTGTGGCTACTGTGAGTTACTGCCAACAAGTTGAAGCTGGCAACAATACTGGGCCCTGGGCTGTTCACACATTGACCACGTACTGTACTTAAAGGCCCACTCCACTTGCTAGTTCATAGCTAAGCTCAACACATGAATTACAGGATGTTTTTTCACTGACTAAAAAATGATTCCAAGGGAAAAAAAAAAAAAAAAATAACAAACCACAAATTTTTCTGGTCTCGAAGCGAGACCGGAAGAAATTTCCGAGACCAGAAGGGTTCGAGAACGAGACAAAGATCGAGACCACAGGGTGTCGAGACCGAGATCGAGAACCGCGACCAGCGAAAAAATGGGTCTCGCGAACCGGTTCGAGACCGAGACCGGCTTCTCGAGACACCACAACACTGCCCCACAGTGTTGGGATTCATATGACCCGCCCACTTTGCCCAGCGATCCATTATGTGGAATAAATGATTGATTGGTAGAAAACCAAGTTGTAAGCAAATTGATTGTGCCGATCGATCATTATTGGTTACATAATATATCGCTCGTCGAATAGGTCATACGAATTCTATGCTTATGCCCGTTTCCCGAATACGCATAATCTTGAGGGCACTCGAATCGCCAATTACCGTCCGGGGAATACAACGTTTATAATGTATGTTGTCTAGTGAAATTTTTTTTTTATGCTTTAAAACACTTTGACTCAGATGCTGGACGTATTCAAAGCTCCGGTCGCCGTCAGTGAAAGAAGCATAAGGGGAAACTGCGGTCCAAGTCACGGGCCAAATAGGAAGCGCTATTGCTTATACTCAAGGAATAACACAATTACAGATGAATGACTGAATCCCTGCAGTTATAGTTTACAAGGTTCACGGGAGAGAGAGATACACGGTAAGCCATACAGGGCGTGCCCTTGAAGCTGCCCAACAGATATCACGTATACAGAGAACCATCATGTGATACACGCCTGAAGCACGTTGGTCGTAACAGGATCGTACTTCGTTTTGACATTCACGACTCGCACATAAGCGTACGCAGAAGGAACAACAAATCCACTCATCACTACTATCACTAAAAAACGTTGGTCAGTAAAACTTGCTTCATTGACCTCTCCCTATCGAACTGAATAATACATGGTTCAAATTCCAGAGAGCACCACAACAAGCAGATCAACTTTAAATGAGCGATTTACAGTTCTCTACATTTCATATTATAACGGATAGGATGAAGGTTGCGGTAGTACTCACACAGTTTAATGCGGATTGTAATCCACGATCGGCCTGTAAGCTGGTTTCAAAATAATGACAACGTCAGGATGGTTTCACCTATGACGAGGAGAAAAACGTCATGGTGGGAGGGAAGAGTGTATGTTGAGAGATACACGATTTCCACTTTCACTTTCACTTTCAACCAGTTCCGAGATTACGGAATGATAAACTGGAAAGTACCTTTCTGACGATAAAGATGTAAATCATTTGCAGCGGGTTGCGGTGAACAAGGATGTAGGGACGTAGGGGGTGTGGCCGGATTGACGGACTCTTCAAAATCCTCTGAATAAGGAAAAAAAATCGAATGGATGGAGAAGGAAGAAGGGAAAAGATGCATCTCTCTGCAATATTCCACACATTGGCTGGTTCAACTCGCTAAAAGGTCAAGAAACCTAATGACACAATGTCCCTTGCACTTCACACAAAGGCTCAAAGCGCCCCTTTAATGACCATTGACCTTACCCTAGTAGGTTAAAAGATGTTGTCCAATTTTCTTGAAATTTTGGTTAACAAATCCATCAAAGAAGGACAATCCGTGCATACTGAGCTCCTTTGGTGCTCCTTTCACATAGTCATCGATGCCCCAGCAGCCAACAAACGCACTGTCCAACATAGATGGTTCGAGCTGATGGTATGATGGACGAGGTTGGTTATCAGCAGATTTACTGCTCTTGGACCATAACAGATTATATTGGCGGGATATATGTATTGTTTACCTGCAAATTCGCAGGAATGGTCTAGTCAGTAGGGTATTACAAGGCTGAGGCTATGAGACCAGAATGCCCTTTCTTCATCTGAAGGACTTGACCACAAACGGCGCAATTGAGTCCGGTATGTCTTTTGTCCGTTTGTGGGTATTGTGGACGGACAGTGAGATGAGGGAAGCTATCACATAAAACAGCTACATGGAAATCTCCCACTCCTAATAATTAAACACCGGAGAAGTATGGATGCCTATATGATGTAAGCATAGAGTTAAAGGATCAGTGATCCTTGACTGCCTTGTGATCAATTGGATCCCCAAACATCTTATCTAGAAAGGTGTTCTGAGTTGACGTGTTCACGAAAATAGCCAGAAAATCATTTTCTATCAATGTTAATATTTTAACCTCTGGCCAACGTCAGATAACCTTTGACCTGACACCAAAAGAATAGGATCCATGTATGTAGTTCAAGGCACCCACATATATGATCGAATTTGGTGCTTGACATGGATAGGGTCGGGCCATGGGTTCACAAGCCAAAATTAGCCGAAATATATATTGGTTCTACATTTCGCCAGTTTTCACAAAAAGATCTATGCCAAAAACACATAAGGTTCCTGCCACTCCTCATGGCGGAGGAAGCTGTATGTGTAAGCAAATTTTAGGCTGACCCGGAAAGCATCACTTTATTAATTGTGTTTCAATTATGGTGGGTCCACATTAGGGGAAATCCACATACCAAGATGAGCTTGACCATCCAGGTTCAATTTGCGGTCGGAAATTTCCATTTCTCGGATTCCACGAAAAGGACTACCAATCCACATGAAAAACAATAGGGGGATCGGAACACCTCATTGAAAAAACAGCTATCTTCAATTTAGGACTGATCAAGACCAAAAATGTGTCACTGACTGCTAGATTTCATACGACTTGTCAAAGGCAAGCAAATTGCTTAATTTGACACAACTAGTGGGGACTCGCGACTCGCGTACGGCAGTGTGGAACAACATATTCAAAAAACCAAGTGAATCCGTGCACAGTGACTATCTTAGAAGCATCTCGGGTCGAGACGCTTTCCCTCAAATATTTCTTTAGGCCTACTCTGCGGACCCATCGCATTTAGTGGCATTGACTTTGTACGACCTGACAACGCGCCTTGAAGTCCGTATGACGGTTCACAAACCGGCTAGCCCACACACATACCAGGGATCTGTCGGAAGGGACACACTCATTGCCCATCAGCCTCATTCGCTTTAACAATGCCGATAAGCCGTCTGGGATTAAGTTGCAGTGATGACAGGAACGCCATGGTGATATCTTAGGTAACGCAATTTGGTGGGGTAATTAGAGGGTACCCGAGTCGCAAACGATTGTTTTTACTAACTGTATGTTCCTAAACTGAACAAGGCGACCGCCCCGAGTGTCTCGCCTGGTTAGCGCCGATCAGTGTTTCCATCTATTAGTCACCAGGCGAACAATTACAGGAGGCATTTAATGATTTGCTTGAAGGTTCTGGTATTAGAATTTGACAGAAGCCCCTACAATCAGTGACCAATTTCAAATCCGTGTAAGGTCTGATTATTGAAATGTCTACCATATAATTTGTGGAAATGTACTAGGATTGGCCTAAATTATGCAAATTAGAACATAAATCAACCTTCTGTTGACCACATTTCCTCATTTCACTTATCCAGGACCAATTGTGAACCACACTTATCTTCAGCGGAACTCAACAAACTTCCAACATGCGCATGAATCAAGCAATTTATAAACACTTGGCTACCCTAGTGAACTGATTCAATGTTAACATTTCGGCGGAATAAGGTAGACCACAGCTCATATGGAACTAGTCCTATCTAATTAAGTTTTTGTCTGTATATCCTCACTGTCACCCAAAAGATTCCATTTAATACTAGCCCTCCCCCCCCGCCCCCATCTCACACACCAGAGCTACTGCAGTTTAACCTGACCCCCTTCATTCTTGAAAAGGTTCCCGGGGTAATTAAACATGCCTTGTGTTTACACTTTTGGTCAGTGTAGAGGCCCAGAAGAGGTTATGACAGCAGGATGACCCTCAAGGTAAAAAGGCAGGTTTTTTGGACATAGATGAAATCTCGGTCGGTTCACAGATAGGAATACTAGTTGAGATGACTGGAAATACCATGCCTGAGGGTTGAGAATGATAAAACTCTGCAACATGTTGATAATTTGATAGCAGCTATAATACTATTGATTTCAGCATCATGCTGGTCCAGCTAGGTGCCCCAAGACATCTTCTTAACAAGAAACCGCAACTCGGCGTATGATGTCCTTGCCCTTTTTTTATGTAGGCATTGTTAGCAACTTGATCAGTGGGTAGTGGATTCTGCAGGCTGGCTGCTTTCATGTAAGCAAAATTGTCCATCTTCGACAAAGGATGTCACCATTATTTTTTGTCGAAATTGAATTTCAACTCATGTCTTATAGTGGGTATGTGGCGGATCCACAGGAATCATCATGATCCCCAATATACTTTTTCCACAGATATGCTTGTAGTGGGGGGCTGCTCTCGGCCTCGATCCAAAATGTTATCATTCGAATGTCGGAAGTTGATGATTAGGTTTGCTCATGTTACATACACGTATGTGATGTTATGTATGTATGGTTACGTACGAAAGTTTCGTGATAGGAAAGGTATCATTTACCGTTTTGGTTGTATTTTGAATTTTTTTAAGATGGTTGAAGGTAATGAAACATTATTAGGGGTTAATCAGGCCGAGCGTGTTTTCAGCCACAGGATAATGCCTACTGGCGGGTCAATTTGTAGCATGCACGAGGGCGCAGCCCGAGGTGTGAGGAGTGCGTTATCATGTTTGATAGAGTCCCATATTGTTGATTAACTCATATTCATATATATGGTTATGATACCTGCTAATAAGAGAGTGTGACACACACACACACCACATGCCCGCCACATAAACACACACACGCCATAGTGACCACTAAGTCTCCTCCTGAATTTCTTCTAGACAGACAAAACCAGTGTTTATTGACAGACAGATAATCCACCCCTGTTTACATGACTGACCTGTCTTTTCCGTTTCCTTCCCGGGCCTAACCCCCCATGGTGATAAAACTGTCCAATTTGTTATCTATCCAATTAGGAAGGAACTAAGGATACTCCCCTAGATTTCCATCCTACCATGGTACTCTCCTAGTGATTTTGAGAAGAGTTGTGGCCCCTGCACAGGAGGCAACGAAAAAGACCACTAACCTATCACGCGTGAAGGTGGGGGGGGGGGATTGTGATATTTGGTGAGTGGCACTGTGCGGTCAATTTTTCTCATGACTAGTTTGAGGGGTGGGAGGTACATGTACTCTGGATCCATATAACATGTCCTATGGTTTGTACTTTGAAGCTTAAGAAGCCTGGATCAACACAAGCAATCAATATTTTTCATAATGAAAATTACTCCTAAGCAGTCAATCAAATATTTTACGATTGCGCATGTTTTTTGTTATCCAATTTCAACTTGCTTTTTGTCAACAGCATGGCAGGTATATGAGCATCATATTTATTTTCATGGAGGACACCTAAACCCACAGTAAGCCCCGCACTAAAGACACCCTCCGCAAGGCTGTCTCACCCCTTCTACAGGGACATAACTGGACGTATGATAGAGGGCTCTAGCCCACTACTGATCCGGAGTACATATAGGCTTATCACTGGTGCTAGTCCAATACTCAAACATATCATGAATAATATTAAAATGACAATTCACGAATTTGTACTGTCTTCACTGGGGGACCTATTGTGCTAGTCCAATACTCAAGACATATCAGGAATAACAATAAATGACATTTCGAATTTGTACTTCGTCCATATGGCTTGTCACTGGGCGAGTCCAATACTCAAACATATCAGGAATAATAATAATACATAGCACCATTTCAAGAATTTTCTGGCTTCACTGGGGGAAATATTTGGTGCTAGTCCCCTTACTCAAACATTCAGGATAAACAATAAAATGACAATTCCAGAATTTGTACTGTCTCACTGGGGAATATTGTTTGGTGGCTTATATGCTTGTGTCTCACATCTATACATAAATCATTGCAGAGAGATAAGGATTGTCCTGTGGTGACCTGGAATACTTTGACCTGATACCAACACAATAGGTTACTCGTCATCATGTGTACAATCCACCACACTTATTTTAACTCATAGTATACTTTGCATCATTAGATATCATGCTGACGAGCAGATTCAATGCCAAATTTCGCCACATTTCATGTTTTAAGCTGTCCTTGACCTTCCACATTCATTGAGATGCTTGTGATAAGAGTATCGCCGTAGTATGGTAGTGGCCATCAAAAAAGCATGCAAAATCACCATGGTCCAAAAGGTAATGAGGTCAAAGGTCAAATGAATGTCAAAGTCGGTCACCAGATGTATTTCACCCAAACGAACAAACGTTCCATTACGACAGTCCTCCAAAATGTTTCGTTGGCCGTACATATGACGATTTCCTATGGTGACCTTGATACCTTGGACCTGACACCAAAACAATAGTGTTCATGCTCACCATACATGCTACCCACAAACCCAATTTTGAACTTGATAGATAATCGCGTTTTCCGTTTGAGTTATCGTGAGTACAAGCTTTTTGAACTTTGCCCTCTCGTGACCTTGAATGAACTTCGAACGGGCACCCCAAAACATCGGCTTCATCCTCCCCATTGTGCACCCCACATCCTCATTTGGAACTTGATACCAGTGTTGCGTACTTAGTAATCGTGCTGACAAGGGGGTGTCACACACACCCAACCCCACACATACGCACAGTCATGACTGCATAGATCCTGTTGCCTTCGGCATGATATCAAACAAAAATCATTCAATATCCACTTTGTTCCATGAGGTTTCATAGCATGTTTCGTTGGGAAGATCTGACTTTCCGCTTCCTCAATTTCATATATTTGCTCATTTCGGCAAACTGGCAACCTTTGTGTGATGTCAATACATCATCAAATGTGCCAATTTGCAAAATTGCCAACTTAGCAGTGATTATTTGTAAATCTTTAACAAGGTAACCTGCCTCTTGGTGGCACTAATTCAACGTGGTTGAGGAACTTGTTTCCAATATGTCTGACACGTTGCTTTATGTCAAGGTTCCCTTCCTCGCTTCTGTGGTTGCAGCACGCTGCTGAGGTTTACCATTCCACGTTGTTCCTTTTCTTCTTTATGATACAAGTACATGGCCCCTGCATATGGGTTTCAAGTACATCCTGTATTTCCTTT